>OZ026625.1:33036416-33636416 GCA_964020975.1 Hermodice carunculata | reverse complement strand
TGAAATTCAAAGCTTTGCATTTGTGTGTCCAAAGTAGATCAGTCAGTCACAGTTCCTGGCTTAATTTGGAAACCTTACCTTTTCGATCTATATACTGCACACGTGCCATACATATAGACAAACAGTCTATGTTGAGGAAAAAAAATGTTTACTTTGCCATTTGCTCACTGTTTGGCTATAATTGCAATTTTTCCCTTCTCGTTAACACATTTTTCAAAATATGTTGACCAGTTGATATTAGCATTTCTTTTATGTGTCAAGGTGATAGGACATTGAGATTTGAAAATGCGATTGCACATAGAAGTGACCTTAGTGACCACAATTTATTAATATATATCGAGAAGGTGAGGGACATCTTACCTTGAATGACCGAAATATGTCTTAAGGGTAACTTGGTTCCTAACAATTGACGACACCATCTGGTCTTGTTAATCTTCCTGGAATCTTAATTTTACAAATTACTTTATTCAAACTTTCTTAATTCAATTCAATTCAATAGTTCAATAGTTTATTTCCACAACACAAGTTTTGTACAAATTATAGATACAACAAAATAATAGTTATAATAATTTATTCAGAGTTTCTTAATTGGCTTGTATTTTCTTTCCAAAGAATAACATATGAAGATCAGATCTTGCCAAAAATATGTTTTTGACTGTAAGCATTTTTTTCAATGCAACATATCCATTATACTGAAGAAAATTAAAGTTGCTCTCTGAATTTGCTGCATTTAACCACGTGATCTTTACCTAAGTAAAAAACAAGTCTTTGTATTTTTTTCCTTTTCGTTTCTTAGAGATTGCTATGTTGTACCCGAAAGAGATAATTTTGTTTCCATAACATTGAACCAAACTCAATCAAACTTTGTCTTAAAGTTCCAAAACCTTGTAGTTGCTGCATTTCAAGAAGTTGTCTGCATAACTTTAGTTTCTTTTCCTGAAAATAACATTTGTAGAATAAGTTCATGTACCTTTAGAGAGTATTTCTTCAAACATTGAAGTAGCCATGTATATGCTACCTTAACATAGGATTGATGAGGTTTAAGTCTATACTCAGATACAAAGCGAGCTTCATCAGTACTCTATCCAACACAGGAACGCTAAAGCTCCAAACCATGTACACACATTCAAGATGTTAACTAATCGTGAGCATTTCTGTTTTTCCAGCATGAGGTATTCCCTTTAATATGACTTATAACGAATGAGAATGTAAACCATGTCTATAGTTTCATCTGAAATGCCCCAAATAAACCAAAGCCAATATTAAATAAAACATAAGTACCCGCAAATGTATTGTAAATCACAAAATCAATTATAAAGACTATCAGTAACCAAAACGTGTTAAGAAACGTGTTATTTGTCACTAACACAAGACAAAAGCCACTTGTGATTCCTCCATCCCAGAACCATATCTCATGATCATGAAGTATTCTCTCGTGGGAAAGCACACACAGCATGTTTTCCTTTCGCTTTACCTGGATGATGACTAAATTATGAGACTCTGAGTTTCAGTTTCCAGAATTGTGTTGACGCATTGTATTGCACTAGATAATTCCAACTGTTTTAAAGTTGTGAAGATATTATCTTTCACCATTGTGGGACAGAGGTTCAGGTATACACCAAAACATATATGTAGTCTCACGATATTCCAGTTATCTTCACGAGGCAAGTTTCAATGATATAGACTGCTGAAAATAAAATAGAATGGTCAATATTTCACAATTGTCTTTGACGAATAAATCAGTAATCAGGAATCAGGATTGTTTAATTAGATCAAATTACATACATTAGCAAAAATCATAATTATGTGCTATTGAATAAATAAAAAGCTAAAAGTACAATGATCGAGGAGACCCTCCCCCTTAAGACAAAGTTATATCTGTATCAGAAAGGCAACCTCTAACCAAATAGTAACAATTACTCTGAAATGGCGTAATCTAAAAATAAAAATACTTTCTACTAATTATGAAATTTTTATGTCTGTATTACAAATATAATTTATACATTTCAAAACCATGATACCTGGTTGGCACTTATATGACTATTAGGAATGGCATGTGTTTCTGGGTAATTTTGAATATATATATATATATATATATATATATATATATATATATATATATATATATATATATATATATATATATATGTGTGTGTGTGTGTGTGTGTGTGTGTGTGTGTGTGTGAGAGTGTACCATATGTATGCATGCACGTATGATACACTATGTATAAATGGCGATGTATACACATGAAAAGCGTGTTTGCATGTGTATAACAGAATGCACACATACATACATATATATATATATATATATATATATATATATATATATATATATATATATATGTCTACACTTATATCACACCCACATACATCCATGCGTATCACACTTGATGTGCAAACGTTAACATTTGGGCCGAAAGGAACATTAACAAAGCATGTTCAAAATAAAACAAACAAACAGGTCAAGAACTGAGATATCAATGAAGCATGATCATATGAACAAACTTAACACAGACTATCTACAAGAACACCACATCCATTTCGGAGATGGATTTGGTCAGTGTTATTGGAAAACTACATTTTTGGTGACTTAAAAATATGACTGTAAAATTTAGCACAGTCGTTGATGTACGAACAGTTGAGTAAATTGATAAAGACGCGCAACAATTTAGTTCAAATTTAATACCATGGAAAAGAAATTCAGAAAAATAAACAACTTAGAATTAAACCTTATAGGGATGATTTGAATTATTTTATAAGTACCCACCGATGTAAGCCTAGCTAAGAAGCGATGCAGTATGAACGCTGATGTGGTAGGCATACCTTTGTTGGTACCTGTCTCAAGTCAAGAGCGAGATGCTTAACCTCATACTGTATTTCAGTTTTGTTCACTGACATATAAAAATAATGTAAGTTGTTGGTATGTTTTGCTTGAACCTATGGATTTCGACTTTGTTTGATTGATGACTGGCGGGTTTTGATCATGGATGTTTTTTGTTCGCTTGTATTTTCTATGCAGTTTCTGTAGCATTGTTAAAAACTGTTATTTTCATGTTATCAATGTGACATCTTATTATCTTTCGACATTCAATAAATAATGTATCGCTCAGTGTTTATTCAAATCTTGGTGTCATTGCTGGTGGCGTTCCTGTTGACGGATTTGCCAGAAAATGGACGGTTTTCGACTTTCATTGATTTTTCGACCCTGACATTGGCAAACATAAAAGTCTCTTACTACTAGAAGTTATTGGCTCCATTAATCAGTGAATATATGCATGTTATGCAATACACAAAAGTAGTGGCGTCCCAATTTTCACCTGCATCGAGCTAATCTGGTAGTTTACTTTTGAGTGTGAACCGAGTTATCCTGGGCATCACAAAAGCGTGAGTAAATTTGGACTACCTCAGATTGACCTCCCGACACTAGAGAGCATGACAAAACACATTAGTGGAGACCAATCATTCAATTTTAGTAAGTAGCGAAAGATGGTGCAGAATATTGGCCTATCAACTTTGTATCCAGGCTGATCAATATAAGGAGAATATGCGGGCCTTACCCATTGTAAACCACAACGCTTTGCATCAGAAATAGGCATACAAATGTTAATCAAGAAGTATTAGTAGACTAACGTGAGACCATAGAACCCAAAGATTGCCAAGTAGATATTAAGATGAAGATTGTATGTGTTCCACTTCATGTCTTGAATGGTACATCTGCAAGAGCATAACTCTTTGCGTCTTATTATAAGCATAGTTACGGTGTTATATCTATGTTGTATAGTGAAATGAAAAAAAACCCAAACAAATAACACACACCATGCAAATCCCTTTTTAATTTACACTATTTTTTGTGAATGAAACAATTACTAAACATAAATATACCAAAATTTTCCGCTTTTGGTAAAGAGCAGCCCCTGTTTCTCCAACACATCTTTTAGGATGGAAATTTTACCTTTGCTATATTCAGAGCAAAAAGGGCGTCATTGGTTTGGAAACGTTTTGCCAGTTTTGCAAGAATACACACAAAGTTAAGGGCGTCAAAATTAGCGCTTAATACAATGTTTATGACATAAATTTTGTTTTGTGGAATAGGGTGCACTGTAAACTTTTTTCACCATTCATACGTTCACTGACAAATGATTTTTTATGTCACCATTCCAATGTGTGTTTAAATTTGCATGAAAACTCAAGTGTAAACTGTCAATACTACAATATCAAACACTACCATATACAGTTGTCACGTGCACCTTTATCAGAACATTTGTGAAATTGGGCATTATTTCTATATACTGTTATCTAAAAGCATACTCTCAGAATTCTTGGTTACTCTTTCATCATATGTATTTTACTCTACGTCAAATAGCAGGGGTTGGTAAACAAGTTGAAGATGAAAGTAATTCCATTCCGTGCATGAGCGTTTATCTGGCTGAGCGATAATTCTTTCCAAAATGAAATGGCTGATGACAAAATACGTGTGGCAGCAAGGGCACGGTTGTATTGTCCATGCACTGTTTCAAACTTTTGGCCATCCGCTTAGCACGTACAGCGTGTTCTGCTTTTAAAGTACAGTTCCCTTCACTTTCAAGGGTACCTCCATTCACCACATGAGCCCTTATTGCTTGTGTAAATCATTTGCCTCACATAGAAAAGTTATCGGCACTGAGTTGTCCAGTTGCGCAAAAAAGAATATCTGGCGAATAATTTACTACCGGACTATTATTTAATTGAAACATTAGATAAGTTCTCGAGTGATAGAAATTCAACTTGGATTCTTCGGTTTTTTTCTCAGTGTGGACTCTATCATGCTGGTTTGCTTCCTAATGCTAGGAACCCAGAAATGGATTAACTGATTATGCTGGCCTTTATAAGTATATTATATTTTGATCCATTGTAGTAACGTTGTCATCATACCATAGTCGATGTGACCAGTGACACTCAGTATGCAGTTAAATATATAAACAACCAACAACCTTAAGACCACAAGAGTCCCATTACAGGTAAGTCCCGACTAAGCACATGTGTATTCCAATGGGAAGAAAGTGAAATCACGGGTGTGGATAACTGTTAAGTGTACTTGTATGTGACATCAACAGTGGTTAACTGTGTGTTAAGGGCAAAATTGATTTCATTACAAAACATTATATGTGTCTGTGGGTATGCATGTATTTGTATGCTTTTACATGTATATGTGTATTATTATGCATATATCTATAGTTATACACTAAATATCATATTCTGTATTTATTTCAAAGTTACTTGGACTGCACGAAAAGTGACTTGTCATTTGGTCCATGGACCTATTACGGGACGGAACAGCTCCATGGTCTATCAGGCAGACGATTTCCACTTCATAGACGAACGTTTGGGCAAAAATATGCATGGACCTGTGTGGTCAGCTTGCTTCCATCAGTTGTCAAACTTCATGATATTTGTTTATCTAGCCCTTTGTTGCCCTTATATTTTGTGCTGTATGCAAGTCTGTGGGTTACATCAGCGTGCATTCCAACACAGACTCAAAGTTAAGCGAAGTAAGGTTAATACGGTTTGGTAGCATAATGCCATTTCCTAATTAAGCCACTCATTAATCTAGGGTTCAGTCATTTCAGATCTTAGTTGATGATCTAAAGCAAAATAATTGTATATAGGAGTGTAATCCGTAAAATGAACATCCACTCTAGTTTTGGAATATTGGATATCTGTTGCATTTACAGTAGCACCTGGTAGTGCATTCCGCCATGGGATAACTCGAATGCAAAAGAAAAAAAAAAAAAAAAAAAAACTTTGCTATTACTTTTGGAATATTTTGTAGTCTAAGCTGATGGCCACTGGTTCTGTCATCTCCAATATTTATAAAATATATATAAATACTTATAGTTATCTCCCAAGCCTTACCCTTTATCTTCTGTAGACTAGCGTCGCTAATTTGCATCCTTAGCTCTTCGTCGAGATTTTTCAGCTCGTACACTCTTGGTTCCTCTCTTTTGTGCAGATTATGCTAAATTTGCCAGCCACAAATTTCCAGGAAACCATACGTCTTGGTGTCAAAATTCTCAAGAGATCTCCATATTAACCAGTTATTGGATTCACTTTCTTAACCATTCAGTGCATGTTCTCCAGACCTCAGGTTACTCTCATCTAATATACCTCAATCATATTCGAGTGTTTTACTATTAAATCCAAGTCCTCGTTTATTGCACTTGTTATTCAGAAAAAAAAATATATTCAAGATGGCCTGTTCCTTCCAGTAGAACTGAACAATGGCTGAGTTAGAATTCTGATGGCCATGTTTGAAGGTTCCATTTTTTTTTCTGAATCCATCCACGATCTGTAGCTGAATTATTTGGCTTAAACAATGGGACATCATCAGAAAACATAATTGGCATGGAATGCAAGGCTTTTGGCATGTCAGTTACACATGTAGCACACAGCACTGGCTGCTGGATATTGCCGTCTGGCACACAGCTTGTGACTTCAATCCATGATGGTATAACACCATGCCACATGCACGTTGCCTTCTGTCCGTTATGAAGGAAGTTGTCCAATCAAGGACTTCTCCAGCAAGGCCATAGCTTTTTTTATTTGACTATGCAGCCTGGTCAGATCAGTGGAACTGCGTCAAACGCCTTTTGAAGTCCAAATCCTCACATCAATAGGCTGGGTATGATAATTTTATTTCGACTACAGGTCCAGGCATGTTAGCAATAGTGGACTTCTTGATCTCCTTTTAAAAATGCATGTTGGTGTTTTGTTAAAAACAATATTTTCACTCTTATGGTTCATTCTTTTATGTCTGATAATTTGCTCCAATATTTTGCATAAAAATGTCAAGGTGACTGTACTTGGTTGGAGGGTTTTTTTTCTTTCTTAAATATAGGAAGAACATGACTATGTTCCCACTAATTTGTTACTTTCCCCTCGTTTATGTGTCTGAAATATTATTTTCAAAGGCATGTTTAAAACATCAACCTGCCATTTCCTTTACACCTGTAAAATCAAAACCATCTGGTCCCAATGATTCAGTGACATTTGCATAAATCATTTTAACATAAACCTCATCCGAGTCAATCTCTACATTGTTAGCTCTTGAAGCTATTTTCATTATACTGGTTCCGGTATATTTTCAGTTTCTACTTGGTGGAACTACTCTTGAAAAACATTATTTTGAATCTCAGGCTTTTCTGTACCTGTGGTGGATGGTTGACCCAAATTAGCTCCTAAACCAGATATACTCTAACGTACTTTATATTTTGATCTAACGTACTTCCACAATAATTTTGGATATAATATAGTCAGCAGAACAAAACAAAACAAAGAAAATATTTGAAAAAAAATAAAGTCTGCAGTTAATGAGAAATATTTCAAAGGTTAGGGGATCAGTTTCAAACCAACAGTTGCCTGTTACAGGTGACTACCTGTCTCAAATCAGGAGTGAAATTTGTTTCTTCACATAAGTATTGGAAAATGAATGATGGTGCTTTGGTAACTCGAGAATCTCTTTGCCGTCATTTGTTGAATTAAAATTCATAAATTTATGAATGTGGGTCATGTTCTTCTGATCTTTTTTATGGTTTCAGATACTTGCATTACACTTAAAGGCAAAGGATGCTACAACATCATCACTCTTGCCGACGGGTGCCTTGTATTCACTATTGGTAGCCATACCGTCTTCATTAGAAAAAACAAGCTCAAGTAGATTTTCATTTTGTTTTAATTCAAACGTTGTACAGCACTGAAGCGATAAATATTGAAGCGAATCTTTGGTAATTTCTAAAACGTTCGCTGACTGTGATGCAAAGGATGAATACCTACCGTATGTACACACATAATTTTGTTATGACAACTACTTCTGAAAATAAATCCAATGTTTTTCAAACACTGTTTATGTTTTTGACGTGTCAAACGTTTTTCTTGCACAAACTTTAGCTGTGTGAACGAACTTCAGACAGTGTAAGGACAGGCGACTGATAACAAGTTTATTGTTAAGCGGGGACATAATGCAATAAAGTTTTTATACAAGAATAAATTGCTCTCTTGCCTTATCTTTCTAGTGTCTTTCAGGGAAGGTAAGGATATATTTCCTGCGTATTTGTGTCTGTAAATTTTTTTTCACCTTTTTTACTTTTCTTTCTCTAACAAGTAGCTTCTATGAATGCTCATAGGTGTGAAATAGGTTCCATATGTTGTCCCTCATCAGTGAATGAGGGTAAAAAGTCAGTTTTTATTTTCCTTTGTATCAAGTATAAATATCGTGGTCCTTTTCCCTCACCTTACCCTAAGCCCAACTCAAAGTTAACCGAGTAAATTCAGTCTTCCGAGAAAGAAAAATTGATACAAAAGGACCACGTTATTATGGTGCTAACAAGGTTGACTATATTAATACAAATTTACATGTTCATTGCCATTATAAAAAAATCTGAATATTCAGTGACATTTAATGACACCAGATAAAGGTATGAAAACGAAATGATGGGGTTCAATTCGAGCACAACTTATAGAAGGATGTTACATGTTGTCTTGGAATTTCTAAAAGCCGTCCTGTTTGTACGTGTATGTATTGAATTGGGACATAATGTAAGACATATGAAACTGTTATTCAGTTTTTTGAACTCTTAATTCCGATGACAATAGTTTTCCTTACCCAAGAACTCCAGATGTGTTGTAACAGCACAGTGAGTATCTTTCGTAGATCAGTATTGGAAAAAAGCTCAAGACATGGCATTGGAGGTCCATGTAACATTGACAAAGAATGAACTGACCAGAATCCATGTTATCTGACTGTTGGCAACCGTGATAATATGTTAGTTTCCTGGTTCCCACCACATATCTGCATGTTCACATAAACCAATGCTATTCATAAAGAAGATAATTTTATGGTATTTTTTTTTTGTTGTCACCCGCCAATCCACGCATTCCGACATAAGGGAAGGAAATGAGGGGAGAGGAAGTATAATAAAACATTCTTATCCACTACATCAAGCTAAAAAAAAGGCCTTTTGCGGTCAATGACTTCAGTCGTCTAACAGAGAATAGCACGTGTTTTCAGAGTAAAATGTAAAAATAAGAATCAAGATTACTAAAAGTATCATCAGCTTTTGAAAAGCATGTTACCAGCAAAGAAGTAAGATGAATACATGTTGCGTTTTTATCGCGACTTGCCGTTATATATTTACACCCAGCTTCCTATGCAGAGTCGCACAATACACCAAGACCCTAGTAGATTCTCAACATTAAGATTTAACATGGAGGTGAAAAATAAGGTAGTGACCTTCATAGGGATTAGAATTCAATTCAAGATAAACAAAACTGGGACTGAAAGTTGGTCCTCAATAAAAGTATTTTGATGGAGGAAGTCTTAATTGAGGATTATCCTTTATTCGTGCAAAGAGATGACATTTAATCTAGATTTTCAAACAACCATACTGCATGTACTACAACAGACATATTGCAGTGCGTATGCAAACACTACTGATGTTAAAAGTCAAATATCATGCCATTCTTACCAATTCCTGAAGTGCGTTTGCAGAGTTCTATACTGTCCATGTCGCCCCCCCCCCCCACTGCCTATCTCAAGATTTAAATACAAAAACACTGTCGAAATGCTGTCTATTTTTATAAAAACACGTCATTTAAGCTGACAGAAGTCTTTCTTTCCCAGAGGTGCCTCCCTTGTACTCCTAATAGGTACCACAGAGAGCTTGCCTGCGGGACCTGAAATGTCCGAGTCAGCGACCTGAATAGCCCATTTCAATACCTCATTTTCACAAACTTATCCTTAACACTTTACAATAAAATTTACATTACAATAAATGCCTTAATCTCGTCTTTATTACTGTGGTGTTGTTATTTTCATTGATACGCATGTTATTTATTGACCGGGATGTGAAAAAGTGACATTTTCAGTGCTTTCACACCTTTTTCGCGTGTGTGGGCAATGGCCAAATTTGACCCTTTCCTTTGTTTCGGTCAGCGTCATTTTCCGAATGAGTGATTAAATTCAAAATTGCCATAGATAAAAAGAACAGATTCTAAGCTTTATCACTGTATAAAAAACTTACGCGTACCCCCAGAAGAAGATTACAAAAAAAAAAAAAAAAAAAAAAAAAAAATAAATTACATGATAAATTTTTATGTGGTTAAAAAGCTTATTTGAAGCAGAAGAATGCGAAAAATAATTGAGTTTGTATTATGCACCGCAAAAATACGCTGTTATTTTTTGTGACTGGCTCAGCCTGCCTAAAGGGAGCAAGGAGTTCCGCCATTTTTTCGTGTCGCCGCCGACAATGCACAGAGCGTCAACACGGATCACACCTCCAAAATCCCCCGGACAGTTTGGTCTGAGATTAGTAAGTTTGATCAAGTATACATTATACAATGTCCTAGCGACTTTTGAGGGAAACCTCTCCTTATTTTAGCGAGAAATTTTAGTCTGAAGTGTAACGCGTGTAATTGCATTGACTCGAATAAACTGACAAATCGGCACTTTGGAGACCAGACCTCGTCAACTTGTGCGTCGTTTTACGCACGATCTAGGTTGAATCATGCTTCTAAACAAATACCTTTGATTTATAAGAGTGTTATAAATAATATAGGCATCAACTTGTATCAGAATTCGATGATTTTATTGACAAAGCGGGTCTTCAAAATTTTTTGGGTCGATGAAAAATGTAAAATCCATTGTGGCGGATGTGCGATATCGCAATGAACACAAACGGAGTGGTCACAGATCGCACTCCCCTTTTTGTTGGATTTTTGTAAATTCTTAGCAGTAAATTAAGCTTTAAATACCGGCAGTTTGCTGTTGTATCCTGTCCAAATGATATTCAATGTTTTAATGTGACATTTCGGATAAGGTGTGATGATGAAATTTGCAGAGAACTTTGTACTTTTAGTTTTATAGTTAGGCCTTGTTAGTTTTGAAATTCAAACTTTTCGATTTTTAGTCAATATGCTGACCATTTGTCAAATATTTCTCTTGATTTGGAAACAAAAACCTTCACCTGACGTTTATACAATGAATACTTGGTCCTGGCAGTGGTACCATTTCCATCCCACCCCCACCCACTCCAACAAACCAACCAAAACAGAACTGTGGAAAGTGAGATAATGATTGTTCTAATATGCCTGTGGCTTCATATCTGTTGGATAATTCTTACAAATACATGATACCCACACACATGTGGCAAAAACTTCTTAGTGGTACCATCCCCCCTCCCCCACAAAAAATAATAATAATTATAAAAAAAAAAGAATAAATAAATAAAGAACTGGGAACTTTGCTACATGAAATATTGCATTTTAAATATGCCTTGATATTTATGTTGGAGATTATCCCAAGTCTAGGTACAATTGTGTTTTAGAATTGGTTAAGCAAGTTTTACTACACTAATGCAAAATAAACAGCTCTACATACATGTTACAAAACAAGATTTGCTCAGCATTGATTTAATTTGCATCACAAAATTGCTATGTGATACCAATTAAAGACGTTCGGTACACCGCGTTATGCGCAACCATTTATGGTCCACTGCCTCTATACAGTTAGAGCTGGTATTTGTCGATACCTGCACTAGCTGCTGTTCGCTTTTCCTATTTTGCACAGTTCCGTTTGGGAAATATGGATTGTTCACAAGGAGTGAAAAGGAAAAAAAATGGGCGGTTTGTTAACAAGTGCCAAACCAAACGACAAAATGCTTTAAAACAAGGCAGAATACGACGAAAAACAGAGGTGGTAGACCAATACGCATGTACACAAACAGCGAACGCTGACCAAGCCACCGTCGAAAGTGCCACGCCCACCCCCCCAACTACCACATGTACATGTCAACACTGACAGTTACAACTGGGACGAAGGTCGTAGAATAGTGGAACTAGGCGTACTAGCCGATAATCTTGTATGCGATGCATGTAAAAAAACTTTGTCCCTGAAAAACACAGAATCAGAAAAACGATATGGCTTGGCCAGTGTACTTTACATTTCATGTGAATGTGGTACCATGAACGCTGTCCCAACTGGAAAAAACACAGTAATACCCCAGGCCCAGCGTCAAAAGGTGGCACAGGCATATTTGATGTGAATACAAAAGCAGCCACAGGTAATGGCCGGATCACTAGCAATTTCACCTTGATGATAATTGTCACTAACATACATCATAATAAAAATATTTACGTAAATACATATATACATGTATATATATATATATATATATATATATATATATATATATATATATATATATATATATATATATATATATATATATTACTTTTCTCATTGGATTGTTATTGTATATGAATTATGCAGATTTTGTCACAAAATACATGGAGCAAGCTGTATATCATACAATAGCAGACTGATCGCGCTTCAAGTTTATTCTATTCCTCACCTGTGTGGATAACCATGGTCCGTTCTCAATGTCACAGAGTTCATATTTCAAAATTACCTTTGTTTATCTTTTAAAATCCCTTTGAACTCACCTGATTTACTTAATATATGAAAACGTGCTTTAAGAGTTTGATTTCCTTACACAACGTGCAACACCCTTTCATAATTTGCACAGAACACAAAATCTCAATATTTGAGCCGACCCCCCCTCCCGTGATGGGTCGCATATATATATATATATATATATATATATATATATATATATATATATATATATATATATATATATATATATATATATATATATATATATATATATGTATATATATATATATGTATATATATATGTATATATATATATATGTATATATATAATTATGCTCATTCATTTAGGCTTATGGTGTCTCTTACTGACTTGATATCTTCAACCTTTAATCGTTCTGGAAAGGAGACAGTGGCTTGTATTGTCAAGTTTTAATGAAGCTATTGTACCAAAGTTTTTCCCTATTCATAGGCATAATATTTATTTCTACACATATTCTAATTCAAGAGTTTATTTTATTATTTTGGAATACACAACCGGATTGTTACCACTTTGTTAGTCTACATCCTGACTGCAGTTTGCAATATTGATATTCATTTAGGTCCACAGATGCATTGATAATTACAGGAAAGTAAACTACAGCTTATTCAGCACTCTTGAAGTCAAACAACTGGGGCCAGTGACAACGAAACTCATGTCAAACTTTCACTCATAATTTCAAACTTTGGAGTATGGACATTTCCCTAACTTCCTGTCAGCCAATAGTTCTGTATATGTCTTTAATTTTCATATACTCCAGTTGACCAGATTATTTTATATTCCCAGGTATGATCCATGCGGGTATGGGCCCAACTCACCTGGCATCATTTCTGGGCGTCATAAACGTTCCTTGCCCAACCGAGAAAACGTTGAAGCGTAGAGAAAGGGAAGTCGGACCCGTTATAGAACATGTAGCCTCCAGTAGTTGCAAAAATGCTGTTGAAGAGGAGATTAAACTCTCTACTTCTTCGTCGGTTGAGCCTGTAAAGCTCGTAGCCAGCTACGATATGGGATGGCAGCGAAGAGGGTCGGGCAGGACTTATAATTCCATGTCAGGCCATGGGTCTTTGATAGGGAAAAACACTGGCAAAATTATTGGTTATAAAAGCAGAATTACTACATGTAGATTTTGTCAAGTGGCTGCCCGAAATAAAAGATCCCCTGTACCTCATAATTGTCGGAGGAATTGGATGGGCAGCAGTAAAGCTATGGAAGCTAGTGTTGGGGTGCAATTACTGAAAGAAACTGCTACACCGGACGCTGCAGTGAAAACTGTGATTATGGATGACGATGCAACCACAATAGCACATATACACAAAGAGTATGATCCAGATTTACAAAAGTGGAGTGATATAAACCACGCCAAAAAGTCACTGACAAACTCTTTGTACAACTTGTCAAAAAAGTACAAATTTCTAACCAATAATAAGAACAAAGTCATAAACTATTTTCGCAAGTGCTATGCATATGTTCTTGCACAAAATAAAGACAATTTGGAAGGTGTGCGTTCAGGACTACGTCAAATTGTTCATCATGCATATGGCGAGCATGAAAAATGCGGTAAATGGTGCGGTTATCACAATGAAAAACAAAATTATAAACATAAATCTTTGCCAAAGGGAAAAGACCTCTCTAACGAGGCATTACGAGTAGAACTTGAGAATCTATTTGAAGTTCATGCTCTGAACGCTGACAGGTTGGCGCCACATGGCTCTACGAAAGCTAACGAATCTTTCAATAATGTGGTTGCGAGCAAGGCTCCAAAAAGCAGACATTACTCAACCTCAGAGAGCTTGGATTTCAGGCTCGGTGCTGCGACTGCTCAGAAAAATTGTGGTTCAAGTTATGTCAGTGATGTGCTTAGGTGTACGTCTTTGAGTCCCAGTAGGGTTCATAATTTGCATAGCCAGCGAAAGACTGAAAAGGACCAAAAACGCAAAGTTCGTGAAGCTTTACCAGCTTTCAAACGGAGGCGCTTGGAACGTCAGGAAACCCGTGGAAAACACCAAGTTTACATGACAGTCAAAGAAGGTCCTTCCTATGAAACAGGGGTTGGGTTTTCGACCGAAGAACTTCATAGTGTTGACAGGATTCCAGATGCCACTCCGGAACCCCAGTACATTCGGTGTTCCGACACACCTATGTGCCAAGTTTTCTTTGATACGGAAACGAGCGGGACATCAGGAGATAGTCCTGCATCCCTTTGTCAAGTATCATGTTTTTCTGAGGAACAAGGAGATTTCAATGTCTACATTTTGCCGTCAACTCCCATTACTAGTCAAGTGTCCAAAATTACCAGTCTCACTTTACATGAATCTACACTATGTTACAAAAATATGCCAGTTCCCACTTTCTCTTTGCAGGCAGGATTGCTCCAGTTTTGGCAATATCTCAAAAAGCATTCGAAGCCAGTTCTACTTGTTGCACATAACTGCAAATCTTTTGACAGTGTTCATTTAGTTAGGGCCATGCAGTCTGTGAATCTTATTCAGGAGTTACAAGAGGTTGTTTGTGGATTTGCGGACACACTACCATTTGTGAAACAATTATATCCATCCGAAAAATGTCACAAGCAAAGTACAATGTATAGTGTGGTTGTCGGGGGCACTTACGATGCTCATAATGCTTCGGATGACTCAAAGGCTCTCCACCAACTAATAAGAGGTATTTACGACCAGAATGCTAATGCCTCTCTACTGAAGCACAGTTTTACCCTTCAAAGTGCAATTGAACATGCAAACTGGCTATTGTTGAAAACCAAAAACATGTCATCATTCAGTGCAGTTGTAAATGCTAAGGCAATAACTACCCACATGGCTAACAAATGTGCTGCCTCCGGGTTGACATATCATCATCTGGTAACAGTATTTCAGCGTGATGGTACGAATGGCATCAGTACGTTATTCGCAGAAAAAATAGAGGGAAAAGCCAGAGTCACAAAATCTAAAGCCATCGTTGATAGACTGTGCCAATATATATCGGGGCCAAACGAAAAATAAGTTAGAATGAAGCTCATTTTTCAAATGAAACTTCTGACTGAAGCAAGTGCAGCTTGAGGCATCTTATTGCCAGAGAACCTACTTCCAATGCACTTTTTCAATGAATTTTTCAATGAATTCCAACTGTGTTTAAAATTTTGTCTTTCATGCGTGATTCTTGCGGCACTGTAAATTATGTGCTGCCTGTGTTACCATTCGACAATGCATTAAACAACTATAACTTTGATATTCTTATTTTTACCTCTTTTTTCAACACTGCTATATTGCATAATGGATAAGATCTTAAAATGTTTTCCTCTTCTAAGTAAAACTATGAAAGTATATATTATGACTGGAACAGAAAATTAAGGACGTACTGCCGTTTGTTTAAGCTACATACATGTATATTAATATGGTATAGAAGTTAGAGAATGAATGGGTACCTTGTACCTGTGAACTTAGAACAAATGAAGTCAACATGGATGAATTCTTTGTACAATTGCGGGAAAAATAGCACCGTATGATATCTTTTTTTGTTAATCAATGAAATCAGTACATATTTTGGAAACCCCCTACAGTTTTTCAGGGATTTGTAAATATTTTTTATATTTCAAACTTTAAAAATAATGTGAGCACTTATACATTTTTGCAAGACGAGATGACTTTAAAGTCACATTCCAGCATGTTTTGTCTACATATTTGTTATTAAAAGGCTTGATATACACTGCATGCACTTATATGTAGTTACTTTATGCATATTTTTGCATCCTTAATTTATTTTTTTGCTTTTACCCACATATATAATGTTTGCTATCAAATTTCTGTAGTCCTTACATGTAGCGCCACCTAGCGACAAAATTAGCATCGTGACATGCCAATTTTTTGCTTGCATTTTGTTTCAAATGCCAATATCTTTGTTCACACCAAAAACCAGAGATTTCTAAATTCTTTTGACCAGTGTACCGAACGTCTTTAAGCACCTGTTGTGCCTTGCCAAGTAGTGCAGTATGGTAAAATATATAAATGTACATTTTTGTTTCAGATGATATAAAGAGGCCAGATTGTTTCAAGCTGTGTTTTTTGCCAAAGGGAGAGGAAGCCGTCCCAGCCTTCCAAGTCTTAAGATGCAAGTCAAAAACAGACAACTGCTGTAGTTGTACCACATGCGCAAGTCATCAGAGTCTTCCTGGGACCAGGTTGACCAGCGGCTAGGTAGGTTTATTTTCCGCCTATCCCAGGAAGAAAGCAAGGCATCTGGTGGAGACAGCTGAGCAGGGCATGCTAAAGTGTCCAGTCAAAGAAACACAGTCTTTCTAGCACACCTCATTGCACCTGGATATTATTAGTGTGCAGTTTTTTGTTTTGTTTAGTATTGAGTATATATATAGGCAATGACATAATAAATCAATGCATGTTGATTTATCAAAACAAAAAAAAAGAAAGAAAGAAAGAAAGAAAGAAAGAAAGAAAGAAAGAAAGAAAGAAAGAAAGAAAGAAAGAAAGAAAGAAAGAAAGAAAGAAAGAAAGAAAGAAAGAAACCAGGTCTCACTTGTCCCAAAATGGGAAAAGAAAAGAACATGGATAGGTTCAGGCCAAAATTATTTTAACTTGAAAAAAAAGTATTTATTTGGATGTAAATAAATTTATCTCAAACAAATTATAAAAAGTGTAGAAGACTTAGGTGTATGTGTGTTGCGTTCTTATTAATAAACTATGAAAGTTATATCAACTGATAAATATGTGAAATTAATTTTCTGTGTCTTCTTTCTGTTCAGGACCACAGAGCAAACCAGCCGGTATGACCCACAGTGTTGTCCAGGATGTGGATTTCCAGCTGGTGCAGTGTACCAGGGGTGATGTGACAAGGGGACTTCTTCGAGAGCTATCAACATAGTATACATCATAACTCTTAAAAATAGTTGATTTAGTATGGCCACGAATGTTCAGTGCAAGCCAACTAAAAACAGAGATTTCAAGGATAAAGGCAAAGTCAAAAAAACTTCTAAAGAACTCTCACACTAATAATAAAGCAGAACTGTATTTGCGAGAAACATTGTGCCAAAATCAAGAAGATGTAAATAGTCAAGTCGAAAAAGAGACTGTTGGCCAGGTTTTGTCTGAGGTATGTACAAAAAATAGACAGGAAGCTGCATAGAAAGAAGGTATGAACATGGATAGCCATTTACAGCGAGTGTTGAAATGCGTGTTATGGAACTAATCGGTGAGTTGGATATCCTGGGGCAAAAGTTGGTACTGTCATGCAAAGTGTGTCCAGTTGGTTGTTCAATTAAACCTATGGAGTCATTACTACCTGCAGCAAAAGTCACTTCAATGGCAGATCTGAGGCTCTTGTTCGGACTAAAAATCAGGAAGCTGAGACACTTGTTGAGTCAGAACATTTTGATTTGCACGGGGATTGGACCCCATACAATTGAAATGAAAGGGTTGGTCATTAAGTAACTTTGAACTCAGGTGAAACTATCCCTGTAGGGTTTATTCCTGTTGCAGTGGAGGGTAGTGTTACACTGTTGGATAAAACAGTCATAATGATGGAAGAATTGTCCTTTTTTTCTGCAGAGGATGCTGCAGAAAAATAAAGAAAGGATGTTTAAAGACATTTTGAAGAAAAGGAAACAATGTGAATGAAAGTAAATGTGCTTAAACACATCAATTCAAGAGTTTTACTATTGTCTTTTCATTTAATTTGAGGTGATTATTGAAAATTCTTGTTCATGTTAAAATCTTTAGGTAAATTAAATGAAAAAGGAATCATGACCCTCATATACCAGAAGACTGGGCTCATTTTTACAGGGATAAAAGTTTTGCAGTTAATGTTACCTCTTGGTCTCTGAATATATTACATGTACTGCACAAAAATTGTGGAAAACTTTATGGTGATAGTAATACAAAATGTAGCCTACAACAATAGACCGTTATCCCTGGCAAGGGGATTTGGGAGGCCATTTAATTAAGTAAAATTAATTTGCATATTGTTGCACTAATAAACCTGTTACATGGCGAAGGCCAAATTAAGACATTTTACAGAATGAAATAGAGTGTAAAAGTTGGAGAAATTATCATCGGGTCGAATTTTAGATAATTTTTGAATATGTATATTTTCTGTAAATTTACCTTTATATGCCAGTAATGTATTTTTTTCAACTAAATTTGCATATTTTTCAAAATATTATGTATGTTGTATGAATATTGCAAAATATAGCAGTCAAGGTAATGAAACTGTGTGACAAATTAGGATATTATCTGTATAAGCGAGTTTTGGTGAATATTTCACTATGTAGGAGATTTTGCTTTTTTTCTATTTATAGATTATTTAACTTGTGGTGCTTAATTTTCTTAATGCTGTCATTTGTGAATCAACTATATGATTATAATGAAAAGTAGTCTTAAGGTAGCGTAGGGGATTGAGCTATAACGGCAAAATCGTGACCCGACAGAAAATGAGTTTTTTTTCATTTCCAAAAAGTTTGGCACTTTAACTTTCTTGTCACCAAACATGAATACTAAAAAAGCAAATTTTATGTGATAAAAAAGGGAAAAAACATGACTATGTTTTAGCTGGCTGCAGCATGGGCATGTCTGTTTACAAGTGTATGCTAATTAGTCCGCCAAAGTTTGGATGGCAGTCGGCTGCTTTCCACAATCCAGGACCGTAGCAACGACAAGCGACCAACTGTGACATTTTGAGGTGCGCTGCTGCCAATTCTTGTATAAACCTCTTGACAAGATTAGGACTGATTAATTGGTTTGTTGTGGTGATCAAATGGCCATGTAGATAATTAAATCGATGGGCTGATGTTTTCCTTCCCAGAGTGTGATAAAAAAAAAATTAAAAAATGAGGGACGATAAAAAGTGGCGATTGTCAAAACGGCACCTGGCGATGGACGTGAGCCTCAGTGTGTTTTCAATGAAGGCGATTTCAACCTATGGGTAAATCATTACTCAGAATACATTATAAAGGCTTACAACCCTTTCTACAGTCTTGCCCTATCCAAGACCAATTTGCTTTTAATGTTTACCGGCAAAAAGATACACATGACGATCGAGGAATCCTAACACTGGACCACTTGGCTATAAATATGCCGCAAACTATAAGAGCGGGGATTCGATGCAGCGTAAATAATTATATCTGCCTTCAATATTTATATGTGCCTTTACCTGAATGTGAAACGGTGAATGGTATTAAATGTTAACCTTGAAGTAGATTTATATGAAGCACACGCCTCCACTAAAACTAATATCGTCTGTAGCGCTGTTGCATTTTGTGGAACTGGAAGACTAGCCATAGCACATACATGGACTTGCCCACTTCATACGGGGGTGTTTCGAAGTACACTGAGCGAGGGGACAGAATAAAAAAAGCTTTAAAAATTTGACCATCAGGGGGATAAAATAATCAGATTACTGTTAAATGACTGCGAAAAGCGACTCTGCACTCTGCTTTTAGCTGGTTGATCGGTCATATAAAATTATTTTGTCTCACTGTGCGCGGCATGTTCCGATACCACTCGCCGGCACTCACCCATCAGGAAGTTTCGGTTTTGAGTCTCCATCAGTTGATTGCAGTTCAAGGGTGAGACAACTATCTTTCAGTGGGCTAGTTATCTCCACAAGATAAAAAATATGTTACATGAGTGGCAAGGTTTCGAATGGTAATACGCGAGAAAAACATGGCAAAGTGAATGGCATTGTTTATCACAAGGAAGGCGTTAATATGTGGAGGAACCAATGAAATAGGCTTGGCGCAGTCTATTGTGCTCCCGGCAAAAAAACCAAAACAAACACACACACACACACACACACACACACACACACACACACACACAAAAAAAAACAAACAAACAAACAAAAACAAAAACCAAACAAACAAACAAACAAACAAACAAAAAAAAAAAAAAAAAAAAAAAAAAACACAAAAACAAAGCCAAGGCCACGAAGAACACACTCCCTCACGATGCCCATCCCTTTCTCAATTTTGTGGGAATTGGAAACTTTCTTGACTGCCAGACAGACTCGCTCTTCGTAATTATTAAATTGCGCTTGAAGTGCGTGTTGCCAGGTAAGCAAACACAGTCCGTCTTGGCAGGCAAGAAAATTTTACCCTTGTGCACGAAGTGTAGCGTCATCACCTTACATCTGAGCGTGGTCTGGTGCATTATATTGATCTATGTAACCGTCAGGTCGGATCAAAGACTACTTGAGCAAATCAATGGATTAGGTTATTCAATCTAGCAATACAGTTTCATCACCAATACAACGTTGAAACTAATGGATTCTCAACACATATAAAACGTCCGCTTTGTTTTTTGTTTTTTTTTGTTTTGCTTCTTCTTTGAAGTATAATTTTATCCTGGGAGTGTTTGTTTATCAGTAACAGGACTATTGTCTTAAAAGTTACGTCACGATCATCCATGTTGACCGCCTATCTTGCATTTATAAGCTACATTCAGAACGACATAGACCTCTCTCCGTCAAGTTGTTCTTTAATCCAAGGTGATGAGAAGGGAGTGAGCAACTCCTGCCTACCGGGCAGCCTTCTGAGCAGAGCAAGCTGTGAAACTGCAACCCGTTTATGGCAAGCCAACAGGGCCATAACGCATAGGTCTTACGCGTAGCCGAGCCTCCACTTCACGTAGTCGAGGCTCGGCAACGCGTACTCGAGTAAACCAATCAGATTGCAGTCTCTACTACGCGTAGTCGAGGCTCGGCAACGCGTAGTCGAGCAACAAATAAGATTACAGTTTCCACTACGCGTAGTAGAGTCTCGGCAACACGTAGTCGAACCAACCAATAAGATCACAGTCTCCACTACGCGTAGTCGAGGCTCGGCAACGCGTAGTCGAGCTAGCCAATAAGATTACAGTCTCCACTACGTGTTGCCGAGAAAATGTTCTTCTAGAACGCGTCGCTGAGCCTCGGCGACGCATTGTGGACAAACTATGCTTCCCATAACGTGTAGCCAAACTATCCAATCACTGATGCTCTTGTAAACTGTATTAGACCTGTTCGACTACGCGTTGAGGAATTACTGGTCTCGACGACGCGTAGCCGAGGGAACCAATTCAGGATGTAAATGATTGGTTTGCTTTTCTTCAGCCAGAAGGTGCCATAAGTTGCTCCACTACGCGTTGCTGAAGCTCGACTACGCGTAGTGGAAAACATATTCTCGGCAACGCGTAGTGGAGACTGAAATCTGATTGGTTGGCTCGACTACGCGTAGTGGAGGCTCGGCAACGCGTAAGGCCAATGCGTTATGGCCCTGTTGGCTTGCCATACCCGTTTGTTCAAGCGGCGCCACATGCAAACGATGTTGCTAGGGTCAAGGTGATGGCACCTTCGGATCACGTGGCTAATCCGCTTTTGAATCCCCCTTTGAAGCTGTTCCATTCGCGTGGAAACCCGACTGACAAGCTTTCGAGTGTGGCTGCATTTGATGTCATTCGGGTAAATAACTGCTTTTTAAGCCAATAAACATCATTGTATGTTGGAAACTATACATCAAAGATGTTGATTGACCTTTCTTCGAAGTACTGAGACCAAAATGGGCCGAATTTGGAAAGCTGTATTGTCATTATAGCCAACAATGTGCGAGAAAAGGGCCTCAAATCTTTCAACGCCGGTTTCTCGGAATGAAAATTTCTGCTTATGAATCAATTTTGTTGACAGCGTCAATGAAAAGCTAATTGATCGATCTGCTTCAAATAATCATCTTTTGAAAGATAAATATATTATCTGGGAACACTTTTATTTTTTTGTTTTTCCGTCAGATGTCCCATTCCGAGACTTTTGTAGCTCACAAAATAAAAGTAATTGTTGATGTTTAAAATGATGATCAAAGAATTCGGTAATTCTGTTATTATGTATTTTATTTATAAACAAAAAATACGGTTCCTGCATATTGGTCTTTACTTTAATTTTACATAGGTAATACAATTTAGCATCGATTGTTTTTAAAGAAACGCAGACAAAATGTCAAATCTGATACCCTATTGTAAACGGGCGTATAAAACCCTTGAAAATTATCGCATTGATATGAAACTTCTTTCTAACAAATTTAGATGTCTGAACAATGAATAAAATATATGGTTTTGTGGGTGAAATGTGAAACATAGTTCATCTATGCAACGTCAAAGTCGCAGGACCGCTGCGCGCGGCTCAATCCCCTCCGCTACCTAAAGGAACATGGAAGGGTGAAAGAAATTTTGAGAAAAAAAAATTTGATTGGTTTTAATTTGGTGTCATTATGTTGTTGGGTCCATTTTTTATATCATTTATCTATGCAAATTTTAAATGTTAATTTGCATATTGGTAACACTTGTGGATCAACTGGATGATTAATTAAAATTATAGTATTAAATAGTATGAAGCAGTGTAAAAAATTTGGTGAAATTATCTTTATAAGTTCAGTTTTGGTGAATTTTCCAGTATTTTACATTTTCTTAAAATTTCTTGTGTCGGCTAATTATGCAGATTTCAAAGCTAATTTGCATATTTTTGTCAGTACATTAGCTGCTTTATCATTATATCAGTACATAGCAGCCATTATGATGAAACAGTGTAAGAAACCTGGAGAAGATGTCGGTGTTTCTCCAAATTTGGTGGCTTTTTGACATTGTAGGATTTTCTATCATTTTCCGCATTTTGCGGACATTGTGAATTTTGAAGATTTTTTAGTTTTTGAGGATAAATATCTGTGAATCCATTACAGCCACATACCTAAAAAAAAATAGGCATCTTATATGGATCCTTTTACAATTATAACAACATTTGTGGGCTTCGTGCTTGTGTATTTCTTTTTCTGTAGTACCCTGAAAATAGGAAAAATGCTAAAAATGTGCATAAATCAGTTGCGAAATTGAAATAAAAGTGATTTTTGTGAGCCTTTAACAGTGAAATGCAATGTATTTCAGGGTCTCTTGTCATATATAATAAAACCTGGTTGTATAATGAAGAAAGGTTATGCTTTTTTTTGTTTTTAGGGGAGTTCCTTCTCTGTATATGGTACCATGAAGTTGGGTTTTTGTCTCATTATTGAAAATCCTGAAAAATGTCTAAGTCCAGCCGTTATTAAAATATCGTTACAAATTAATTAAAAATCACCCATTGGTCCGATTTCAATGAAATAAGCACTGTTTTCTCTCTTTTTGAGAGCTCTTTCATGTGCAATAAGTTTAAAGTGGGTTGCAACATTAGAAAAAATCTGTCTGTGGTACCTAGTCCTAGCACAGTGTCTTATAAGTTAATCTCAAAGAAATATTCAGGACATGGCATTGGAGGGCCAGAGGAAGGACCTCTTGGTCCCAGTCATATGAACAAAGGGCAAAATCATTTAAAAAAAATAATACTAACAGTACACGTTCAGTATTACCGAAGTCTTGCTAAATTTATAAGCCTGTCGTGTGCTTATACTATAAGCACACGACAGGCTAATACATACCTAACTTATAGAAGAATGGCAAGCATCACGATCCGTAGTTAGCCGTATCATGGAGTTTAATTGCACCATCAATTACTCTATAATCTAGTTACCGCGGTTGTATCATTCTAGGACGAACATTACATTGTTTAAATTTCTTTTAATTATCACAAGTGAAATTGACGTTTAACAGGTACATCGATGACAATAACCAAGAACATATGTGCTTTGACATTTGTATTAATTTCATCTTAGTACGAAAAGTGTATATAGTGCTTGGCTTCAGAGCATATGCCCTTAAAAATAAATACGTGGAAGGGTGACCGTATACACAGTAAGAAAGCGTGAATCTGAAATGTCAAATTAAAAAACCGAGCAGTTTTCCTATCATAAACTTTCACACACAATGCGAACATCATAGAAAAATGTGATCAAAGCATCATTCTTTTGTGTAACATTCCCTTGACAAATGTGCATTATGCACTATTTTGATGTGCGTTCACACTCACCTCTTGCGGAAAACTACACAAACAGGCAAGTACACTAGTGTGCCTATGATAACCACACAAACATACCGCAATCCTGGTTGCAGTAATTCTGGACGGACCTCGCACACATTAAAAGATCCCAGTAACCATTGTTATTAAAACGCAATCAGTATTGCTAGATATATGCCCCCTCCGGCTCTGTGACTTGGCTTGAGAATTGGGTCAAGGTCACGCAGCTTTCACTTCCCCGGAGAGCTAATGCAGGACTATAAGCAGGTGAAATATGAAACCTCTTTACACTACACTTTTCACGTTATTGCGTGGAAACCAATTCATAATAATGGCACTATGACCTTGAGAATTTTATCAAGGTCAGCTATCTTCGAACTTGTCTAAGACGTGATGCTAGGCTTAAAGTAGGATAAATAAGATAGCCCGATGCAAAACAGTTTTTAAGTCATGGTGTAAAAACCAAATTCACTAAAATGGCTCTGTGACCTTGGGAATTTGGTCAAGGTCACCCATCTTTGAATTCGTGTGAGACCTTAAGTAAGACTGTAATCACCTGCAATTTGAAAAGGCTGTTGTGTAAAGCTTTTCAAGTAATCACATAAAAACTAAATTTAATAAAATAGCTCTCTGGCCTTGGGAACTCGGTCAAGGTCAGCCTTCTTCAGACTCGTGCAAAAGCTTATACAATACTATAATTAAGTATAATATGAAAGTGCCACGTCAAAAATGTTTACAGTTATCGCATGGAAACCACAGTTATTAAAATAACTCTGTGACCTTGGGCATTGGGGAAAAATAACCTATTTTCGCCTTAGACTGCATACAAGACTAAAATCAAATGTAGTATGAAAGCCGTACATCCAAAACTTTTTTAGTTATTGCATGAAAAACAACTCAGATAAATGGCTCTGTCACCTTGGGAATTGCATCAAAGTCGGGCATATTTGAAATCATCCTACCTTTTTTCAGGATTATAATCAAGTGTGATATGAAAGCCGCAAGTAAAAAACTTTTTTGAGTTATCGCGTGAAAACCACAATCACAAAAATAGCTATGTGACCGTGAGAATAAGGTCAAGGTTACCCATCTTCTCACACGTCTAACCACTTATACAGGATAATAAACGTGCATTTATCTGCAAACTTGTCTGAGGGCTGGTACAGGACAACATGCTTGTGCAATATAAAAGACCGGTGTGTTATAAATGTTTGAGGTATTGCTTGAAGACTGTCCAGAGGAACAGATGCATAGACGCATGCCCAGACAAAGTATTTAGCATATGTTAAAACAAGTTGTCAAACTTGTTCAAATAATGAAAGCATTTGCCAGAGTGGAGACCTCAAAATATATGGAAACAGCCTTTCTTTATGGAAATGTCCCCCTGCGTCGATTTACAAAATATACCTACTATAACACGAACATGGTCTAACGTTTGGGGGATTGTACCGATAGCTATGAGGTAAAGCTGTTCGTATATCAATTGAGCTAAGCAATGGTGCCAAATGTCGGGGTTCAAATCCCAGAGTAGGCTGAGAAATGATTAACTATTAATCACTGCTTGAATCTTAACCACTTGAAGAGATTAGGCAAACAGAAAACTACAGTCTGTTTACTCCAAGTTGGCAAGGGTATCACTTTGTGAGCGCTGTTGCCTTGTGTTTGCATATTCAGTCACCCAGCCAACTCAGAGTGAACAGACTGTAATCGAAGCACATCCCCACAATGTTTGAAGTAAACACCGAATAGATTACAAATAAACAAACTAAACTTGTGGTGACACCTGTTTTTCCAACCAGGTGTTTGGTAATCAAGGAGTATTCCAATGGAATATAGTATGACCACTTAAAGGAGCTCTGCAGAGACCCACTCACGATATAGCCCCACCAAGCTTAAAAGGAATCAGGCTGACAGTTTTGGAGAAGTCAAAAGTGGGAATAACCATTGCAATCGGAATGGACTTCCAAAGCAATAAATAAGAATGTATCTACTACACAACCATAACCCAAAGTGAAACATGTACTAAAAAATCAGAGATACAATGCATCATCACTAAAACTTACAACTGTGTTTAAGCCTTCTAATTAAGTATGATTGGGTTAATATAAAAAATGTTGTTGCAAGAAATATCTGGGGTTTTCAATAAAATCTCTCTGTAAATTTGAAGTATGTAATTATTTGAAACATTTAAAACATCGAGACAGTGAAGATTCTGAAGAGCACCACAATATATTATCCAAATCCCAATTCAATTGGTTTGATACTAAAATAATTGGACACTTAGAGAATAACCAAGTATTAACTGATCTTATAAAATGTAATAGAAAAGAATTTTCTCTAATAAAAGAATAACTTTGGATGTATACTTTACAGTCATTGTCAGGAGATCCATACTCTAATTCACTTTTTTTTTATTGCGTCAAGTATGCAAATCATAGTGAAGGCAAAACCTGTATTTAATTTCTTCATTTGCCAAGTTTACGCTTAAACAGAAAGTTTATTGATCCTTTTGCACTTTGCAGACTATATTTGGTCTGCATCAATTGAAATCCACAATAAATGCGCCGATTATAACGGTCATCAGGGTTTTGAACAAGGTATGCCCCATTTAAACAGGCATCCCAGAATCCATTGGTTATTCACGTAACTTACTTGCACCACAAGCAGGAGAACGAATCATCGTTTAGCATTATAGTTTTAACAGATACGTTCATACTAAATATGCACACTATTGATTAAACATAGTTTATTCAAAAAAAGAAAACAATTGGTGAGAAGGGCAAGGCCCTACATTAATCCCTCTTGTCAGAGAAAGACAAACTCACACGACAAACGAGACGCTAAAGGTCCAGAGGGAGGGACGCTCTAAACTGCTGGCATTAAAAGGACACTGCGAGGATGAAGAGCACCGCTCCAGATCAACAAAGTAAAGAAAGACACCACAAATTACAAGGCAGATAGTTGGGCGATTGCACAGAAGCAATAAAATTGCTATTTGACATCCATCCCATTGAAGATTCATAATTATGGTGTGTAGTTATAATATAAATGCAAAATTGATTGTAAGTCAATTCATCATCTGAAACCACCGAATTGAAATATTTAGTTTTTAGAATGTAATCTTGAACTGCCAGGAATATTTTCTTATTGATTTCAAGAGAACTTTTGGAAACGCCATATAAAACGGTTTCAAAGACGAAAGGGGCATAATTTGTTACTATTCTATAGAGGCAATCATGAGGAACAGCGAAATTAAGACAAACAAAAAAGAAATGCCATACATCTTCAATCCCTTGATTGCAACGACAATTTGGTGATTGAGTAACACCGATATCAAATAGATGGGCATTCCGTCGGCTGCGGCCTAAACGCAGTCTTGTATACAGAACTGCGGCAATTCTGTTACCAACATAGTACAATTCTGTTTGCTTGAGTGATCGAGTCACATTTGAGGAAATTCTGTTTTTTTATTCAACTAAAGTAGTAGAGCTTCTCACATCAAGAGGCAGTTGATAGCAAAGTTTTATGTAGCAGGAAAGAAAGAATTCTCAAATTATTCTGTTCTGGTTCTAAATTGAGGCTAGTCAGGGGCCTGTCTTGTTATATACTTTATATTAAAATTTTGTTCATTAGACATTATGCATTAAGATATTTAGGAACCACATTATTAGTGATTTTGTACATAAAGATTAGTTGACTTACTTCTACACATATTGCCAATGTAGAAAGACCAGTTTCTTCATATAGTTTAGCATAAGATGTGGTGCGCATAGCACCAGAAATAACACGTGCAGCAGCCAACTGAATACTCTCCAATTTCCTTGCATCTGATTGAGTGAAGCCATCCCAGACAATATTGCCATATTCCATGAGAGGTCGAATAAAGGGAGTATAGATTATTTCTAAGTTTTTTTTGTCGAGACAAAATAGGAGCGTTTTCAAAATATTTAGTTGTTTCATGGCCTTTGCCACAATAGTATTAATAGGATCATTCTATCGTCAGTGATCTTGAAATACCAACGGGGAGCGATGTACTTGGTCTTTTGTCCGAGAAAGTAACATAGCATCGGTTTCCTGGGCTTTTAATATCACTATCCAGTCGTCAGACATTGAATCAATAGATAAGATATCCCTGTTAATCGTATGTGCAGTTAAGTCTGGATTATCAACCGAGAGGAACAGAGAAGCATCATCCGCAAAAATTGTTACATTCGACTGCACAATGTCAACTATATCTTTTATTAATATCAAGAACAATAAAGGCCCTAGAAGAGAGCGTTGGGGAACACCAGCATTTATGGTATCCCATTAAGATGATTGGCCATTAATAACTACTCGTTCTTAATGTCGAATCCAGTTTAAAAGTGACCCAGGTATCGAATTATGTTCCAATTTGTTAAAAAGCCCAGCGTGCGAAACACGATCGAATGCCTTGCTAATGTCGAGAAAGACAATTTGCACATTCTTTTGAAGCTCAACAGCAAGACACAATTCATAATATAGAGATAAAGTTCATTAACAGTGGAATCGCCGGGTAAAAATCCCGACTGATTTGCCGATAAAAGTAAGTTTTGCCTAAAAAAGTTAAAAACGTGTTTAAAAATAGGTTTCTCCATAATATTCCAAGACAGCTTTAGAGGGTAATAGGCCAAAATTTGTTACATGAATATGAGTCGCCCTTTTTATATAAGGGGGTGACGTTGACTTGCTACCATAAACTGGGAAAAGTTGCCAGAGTAAGAGAAAGGTTAAGGGTTTAGTTAATGATACGCAAATTGATGGTGCTTCTTTCAGAAGTCTAGCGCTGATTCTATCTGGGCCAGTGGTCTTAGTGATATCTAAGCTCCTAAGAATGTCAAATACTTCGCTTTGATTAATTTGAATAGAGTCAAGTTTGACAGAGGGGGTGGCCAGACTTGGAATAATTGGGGACTTTGAAGTTTCAAGGTTGCTCTGACTTAAAAAAAAAGTATTTGAATATTTGGCTTTTGATAAGCTGTCAGTCACATAGCGATTTTCATATATAATAGAGGAGGAATAGATGGAGATTGATTTCTATACATAAACTGTTTGAAGATGCGCCACCAAGCTTTGTTTTCATGCTTTGCACTTTTTAAAGAAGCGCTAACTGTACTATTGTGAGCTTATTCGGCACATTTCAAGGGATCTTGGTATTGATTACGAAGATTATTATATGCAGTCCAAGCTTGTAGATCATGTGTCTTATCTTTTGCCCTCTTATAAGCTCATACAACCTTCCGCTTCTCTCAACAAAGCCTAGAATTTTGCTGCATCAAAGCACCAAATCGTACTGCACAACTCAAAATTTTCAGTCTCAAAGCAAATGTCTCAATTTGCTCTATCAAGGAAATTCCTAAACTTATTGAAATCCACTCTTTCGTATTCCCAAACTTGTCTATAAAAAGAAGATTGCTTTCTGCGCCGAGATAGTATATTGGCAACGACTGAATGATCACAATTGAGATTGGCGTTAAGACACGTGGTTCTTTAATAAAATGTGGTATATTAAAATTATTTGATCTAAGCAAGTAGAGGTTGTTGCTATTATTCGAGTAGGCTCGTGAATGTGCAAATTAGGAAAATCAGTGTTGCAAAACTGCTGCAACTTTGCACCCGACGTGGAGTTGAAGTCAGAATTTAAATCGCCAGTTCGAATAATATTTTGAATATTACAAGAAGTGGCTAAATCGAAACTCTCTTGTAGTTTGTCTCAAAAATCCAAAAGTGAGAATTTATTGTTGTGAACTCTAATCTCTGTGCATAAAAGTTCGATGTTAGGATGCCCTAGGTGAATGCGACGAGAAATTACAATACCCTGAGATGCAAGCACAGCCAACCTATCCCCTACAATATTAGGGCGTTCCTCATGTATAATATTATAATAGCCAGGTAAGTTAAAGTCATTAGGTGTATTGTTTGAAAGAAATGTTTCAGACAGGGTAATAATATCAGAGTCTGGAACAATGTCGGTTTTTAGGCATCTCAACTTATCAGTATTTAAACTACGAACATTTATGTGACGGAGGTTGATATTGCAAAGATCACCAGCGGGCCCAGGATTGACATGAATATCACCAGCTAAGAGTCATAGTAAGGCAAGTACCGCCAATAAGTAAACGCTGGAACGAATGAGGTGTTTGTGACATAAGAGGAAACAAAAGTTTTAAATAAACAATTGTACTTTCAGCTTGCACGGGTAAGTAACAACTATAAGACTTTGCACACATGATAAGTAAATAAATAAATATCCAAACAAGTAGAAATGGCCAATTGATTTGTTGTGGGAAAAACTGGAATCCGGAATGACTGCACACAAACGGTAGTAATACATGTTAATGTTATACTTAGCAACGGCAAAGACTATGTAATAGATAATACTCATGGTATGTTGGCACAAAAATATGTAATAAACCAAGTAGTGACAAGACCACAACTCAGTGAGCAGAAGTATGGACATTGCAACTTTGAGCCTCTCATATATTACAGGTGGAAACAACGGAAAAGCTGTCAGCAAAGCTTAGCTGCTTCCCAGTAGAAACAGTTTAACTGACTAGAAAAAATAGCACAAAGTACATGGGATTAGCCCAACGCTTAAATTTACTAGAGCTCGATAAGATGAGTACCAATATTCAAGAAGTTTTAGTCGCAGATTAGGTAACGCTGCATTTGTTGAGAAAATAGTATGACTTCTTGTTTTACTAAGTACAGTTACAGTTGACTTGAGTAGTGTGCAATAATTTAAATGGATGTACAGAAATGCTATAGAAATTATTAATGTTTTGAAGCACACGAAACGGATACTTAAGCTTGAATAAAATTTACATGTATCACACAATACTACGTACGTTCAATTCCTGCAAATACATTAATAAAGATATCAAATTCGAACGCTCCTGCACAGAGGCTGAGCGAGTACAAACGTTCAATACTGATAACTGCAATAGGAGCATAGCAAAAACCTAAGCAGGCCCCTACACGTAAAGATAACATTGAGTACAATACATAGCACACTAAAACAAAATACATATTACAAGCAACCAAAGGATATTAATTGGCGTGGCGAGTGGCGTATGCTTTGGGGTTCTCCTGGGTTGGTTATAATGGGGCAAAATAAATAAAAGAAAAAACACGGACCTTGTGACTAAAACGTGCAATTTGCATGAAAAATTTTTCCATACAATAGTTCAGCACTGCACATAATATACATATACTTGCTTATACTGACACTGTCAAGTAGATAGTAATACCAAACAAAGTCCTAACTATTGGCTAGAATACTTAGAACTGACGAGATTGCCCACTGTAGTTATCGTCAGAATCGCAGATCCGGGCCCACTCAGTAGAGTGAATCCAGACCCGCAAAATAAATAGACCGCCAAGCACGGTTGTACACATAAAGTTTCCGACGCAAGAGTTCAATGCCAAATATATGTTATCACCTGTCGCAAGCAAGCCTCAGCAGAAATTTGTGTCATTTGTGAGCGATATAAAACATGCTTACTGAACTAGAAAATGTCCATGGAAGATAATAATATCATCATGACATGACCAGCTGGCGATGTTGTTAACAAGAACGAAGCAAACGCTCGACTTTTTGGACGTAACAGCACCCATCATAATAATAAGAAGAGGGAAAGATCAGTGGTACCTATTATTGGCCATATATCCAGTCATAATCTGTCAAAAAGCGCGAAATGTATAATATTAAATGCAGACAAAGTTGTATAATTTCAAGACATGTAAATGAGGATACCTGGAAAATGTTATGAGCATATAAAGTGTCAAAAAGAGCAGATCATTAATTTGTATTCCTGAATCCACCCGCCTCCTTGTTTTCAAAATTCCAGACTCATGTGATTTACATCACGTGCATTCCTTATGTGTACATGTTGGTAGTATTGCAGTGAAGGGATTGTGCACCTTTTGAAAGAAAATAGCGCAAAAGGTCATAAATTACTACAAGGTCATCTCGGAGGTTGTATTTTTCTTTTGTCCTCTTCTAGGCATGGTCATGTAAAATATGAAGACGTATTTAGTAGTCTTTCCTTCAAGCAATCATGTGCCTTTACTTTAACTGAACTCACACTTGTCTCTGAAATATATAACTTTTTGAGCGTTCCTTGCAACTAAGGTCAAACTTCTACAAGAGTATGTCTCTGCATCATTGCAAAGGAGCCAGATTCATGTTCCTTGCTAATAGACCTTTCATTCCAGCACGTGTGCCTATGGTTGCATAGAATATAATAGTTCAGGTCAACAGGCTTTGGTCGCATTGTGCGCACAACGCAACAAGGGAAGTGGTTAGCTCAGTCTCAAAACCACATTAATACAGTTACAACCAGATGCACAAGGTCTATAGAGCTGTGTTACTCATGTTATTTCACCGTCATTCGGGGACCATATGTTTTAAGGTAATTTCTGGGCCTGCTAGCACGGTAGTCTCTCTAAAGAAGGACTACCATATACTTGTAATAAAGGAGTTGCTAGACATAATGGAATTTCTGGAAAACAGGGGAAAAGTTAGATGTATAATCTGAAGGCAAAATAAAACAATTGTGTTTATTTGACTCTGAGAAATAAATAAGCACCCAGGATAAGCTTTGTGGGGTTGTTATAAAAATTATCTGATAGGCTAGACTGTACAGTATATAAACACTTGGTGATGCTAGAACACTGGGACTGAGGCCGGGGGAAGCCTCTGAAACGTCAGAAATTCCTCCCATCAGTTGCTGTAGAGATACTGGGTCACACAGGCGCAGACTGAGTGTCAACCTAAGTTCTCATGAGGGTAGGTAGCTGCTCGTGGGGGCTTCCCAGTTTCTTCTTACGGTGATATATATCGTGCAGTAGTGATTCTCGTGAAGGCCAAAATAAGTTCCCTGAACTGATGCATTTATAAAAGTATCACCACCAGATACAAGGAATTTATGTATGGCCTTCCTAAGACGTGTGTGGATTTCTTGAAATCCTGCAGTTCCGAAGCGCTGACCTCAGCAGATACGGCATCATATACATATAACAAAAACTGATGGATTGATGTTGGTGTTGGTGTCGCTTTGTGGACTTATATGGATGATGATCATTATTGAAATGGTGGTTGCAAGTAGTACCTTTTTAAATACTGAATTTTATTGACATTTTCAAACAAGTTAAGAACCTCGGCTTACAAATTCTCTGATGTGCTGCAAATTTTGGTCCCTTTTCATAAATTGTATGGTCCTGTATGTGCATGAATGATGCGACTGTTCAAGCCAATTTACTGAAATAGGCCTATAATTTCAAACAAAACTTTTTGCATTCTGTCATGTGAAAACTAGATAAGGTGTTTTTCCTCCTATGGACCTTTGCACTTAGGGATCGTGTACAAATAAAAACCTTTCCAAAATTCCGAGAAACCATCGGAATGGAGGGAGGGGGTTAATGGCAAAATCGGAATTTCACCAATTTTTTGGAAAGCTTCAAAATTATCGATGTAATAATGCGGTAGCGCTAGCGCTAGCGGTCATTTTTAAAGACTAGCCTGATCATGCATGGTCTGCATAACCTTTCCAATGCAACTTAATTCTCATGTATTGTTTTAATAAGGAGGTGTAGTTTTTGGAGGATATTAACACCTAGCACGGCGTCGGCGGTCATACTCGACATGTATCTGAACATCGTTTGTCGCCGTACGCGGTTATACCCGCCAACACAGCACGCCGACCGTCAACATCCTCCCAACGGCCCGTTATGTTTATTTACCGTCAAGCGTGTGCATTTTGTCGTAGACAAAACTCATTATTTACGGATGGCTATTTAGATTTTGAGATAGAAAGAAATATATTTCTATTATATGGATAAAAATGAAACAACTACCCGTTTTACGTGACATTTTGAATGATACAACTCCCAAAATTTACGCTAAAACTTCGTAACTTTGCCCCCTTGCCGCCACGATGTTTTGCGTCGTCCGCCATTGTTTTTCATACTGCTGGAATCCTGAGAATTTCGTCTCTAAATGTAACAAGCTCTCTTATTGGCTAAGAAATAAATATTCCTGGGATATCCCTCCAAAAATAGCCCAGAATGAGAATTGAACCTCATTATAAATGCGCTGGGTCATATCCAGGTTTCTCATTGGATGGATTTGGTCACGTGCAAGTCACCGTCCAATCAAACTCGTTGTTTGCCATGTGCTTGAGTCAAGTTCGATTTGTTGTGCAGGTGAACATGTCGCATTCACGCAAAGATTAAAGGACCAAGATGCGAAATTTTGACATCATACTTTTGCAAAACGACTTCGATGGAACAGATCTAGACACAGATAAAGGCAGGAATGAAAATTCCACATGCAAGGCAAGAAAAATACGCAGATTCCGTCACTGCACAGTGACGAAGATAAGCCTGATTGAAAGTTGCGTAAACACGATGTGTTGTCGATCGCTGTCTCAGATACGTCACGGCACGATATTTTTATCCAAAGTTTGTTGCGTTAATTTGATTAAAATGTCTGAAAGGATAAAAATCTGTATAAAAGAACAAATGAGGAATGAAATTTATGACCGAAGGTCTTGAAAAATATACGCACATGACGGAAAACTATGCCCGAACTCATGCCTGTTCACACTCGCTTGTGTTGCACGGCCCATGACCGTGTTTGTTGGTAAAAAAAAAAAAAAAAGGTGACCATACGCTTGACATCCCATAAAGCATAACAAAATTTAGGGGGTAAATTGAAATAAAAATTGCACAGAATTATACCTCATGTAATTTCTGACCGACTTTGTGTTGATCACTAGGATCGAATCGCAAAACTCACAGAGCCCAGGCACGTTCAATCCAGCATGTAATCTCTTGCGCAAGCGATTGATTAGAGGACTGCCCGGTGGCACACTGTGTGCGATACCAGATACTGGCATAGTGCTAGGAGTTAAAAGAATATATTAAAGTGACACATACCTGTTGTTTTTCCAATATATGGGTGAAAGAATGTATGGGTTGAGATGTATGTCTGCAGCAGCTGACATGTTGGTTTTCCAAAAATTTGGTGATATTGGAATGGGCATGGAGGGAGGGGGTTAATCAGATTCCATTGTTTTTTTGGAATTTTGGAAAGGTTTTTATTCGTACACGATCCCTTACGTTTTGGTCTCTTTTGGGTAAATACGAACTATAAATTTATATGTTTCAGCTATACATACCAAGGAACATTGCCTTTGGTCGGAATTGACTTGGATTTGTTTCGTTAGGACTACAGTTTGGATATGGTAATGACACTGTCTAATTTCATGTCTGAAGCATCTAGTGTCTGTGTGTGTGTAGGTGTTTGGGTACAGTCGAGCGTCTACTCAAGTCCGGATTCCCAGGTATTTTGTATTATGGGAACATCAGTCATTTGTGTTTTCCTTCTGTCAAACTGACAAGGTAGAATAATTTCCATAACAAAGTACCGCAAATATGTAACATTTGCTCGATATAAAGCGAGGAACAGATCTTGCATGGAAGGTGTCAGTGTGCTACCAACCGAATCATTCTCGTCCTGTTATATATATATACATATATATATGTATATATATATATACATATATATATATATATATATGTATATATATATATATATATATATATATATATATATATATATATATATATATATATATATATATCATTTATAGTTCATAGGGCTTTCCCATGGGCTATATCATGAGATACAGCGAGATTGACACAAACTGGGATGGTACAGCTGTTCAGCCGTGTTCGAGTGCCAGTAATAAGTGTTCTATAACTGTCAACTATAAATCCAGTGTATTGCATGCTAGGATTATCATCACCTGTAGCAGTTGTTTCCTGTTATAACCCGGGCTTTATGTAATTAGTTATTAAAAGCAAATAATGACACAATTGAAGATGACAAATGGATGTGAAGATAATTTTTATTCCATGTATTAACATATCTTTCACAGGCCCGGTTATATTTTACTATTTCTGCATAAGAATGATGGTCTTTTAAGAGAGCTTGCCTCTTGTAATAGGGGCCTCATGAGAAGGGCCACTATTCATGTATAACATATTGCATACATTGCTAGCTTTGTTGATTCGGCCATGAATATAAAATGGATTTGTAGTTTCTTAGGCACTCTTTTCAAACTGATGACGCGGGGGGGGGGGGGGGGGGGCTTTTCAGTTTATTTTTTCCTGGTGAATTGTGTTGGGGTCTTTTTTGTTTTTCTTATTGGTGACATGGACAAGGGCTGATCTAGTAAGGTATCAAAAGCTACAAAACCATGTTGATGCAATCAATCAAAGGAAGCTGAGGGAGTTTCCTACATGTGAAATCCTGCCAAACTTCCTTTTTTTTCTTTCAATCACCGCTTGCAAATCCCTTGATCAAAATTTCAGTTACGCAGTGCACAAGAGCAACTTATTAGATATATAGTTATATCTGTGTTACACCAACCGGACGTTCACAATCATCATGAATATACATTCCAAGATATATATTCTGAGAGATTTGTGTCACTACATCTGTACATCATGGACTCAAACCATTGAGAATTCAATTATCCTAATCGCCTATACCTTACAAGAGCTAACTTGTCCATTGTGAGCCAAAGGTAAGCAATGAGCACCCTTTGACAAATAATAATTTAATCAGTCTGTGAAACACAAACACTGATTAACAATCAAAACAGTGGGTAATGACCGTGACCATTAAAGGACTGCTCAATAAAGTATGCACGGTCCAATGGGCAGTTTTTCACCTCAGAGTTTTCAAAAATGCATTTTTTTCAATAAAATAGCTTTTCATGAAGAAATTTCAATTTGACTTTCAGGTAATGACAGTGTAGGGCAGTTTAATCCAGCGTTTGTAACACTGGCAAATGCAATATCATGCTGACTCATGCTTTATTGCAAGAACATCTATTTGCTCTAAACACTGATTATCACAATGCCAAGGTTAGTTGGTAGTTACCTGGACCTGTCCAGCCACCAAACGTTAAATCGACCTTAATTTTTTAACTTTTTAACGTTTAGGGGTGGCTATTCGTTAAACTCGCTGATATCCATTAAAACTTGCATCTGCTGCTCAAAGCTGTATGCATTATGCCTTAACTTTAAACATAGTCTATTGCCACTATTCATTACATTTATATTTAAGTGGTTTGAGTTCCGTTCGACAAAGACAGATGACACAGATATCAACGTTAATTTTGTATTTTTACTATGCTTTACCAACACAGATTTTCGTGTAATTTGGAAGAGCATTATAAAGCAGGCTTAATAACATATTTTTGCTAAGTGTGTGTGTATCCAGTACCTGCATCTACAACAGTGTTATCATACTAACACTGGTTAAGCTTCTCCAATGATAAGAATTAGGTACATGTAATACATTTGATACATCTTTCCCCCTCACACAATCATTTTGTTTGTGATAAAAATGTGTGGAATCTATACCATATATTTTTTCTTTATGTAGTAATTTTGTTTGTGTTTACCTCTTTCTCTTTCGTCGGGAATATGCATTACAGTAGTCCCTGTTTTGAGCGACCACTCAAATTAAAAACACCAGTCTGCTAAGGGCAGATTTATCAGGTTTAAAGTGCTATATGCTTCGTGTTACTTAACAGCCATTGAAAGACCACCTGCTGTATGTGCCTTAGGGATGGCCTCTCAAAGGAAGAACCACTCCACCAATGTTTGTATTCTTTGACCAAAGAGCCAAAAAGGATATTGGTGCATTGGTTATCGGTCTTTCATGAAATGTTTGAAACATTTGAAAATGCTCCATCTATCTGTCCGCCTGTCTGCCAGTCTGTCAGTCAGTGTCTGTTAGCTTTTTCATTCAATTTCTTAAACCTGTCTAGATTTGGTCAAAGGAACACAAAGTTGTTTCATCGAGGAGAAACAATTTTGGGATTTTTTTAAAAAAGACATTGTCTAAAGCGATAGGGCTGATGATTTATATATATGTGATATATTCTTTAACTTTTTAGATGATCATATCACTTTTTTAACTTCGAGACATAGAAATATAATGCAAAAATCTATATCGGAAGACATACAACTTTTGACAAACGTCTACATCTAAAAAGATAAAAAGGTTCTTTTAATTTGCGTTACGTTTCAATCACGAAGTCAATGAATTCTCTTTTTCAGACATTTCCTGAATAACTAAACTAAACTATACCAAGCATAACAAGATGAAGATGTTCTTTTTATTCATGTTACATTTGAATCATGAAGTCAATATATTCTCTCCTTCAGACTTTTTTGAAAAACCAAACTATGCTTAGCATAACTGTATATAAAACGTCCTTGGTTGCCTTCCTACATTTACTGATACATTGGTTGTATCCAGTATATAGGTTGATATCCTAATACATTTTTGGCCTCATATAGCCTTTAACAGAATTTCTGATATGCTGCATTGGTGACATTCAAGAAGTGTTTGATAGTCTTACGGAACACTTGCTCTTTTTACATACCATTTGAAAGATTGTCACAACTGGGTGTTCTTGATTGTATTCTCTGAAGCATAAAGTACACTTGAATAAGCAGCAGGGGCAGGTGAACTCTTGAACTGCATGGGGCTGGGAAATAAAGGTTTCTTGAAAGCCACTGTGATTCAATTTAATTTTGTTGTGTCCATCGAGCATCCATATCTTTTAGTTTTAAGTAAGAATCATTCCAACGTACATCTACAGCTGTGACGTTTCACAGCTTTAGAATATTCCACACAGTTCAACAGTGGCACGGGAATGAACTTCTGCCAACTGACTGGGGTTGGCAATATAAGGATGGATATCAGATTGCAGTTACAACACACAAGCTAGTGGCCCCATATCAGGTCCTGGAGATGGTATTCTGTGGCTGCAAGACAGGATGTGGGAGTGCATGTGGGTGCTTCGAGGTTGGCTAAGATTTATATTTGGTGTGCACTGTTTCCTCTGAACATAATTGCATTTCACATTCATGTACAGAATGACTGAATTTAAAAAAACTTCACAGTCTATGAATTTTGCAGATGTTTGCAGCATTTGTATTTTTTAGTAGATTGTTTGTGCATTCAGCCTGTACACCCTGTGCCATGTGGCTTTTGTGGAATGTGTCAACATCTTGCATTTTGAAATGTTTAAAATGGACCCTGAAACACCCTGATTATAATGAATAATGGCCAGTCCTACAAACTACCTAAAGAAATACTAATGCACTTTTTGTAAAGATTGGGCTATCTCCCTCTATTAAATGAGTGGTCAATTGCACAGCTCCTATGATGAGATATGTTGTTTTCACTAAATTCAATATGATTTCCATATCAGAAAAATTAGTGTTTACAAATGGCTTTATATTAGCTCTGATTTGAAGCTTGTGCCTGCATTTATGGCCTCTACATTAAGTGAAAGGCCCTGGTAGCCATCTTGTATTTATGTTGATTAGCTGTAACCCAAATCATTTCTCAGTACATTTCACAAATCAAATCTAAATTCCTATTAATTCCATGAATGAGCAGTTGCCATACACGATTTTATACATGGCCCAAGACACAAGACCAGACCAGTCATTATGGAGCAATGTTTATTTAATCACAAGCTCCAAAGTGGAAATAATACCAAAGGTTTAACAAGTCAATCACATTTTATGGACTTGAACATTTAAAGATAAACTAGTGTAAAAACAATAACTGGTTGCTGCTCAACATATTAAGATGCATTTGGGATCTCCTTCATTTTATTCTGGTCTGGCAGCCATCTTGAATTCTGAAGTTGCCACAAGGGCGAACTTGGTGAACTTTGCATGGTTGGCTTTAGAATTGGTTTCTGCACCTGTTATAAAAAATCCAGCTTTCTAATAATTGTATCCTACCCTTTTCCTTATGCTCCTGGGCTATGATACAATGTGACCTCAGAGCTTGCCATCTACAGCTTGCATGCTGCACGTTCTTAACAACCTTAAGATGCAGACCACTACAGATATGTGAGAACACACATAGAAAAATAGCATTTCAGAAGGTAATTTTTCATTTTTGATTTTGGTTGTAACGCCATAAAAAAATAGAAGCAATACCTGTTACAGCTGACAGCATTTTCTCTGCCATTTAAACAAACATAGGTAGCTCAATTTGTTTGTGGCTAGCACTGGCCTCTAACCCAAAATTTATACGCAAACCCCAGGTTGATAATAAGATAAATTAAAATCATGCATAGCTGTTATATCAATTGCTAATATGTAAATAGAGAAAGCATACTCTTTGGACATGTCATTGGTTCATAGGTTCCGTAGGAGTCAATGATATCAGTCATTACAATTCAGAATATGAGCACATCATAACGTCGGGCATTAAAGTGGATGCATTTCTTGGTTTTGCTTTTAAAATGGCCTCTTTTCAGTGTGAAGGGAAGTAATACAAGTGAATGAGACTCAAGTGCCCTGTGATGCAAGGCTATGTAATAACAGAGCAATTGCCTCATAACATCAGACCATAGTTGGTAATAGGTAACAAATCTTCATACAATGTATTTTATTCATTGCTTAGTTACATAGAGAAAGCTACAGATGAGGTGAAAATAATTTAAGGTTTTTTTTTTTTTTGGGGGGGGGGGGTTGTAGAAGGTGATGTGTAGCGTAATTCTGAACTGGCCTGCTCCAGCATCCACTCTGGTTATATGCAGTCTGATATATAGCTACACACAATGAAATACCATGATTTTGATTAGGATCAAAGACAAATAGTACATTACGTAATTGTTTCATTATTTATTTCAAATATCATCATGTCTGAATCTTGTCATCTCGGATTTATTAATAGGCACACTAAAATATCAATATAGAGATAACTTTCAATGTTGAAAATCATGAAAACAAATAATAGGACATTTTGTGGCGGTTAAAACGGCATTTTTCAATATTAATGTTTGGATGTCTCTCGACTATATTTGAAATTTGTTGCAGAAATGAAGAACTAGGGGCCCCAAGAAGTGTCCCTTTGCAAGTTTGAGAAAAACCCGCCCGAGCAGCTCTAGGGATTTTGCCAAAAACTTAAACAAAAATTTCATTAAAGCATTCTACCCTTAAAAGATCCAAAATCACTGGAGCCTGACTATTTAAACAAACGTGGTACAGGCCAACCCAAGGTACATCCCCACCACGTTTGACTGCAAGAAAATCGGATTCAGCCTCTTCAAATTTCAATATGTGCTACCCCAAGAGGTGACCCACGTATTGTGAAATCAAATATAATGAAGTTTCAAAGAGCCAACACTTGTTTTTATCTTTCCTTCAACTCTATCTATTACTGTTTTTCCACAGAGAATCAGTTAAACGTACGAAAGGAACCCCAAAGTAAAAAAAAAAAAAAAAAAAAAAAAAAAAAATACTTGTCAATTAAAGTTTCTCTATGGCCACAGCTGCCTGCAAAGTGCAACACGTAGTTCTAAACAATTTTTCCAAAATTTTCTGGGGAGGGGTATGCCCACCAACCCCCCAGGATTGCCCGCCTGAACAATTACATAGAATCATCTTAGGTTGCGACCCTCCCTCAAGACATCCAGAACACGCCCCTGTTCTAAAGGGATAGATCTACATCTAGCATGCATATTAGGCCTAATTACGAAACGAATGGTTGACAGTGCAAACTGTGTGTTTATCAACATATGTCAACGCGAGTCGGTGCCGTTCCACTGAGACTAATTACATCTAGTGCTTTTCATTATTTGCCAAGTTTCAGGTGGTAGGGTGCTCAAAATATTGGGGTGACTAAACCTTCATGTATTTGGAGCCCCTAAACTTTATATAGGATTCATGTATATTTTGACACCCCCTGCCTTCTCAGATAAATGCAGTGTATTTGGAGCCCCTAAACTTTATATAGGAATACGTGTATATTTTGACACCCCCTGCCTTCTCAGATAAATGCAGCAGCTTTTGCTACCCCCTCTGTCAAGAAGAGACCCTTTGAGCATGGACCTTCATTAACTTTCATGCATTGTAATATACAATATCTAGATATGACAGAATTGTAGCAAAAGGCCACAAACGGAGTTTTTAGAATTAAATCAGGCTGCTTTATCACAAATAGTAGGGCATCTATCCCGGTGACCGCAAGAGAGTTGGCCTGTATAAAGAAGAAAGCCCCAGATTCTTATGTTAGCGGTGTTAGGTACAAATACCATACTTGAACACCCTATTTATTTTGGGATTTTATTTGTTATCTTTTGTGGTTACGGTCAGGAGTCTGTATGCTTTACTACTGTGAGTATCTTAATTTAAAACGAATCCCGGGACAAATGATGCAATTTTGGCATGAAATGCTGGATGTTGGTGTAGGCCTATCTTCTGAGACTGCTTTGTGAACCTCAACCGCCCCTCTCCCTCTTTCTTCGAGAATTATAGCTTTTGTTACCCTCTTTCACGAAAAGGCATTATGCTAATCCATACATTCATCTCATAATACATTGTGCTACCGTAATTTGGCAAAAGCATGTACAAGTGCACAGTTAATCAAAATTGCGTTTTCCCATAAAACACATTCTCTGGGTACACTACCACATGCTCTGTACACGTCATCTAAAGATACCCGACTAAAGGCCATTTCACAGGGTAGTTTTCACCCCCATTTCTCCGTGCAAGCCTTGGCGGCGGGAGTCAGACTTCAACTGCACTTCAAACAGCACCTAGTGGAGCATCCTAATTGCTATTATATAATCAATGAGATAACACTTAAGTCAATAGATTAGGGGCTCTAGTTAGCTTCATCCAGCAACGTTTCTTTTCAAAATTAAACAAAATTGCGGTGGTCATTTAACCTTTGGAAATGCTCTATTGAATTGACACATTGATTATAAAAATTAGCTGACAGAAAGTGAACTTGCACATCTATTTTATATCATGAGTAAAGGAAACTGGACCAGCGGCAGCTATTCGAGTAAATAAGATATCAAGAGAAAGTGACAAACTAACTGACAGAGAATGTGGAGCATTAATAAGCGCCTGGCTTCAAAGAGTGTTGGGCTTGAGTAGGGAAAAGAGAAGTGGGAGTAAAAAATCAATTTTCTTAGTAGCTGAGGTGTACACATCATCTCTAAAAGTTGAGCCCTTTTGTCGTTACAAGAATGACAAAATCGCGTACCTGCAAGATTTTTAGTCTTAATGAGGTGACAGAAACGGGTATCTGTATAAATATTGGACAGAAAAACGTATATGAGTGTAACATGTGTTTCTGCCAAATGATCAAGTGAGAACTAGTCACTTAATTGAAATATCTAGATGCGAATGATAATAATAATAAAAATAATAATAATAATAATGATGATGATGATGATGATGATGATGATGATGATGATGATGATGATGATGATGATGATGATAATAATAATAATGAGTCTCATTATTCTCATGCATTTTTTCTGGTGTAATTCAATTCCTTTATTATTATGGCCCCAAAGTAGACAACCATAGGTAAGATAAGGAAGTACAGGTGAATTATATTTTCTTTGCATAATATTGTTTGGTAAGTATTTTTTAATTTGTACATGATACCAATGGTTTTTGGATATCTTGGATGAGGTTTTATCTATGTGACTTTTCCAATGTAGATGTTTACCAATTTGTACACTGATCTGGGCCTTGCTACTTTTCTCCAGAGGGAATCATCGACTTTCTTTTGTGCTAATACTTAGTGTATATATCTGAACCTCTGGACATAGTCTCTTAGAACAGTAGCTCCTTAAAATTCTTTTATATGGACTGTTGCCGTTTCTAGGAGGTTTATTTATAACCAAAAAATACTTTCATGAAATCTGGAAACAAAGGTCAGTGATCCGTTTTCACTCTGCACATTTTGTTTATTCTGACTTATAACTACCTGGGTTAAATGAAATTGCAATCAGTACAAAAGTAACTGATGACCAGACATTTTATCCTGGGTCAAGCCTGCATGTAGCTGCATCATGTTGAAACAAATCGACTTTGAAAAAGACGTCATAAATTTACGACGTTCGTGTCGTCCAAACACGACTGCACTTCCAGTAATGTTAACGCTAGCTGGGTTAGATTGAAAATGACATAGTATTGTACAGGTACAGTCATGCACTAAAAACGTCTAATTTGCTCATTGCTCAATTTGTTTAATCAAATTTCTACACAAGAGATGTCATTTAATTTAAAACGAGAATACTTTTGATATAATTACTTGCGACAATTTAATTATGAACGGTTTGTAATTAATTGCAATTTTGTTTAGAAAAATTACGGGTTTCGAGTATGCATACAGCTTGCCTTGCACTATTATATTTCGAATATTTATACTACTTGGTTTCAAACATGTTGTGTGTGTATGATTTGATAAGACAATAACATAACAATTGTTTATCAAAATTAATTTAGCTGGCCAAATGATATTGATTTAAAAAGATTAAGGACCAAATGGTACTATCATCACATTGGCAATTAAGGATAGTTTTGAACATAAGAACAATATGCTCTCAGCATTCATCAATATTCACAATATCAAAATATATATTTTACTACCAAGTCTTCAATCAAAAGCCACATAATAACCGCCTGAATTCGTTTTCAATCAAGCAACAAAATGTATAACTATAGTATGAGACGAGCCAGAAATATCTACATGTATATGCAAAGTACAATCAAAATAGTTAAAGGTTTGTTAAAAACTGTATACTCGCAATGTGAAAAGCATGGCACATGATGTTAAAATCTCATTTATTTCTCAATAATATGAGAAAGTTTTCTCCATAGAAAAACGTATATTGGTATGTAAGTACGTAAGCAAGTAAAAGCTTTATTTAACTAGGGTAAAACCTGGCCAGCATAAAGTTGATTGCACAGGGATGTTCTTGAATACATAAAATTTCAATAAGAATACATTATATACATTTGAAATACATGCGAAAAGTTTTGAACCCTTGATAAAAAAATGTGTGAACTTTAATTGCCCAGCCAGAAATTGTGCCTATGGTATATGAAATTCTTTATGCGTCTTTTGTACTTATGTTTAAAATTATATTTGGGCAGTCTGTACTATTAACATCGAGGGCAAATTACACTTCGGCTTTTTGTGCCTGCAAAGTTCTTGCAGCCTGAGGGTAGCTATAGATTTTTTTTTTCGTATTTGCACACTTCCATCATATCTGCAATGATGTACACGGCATACGCTTACGTATGAATTGACATGTCATTTAAATTTAAGTAGCGACATCACAGTATTGTTTAGTAAGGTTGTGCAAACTAACTCCCCTTCTTAAATTAGTGACCCTGCTCCACGCAGTTCAAGAACTTGTAGTAATTTAACCTTTTAAAAGAACCATATAAAACTATAAACTAAAACTATATAGATTTGGAATTTTTGAAGTCTTTAGATTTTAAATACAATTTAGTAAAGTTATTTTGTCTTGGAAATAAATAGGCAAATATTAGAGGGTATAAATATTCGGTAATATAAAACAATTGATGTATATCTATACATGCTTGGTATGTATAGAAAAGCATGGCCCTTTTATCGTCTATTCGCTTTCCTTAGAACAGGCGTCATCGCTTCATATACTTAGCTCAATTGTTAAGTTGTATTGAAAAAAAAAAACATTTAGATATCGATATTGCATGTCAGCCTTACCTTGGACATATAATTTACTTTAACACAAGGAATTTACAAACTTTTATCATGCTGTAAACTTTCTTTGTTTTCAATAGGTCCTCCACAAGTGATATTTATCTCATAATGGTAAAGTGAGGTACAAAAACACTTATTCCTGAAACCAATGATTTGTTTTTTCTGAACATATTTTTCAGAAGAAAGGTATGAAATGACTAAGATTTTTAACCTGTCTCTGTTGCCAGATATCCTTGACTTTCTGCAGGAATTAACATTTAAACAGTGTTCGCAAAATATAAATTTCATCATACTGTTCACATATTTCAAGTACATTTAATTTTTTCGAGACAAAACGCAACACGGATGTAGCATTTACTACTCGTCAAAAAGTGTCTTGATATTTTTACTTTATGATTTTTTTACGTGTTAGAATAACAGCGTGGGCTTAACACGCAAACCGGTATCCAAATATGAACATTGTCGCTATGTAACTGCACCAATAGGAGATATAAGATGCGGGTACTTAAAAAATTCTGTGTCTGCATTTTTATATATTTATATTATTAATAGTTTTAATTTTAAAACTGTCTTTTTGAAAAGAATTGCATTAAAAATAATATAGATCATGTTCAACTTATAATACTAAAACTGGCGCAACGTGGCGCTTTGAAACATGAATAGGAGAAAACACAACGTGGCGCTTTGACGCATGAATAGGAGAAAACATAACATTTTTTTAACAGTTTGCCACTGTATTTCAGAACCTATTGCCAGCCTGCACTAGTTTAGGAACCACGAGGAAATTTCTCTACGAGAGTTGAAAATTTAGTTATACCCCTCCAGGCCATATCTCCTTAATTCTAAGGGACTGCCCATATTCCATAGACAAAGGGGGTCACATGAGTCTGTATTTCGTAGGCACAGGGGCTCACATGAATCTTCTATTTTTCATAGACACGCGTGTGACCTCCATAGCATTATTTTTGAATTTGAATATTGATTGTTTATCTCTACTTTTTTTGTGGTCAAGTCCAGGACTCGATACTAGAATTTCTCTCTCCAGAGGCCAGCGTTCTACTCCTACGGCTCAATTTTTGTGACGCAATCGCTCCAGTTCTAATTAACTTCTTGAGCATATTGATCAGCACAGCAGACCACAAGTTATGTAGCAACTCAACCAAAACTAAACACTTTTGTGTTTGTTGTTTTATTAGAAGTTCGTAATAAATTTGCTTTATGAAGTTGAAATGCCGATGTATTTCTACTGTCGGATGTATTCTCCATATGTTGGGGTGTGATTGTGCCAACCAACTTGCAGGGCTTTCCAGGATAAGTACGAACATACATATATACATACATACATTATACATAAATGCACACATGCAAGTGAGCCGATTCAAAACTTCAGCAATTGGAAGCAATATATATATATATATATATATATATATATATATATATATATATATATATATATTGCCTTAGTGGCCACGTTTGCCACTTTTATCTTGTACTTCGAAATCACCAAGGGAAGCAAATATGACCGCAATCAACTACTTCATACCTGCCATATGCTCTTTCTGTTACAAATGTAGCATTGTGCTATCTCCTTATTCCAAAACATTAATTGATACCCACTGAGACACTCAAAATTAATGAATGCTTGCACCAAGCAAAGCGTAAGCAGGAAGGGAGGTAGCGAAGCAAGTGGCTTGAGCAATGAATGAACGTTCACAGTTCAGGATATCTCAAGCGGCATAAAGATTATTTGGCGGTGAAATCTCCTGTATGAAATATGCTTCACACTTTGATAACTACACCTGCGTGCACAGTTGCCAGAGCTGCAATACGCTCGCCTTTAACTTCTACGGCCCGGGTTCGATTCAAGTTCGGGGAAACATGTGGAAAGAGTTCCTACAACTCTGACTGTGCACGGTGGGTTTCTCCGAGTCCTTCTGTTTCCTCCACCAAACATGTAGGTAGGAATGCATACGCCACCATCTGTGCCGTGGAGAGTGATTAATAAAGGCTTGGCCTGTTTCGCAATCCATGTAAAATATATGGGTCTATACTAACTACACCTGCTGTAAACAATACCTCTCACTGTAACCAAGACTGCATGATGGTACCCATAGAAGACCAACATATGTTTGAAATTTCGACCCTTTGACTCAAAAGGATCAAAAGACTCAATAAGAAGTTTCAAATTATATGATCTTGTGGAATTATCATTCCCTGAAGAAATAATCTCATAAGACCTCAATGATTCTACCTAGGTCTTGTTATTGTCGCCCATGCCTTTACCCTAGCAAATGAATTTTCAATATTTGATTCTCCCGAATTTTCATCAAAACTTCTAGACACCTTTGTTTAGCAAAAATCGAACTGGCTTGGTATTTTTTCATCAAAGATAAAGAAAGCCCATTTTCCTACTTAAGAAAATGAAAATGTCCGATAACCACCAAGTTGCTATCTAGTCACCATAAAATGGAAAACCAGATGACGCAGTAGTACAAGTGCCCTTGGAAAAAATACAGAGGTCTCATTCATATATGAAAGGTACCTGGCGTAAATAAACGATATCCAGTAGGCCAGGAACATCACTGAGGTTTTCTCATTCATATATGAAAGGTACCTGGCGTAAATAAATGATATCCAGTGGGCCAGGAACATCACTGAGGTTTTAATCATGGCTCCCGGGGTTAATCATGAAAGCTGGCTCACCTTCACGGCACAACACGCCCTTAAGATGCCTTCGTTGTGTTGCGCCGGATGCTAGCTTGCTTTCATTTTTGTGAGGTCGGCATCATGTGACGTTGCACATATGGTACCTACTTGGTAGTTTAGGCATCCATTTGTGTTGTATTTTCCCGTGATATAAACAATAAAAACCATTGCTAGGGTATGTGAACTCGTGTATAGGAATGAAATATGTCTTCTATGCTATGTGTCTGTGATTTCAGCTGCATATGTGCATAAAATTCAATTTCTTGGCAGATAAGTTCATTACCAGTGCTAAATCAACATGGTGCATTAAAATATCAAAGTTTGTAACACTTTTTGTAAATATAAGGATGTCAAAATATATCTCTTTCCTTTCTAATGTTTGTTTGTTATATTTATGACAGTTGTAGAAACCATGGCAATATAAATCATAAATTGAAGGGTCATCTTCTGTTGATTTTACAACCAAGTGCATGATTAAGAAAAGAGATGACAATGGATTGCTCCTAAATGCCAGGAAACGTTCTTTAAAGTAGGATACATTTAGAAGTGAACCTGTAGAACACATCTATACCCCCTAGTTGTGGCACACTTTGTTTAATATATCAAATGATTATATATATATATATATATATATATATATATATATATATATATATATATATATATATATATATATATATATATATATATATATATATATATATATATATATATATATATATATATATATATATATATATATACATATATATATATATATATTTGCGTCAGGAGTGATAAAACAAAGAAGTGAAAACGCCCAAATAAAAAATAGATATAAATGTCCACATCTGATCATGTTTGAGACATTATGCTCGAGCTGCACTATATAACTTAGCGGCTCATGCATCTAAAAAAACCGGGAATATACTATCCAACCAATTATGGATAATTTCGTTCCTTTTGAGAATTTGGAACATTTTGGTACACATGTATATAAATAGATATATACATATATCCCCTTAAAAATAGAAGCACCTGATTAAGTAATCGTATTAGACTTGAATCATAATAGTCATAGATATATTAATATAAACAAAATTTCGTTCCGAGAAAAAAGAAGAGTAACTATTTAATTATTGACCATTGAAACGTTTTAAAAAGCAGTTTTCTTCTTCATAATACCTTTATTCAGTTTGGATCATTGATCTTTAACCAAATCAGAAACATTGCCAAAAACAGTAAGAGTTCGCCTGTACTGAACAAGCCGATTTGTGTCTTGCTCAGCTTGAGTCTGAAATCATTGAAAAATTCCCCAGCTAGCTAACCAACAAACAAACTAAATGATTGACTGACTGGCTCACTGACTGACCAGCTAACTATACAAACCAACAACGAAATGAATAAATAAATTTCCCTGTACAAAAATAGTTATTGTTTAATTTCAGAAATAATGAGGATATTGCTTGCATAAATGTATAAAGATGTTGATGCCAAAACACGAAAATATCCTGCTAATATTAATTTGGAGAACTCCACATAATAAATGCGTGTTTCTGGATTTAGATATTCTAGCGTCAAATACCAGATTGTTGTCAAAATGCATCAAACAAAGACTATTTAATTTTGATGTTGTCGATAATCTGATGGGTGAAAGTAATACTTCTGAATGTTTAAGTTACAGTCTTTTGTCACAAGTTTTACAATTTAGTCCCTTTTGATTCAAGTTCGGAGGTATTGGTTTTATTGTCAGAATTTCATGTAATAAACTTAAATCATGGGAATATAATTGAGGTGCAGCCGATGAGGTAATCTAATAAATTCCATTGCATATATCCTGAGATAGTGTTGAAGCTTTTTTTTTACTTTCAATGATTACAGCGGGGCATGTGTCACTCAAATTTTCGTGATAAATATTTTCTTATAAATATCTAGTTTAAATAGAACTTTAGCTTGTTTCCTTCTTTTCTATTTCCAGCAAATTCTGACAAATGTATGTTTTCATGCCAGATTTTTTGTGTGGAGTACAAATTACCAACAGAATTGGAAATCTTTAGTCAGCTGGGTCCGAACCAAAAACATATGAATTTATTTATATATTCTAAATTAATATCCGTCCCCTCTTTCCCTCCCTATAAGTCGTAAACCATTGCCGGACAGAAGATTAGCAACAGGTCCTTAAACGTCTTATAATGTGCAAATAGCCCTCATAGGAGGGAAAAAACGTATGTGTGGTACATTTAATGCCTCTTCTAAAGAAAAAATCCTGATACGTGCATGATTGACTCGCACATTTTTTGGTAAACAGAGCTTTATTGCAGGCATATTGGACAGAAAAAAATGACGGGATAGTGTAAGCTGTGCTCTCAATGTAGAACTGTAGTCTGTAATGTCTTTAGTACTGTGGACCACCTCCCTGGGCACAAATGACGCTAAAACTCGTCTCATGGACTGATTGAGTTTTCTGATCTGTAACTGTGTGATGTTTGCTCACTGAACCTGAAGCTCCAGCATCAACTCTTCTGTGTTCCTTGGAGAAATGTCTAGCTGCTGGATTTTGCATCCCAACATGTCCCATGCATGCATCCCAAAAGGCACTGTAACTGTGTCTAGCAGGTCTCTGTACTTTGATGCAGTCATGGTGCCATCGGCGATTTCCAGACTTGACATGCCATTCCAGGAAATGGCACCCCAAACCATCACAGACCCGCCTCTGTACCTGTCCACAGAGACCATATTCTGGGCTTCATAATGGGTTTTTCGGCACCTCCACACTCCGACCCGTCCGTCATGAAACCGTACACTGAAGCAGGATTCATCAGTGAAGATGACATTGTGCCAGTGGTCAGCATTCCAATGATGGTGTTCTCGACACCAGTTCAGCTTGTTTTGTTGACATCACTGATGATGTGGAAGCATGATGCACAGAAGCTTTTTTCCAACCTTCATGCCATCGATGTCGGGCTGTTTTCTCCGATATTCTGTGGCCAGTTGTTTCCCTCAGATGATTTCTGTCTTGTGGCCCTGTGATCAATGGCTCCATAACAACAAAACGAGCAAGAACAGCATGATCCTCTGGGTCTGTTGCTCTAGGCCGGCCAGACCGAATCCTGACAACAACATGTCCTGTCTCTCTATGTCTCTATGATAGCAGCCTGGAGATTACAGAGCAGTTGCCACTAAATTCTCTGCCAACTTACGACTGGGACTATCCTGCTCTCCAAAACAGCCCTATGATTTGCCACTTTTCTCCTGTGGATAAGGGATGTTGTGGCATGACTGGACCCTATGGCGGTACTGGATCCTCTGGCCATGTGTGCATTTTCATGTAAATTTAGAGGCAAAGACAAGCCTAAATTCAGCCCAACTTGTGCAGCACAGGTTCACAGACCATTTCTTACACATAACAATGAAACCAGAATACTGGATCTAATTCATGTTACACGCTTCTGTCCAATTGTTAAGGTTGACCTTCGCGCATTCACACCTCGCTCGGTCCACATACTGGACAACCCTGGGTTGAAACTGTGGCTCAACATGACAACAAGGGTGTTGTAATGACCTCAAGTGAGAACAAAGACTTGTACTGTCATGGAGAGAGGTATTAAGTACATTTATATCGGGGTTGCTAAACTTCTGTCGGGCAGTATATTAGGTGGACAGCTGTTTTGACTGCTCTGCTGTTTGATGGACGCAATCTAGAGACAAGATTTCAAGTACAGGGAAAACAGGAAAACGCATACGTACATATATACATATCTATCTATCTATCTATCTATCTATCTATCTATCATCTATCTATCTATCTATCTATCTATCTATCTATCTATCTATCTATATGTATATATATATATATATATATATATATATATATATATATATATATATATATATATATATATATATATATATATATATATATATATATATATATGTATATATACATATATAATTACCCTTACAGGTCATAACAATTAAAGTTCTTCTTTCAAATTTTATTAATGTTTGGTCACATACAGGACAGCCACAGGAATAGTTTTTTGGTCTCTGGGATATGAATTGCATAGTTATGTAACAACAAAGATACACTCAAAAGGTGTATGCTGTCTCAAGTTTGGCTTATTAAGGATGTTATTGAGTTCCGTTTAGGTTAAAATGCAAGTAAAACAATAGATTTAAGAATACAGTTTGATTGGTTCTTTGCTGAGTGTATACATTAGATCAGGGTTAACTTGTAGTGCCCTTGTGTTCATACATATTCAGGGCAGTTCGTTGTTACTTCAGTTCTTGGATAGTCACTTTTTAGCTGGTATTTACCTCTGTAAAGGTACGTGAACATATTTATGATCGTCTTCGCGAGAAACCCATAGACTGAATTTTTCTGTATATTACCACATATGCTGCTTTGTTTATTTTCACAATTGCTGCAAGTATGAGACAAATTTCATGATATTTTATTTATTTGATATCATTTTACGCTCTCATGTTTTTAAAAATAGTGGCCTATCTTTGCCAAATAAAAGGTAACAACAAACAACCACCATCACAAAAAGATGCCTCCGGGAATTTAAGGCTATAACACGTGCTTCATTGCATGTCACTGATAACCTATAATTTCATGTATCTGTTGCAGTCTTGCATTTTGCAAATGTTTGCACTAAACGTGATAATAGTGATTAAATAAAAGTTTAAATCTAGACATACAGAGAGACTGCATTGGACAAAAAGCATGTAGAGTAATTTCGAAGTGTCATTCTGATTTATTTTTGTTTTTCTGTTTCCTTTTCTTTCTTGCTTTTTTTCAGAACTACACAGATATTTCAGCGTTTGCAAAAATTGTTTACACATAACAACAAAGGATTTACACATGGGAATAAGCCCTTTTATATATGTAAAATATATTTACATTTATATAATCTTATGTAAAAGGGTTTCACACGTACGTCAAAAAGTTTTGTAAATATGTGACGTGTTTACCCATGTGTGAAAACCATTTTTTGCAGATGTAAAACAAATATACAGTTTATATGTGAGAAATAATTTCTTACCTTTAAAGCGAATGTTTGTGAATAAGTTGTGCCTCTAAAAGTTCTCAACATGATATCAGCAATACTTCTTTTTCATGCAAATATCTGTGAGATGTTTCCTCTTGAAATGTATTGTTAACTGTCCTACATATCCTGGTCCTCATTATTCCAATGAACACAAGATGTGCTGTCATTAATGGAAAGTATCGGAGTTCAGTTGTTGATAAAGTAAAGTCTCCATTAATGTCTTTGTCTATCAATTTCGTCTCAGAACGACTATTAAATGACACTGAATTTGATTTGCGCCTCGACATACAAACTGGGCTTTCTTCGAACTCAACCCAAGACACTGTCAAGAAATATGTCCAATTGAGTACCTGGTCAGACAATATGAAAATGGGAATGATTGCAGTTTCAGAGACGACACAAGTGAAATATGGATGGGAAAACTATGGACTGCAATATTAAAGTCTCTCGTCAGGGGACCATCCATAAAATGCAACAAGATGGTAAGGTTGCGAAATGTATAATAGCTTATATCTTTAATCAGGTGTCATTTCTAGGATATAGCTATACCTGCTACACCGTTCATGTGCAATGAACAGTTTTAGTGTAGCAAATTATTAACCTTCAAACTCCCATCTCCATTTTAACAACTATAAATAATACTGGCTAGCTAATTTGAATTTCAAATATTGGCTGCATCAATTTCCAAAACGTTCTGTCCATGTTTGCTCATCTTGTCCAAATAATAAAAACACAGTGCTACAGTAATATTTTCTACCGATTGCATGCTGATTCTCTGTAGTGTAAACTGATTCAAATATTGTGTCCATTGATCCAATATGAAATACCTGGGGTAATGTTTCTTCATACCATGTTATTGCAATGCATTGTTTTCGCCCTACTGAATTTTATGTTATTAGGTTGTGCCAATTACAAACTTTGACAAAATCGTACACTCAATTGGTACATTTATTTTAGGAAATTCCCCGGTGTAGAAAGAATAACAAATGAAATATGATATGGCGCAGACGACGTAATCTTTATTGGCTCACAAGAGCTTAAAAGGATAATACCCAGATTTTCCACAGAAAGGTCTATTGCTGGTAACTTTTATTTGCACATGTGATGTGAGATCTGGCTTATCAAAGACAAAAACATATCATGTTTTACAATCATTGTTGTTACGGCCTGTTCATTTTAATTTTGTATATGGTCATTTTGAGATTTACTCCAAAAGAAAGTTTTGAACCATAGCCCTTTTATATGCATGTATGATTTGTAGTTTAAGGTATCTCGTGTGCTTAAGCCACTTAGAAATGATTCAAAACATGTGTTTCAACTAATAGGTGGGATGTGAATTGCCCTTGGTACAGTGGCAATAACACCAACATATACATTTGTATAATGTCTTTATATAACAAGAATAGGTTCAATAATGCAATGTGCTTTACAGAATCAATATGCAACGATAAAGATTATTATTATCTTGTTTTACAGAATAAAGCTATAAAACTCGGAACTACTATTACATTTTCCTTCAGCCTTGCCTAGTTTCGCTTTTTTAGGTTTTTCCTTTAACTTGATATGGTTGATCGTGTCCACAGATTATATCCTGCATTGGCACGAATGATCCAAAGGTATTGCATCTAAAGAAAATAACTGCTCATATGAACTTTGTCAACAACGGAATAAAACAGAAAGGAGCAATTGCCTTACACATCATTTCGGGAGTACAAATTATGTGTCCATCTAAGTATAGTCTGTTTCTCAGTTACCTGACAGAAAAAAATCAAAGCTCCGATTGATATAACCAAAGCCAGAATTATTATCAAACTATAGACATACTGCATTCGTCCTAGATATCGTACTTGCCAAAATTGAATGTGCATAATGTTACTGACATGGAATATGTGTTGCCACCTATGTTAAGTATTTCTGTTTATGTCCCTTTGCAAGTGATAGACTTAAACAGAAAGGAAACATTGCATCTGGGGAGTACAAATGATTGATCCTCCTTATTGTAAACTGTTTCTCAGTAAACCGATGGGAAAATGCAAAGCTCTGATTAATATAAGTAAATTTAATCTTTTTGACAAAATATACAGATACTGCATTTGTCCGTAATAGTGTTCCTTTTTTGGCCAGCATTGCATCTGCATCATGTCAGTGGTACGGAATATGTGTTGCCTCCTATGTAAAGTATTTCTATAAATGTTCCTGTGCTCTTGTCCACCGTGTAAATAGTATGCATGCAGAGCACATACCAATCAATCCTTAATATAATTGGTGCACGAACTATACGTCTCCATAGTCGGAATTTGTTACATTTAGGTAACAACTGTAACTTAAGATGAAGACTCAAGGAAACTGCTTTTGGTAATGGGTCTGTTGATGTGCATCTATCTGACAGTTCAGTGCATCTGGTTAATACATGGCCACTAGAAGAGCATTGCTTTAGTATTCTATTAATTCAATCGTACGTTTTAAAACAAATGGAAGGCAAAAAGTTCACAGTATCAATTTTTAAAGATGGTATGCTCTGTGAAGTCCTATTATGCATCTGTTTTTAATGTCCCTAATAAGCATGAATTAAAATTCTGCAATTTTTGTTTGTGGTCCACTGGATTCACCATTTGCACACACCTATGACATGCCGTGTACGCTTCAGCTAAAGATACCCGACTTAGAGCCATTTAGCAGGGGGGGGGGGGTCACCCCCATTTCTCCTTGCACACCTAGGCTGCAGCGGTCAGACTTGACCTTGACTTCAAACAACACCCAGTAACTCAAACTAATTGCAATTATGTAATCAATGAGATAGCACTTTAATCAATGAAGTAGGGGCTCTGATTAGCTTCATCGGGTAACTTTCTTTTAATATGTAAACAAAAATGTGGTTATCATGTTAATTTTCAGAAAATGCTATATTGAATTGACACATTGATCATAAAAATTGACCGACAGAAAGTGAACTTTTGCATCTATTTTTTACCATGAAGCAAAAGAAACTGGACACAGGCAGCTGTTTTAGTAATTAAGATATTAATAGAAAGTGACAAACAAGCTGGCTGACAGTGTGTGTGCAGTAATCAGCGTCTGGCTTCAAAGAATGTTGGACTTGAGTAGAGAAAAGAGAAATGGGGGTGAAAATCTATTTTCATGGTAGATGGGGTGTACACATCATGAATTAAAGTTTGAATTGAACCTATACCTTTACGTTTTGAAGAAATTCAACATTTAAGCTATTCAAAACAGCCTCTTATTCACATAAATTATAATTTTCTTACTTTTGTTTGTGGTTTTTTGGATGTGCCTATAGCACAAAGGGATAAATTCAAGTTGGAATGGAACAGTTTTGAAGGTTCTAAACATTTAAACGTTTCAAGTGCCCCCAATTTGCTTGAATTAAAATTCTACAACTATTGTTTGTGGTTCATTGCATCCGCCTATAGCACAAACCTATGAATTAAAGTTGGAATTGTGCCTGAAACTTCAGTAAACAGTTTTGAAGATAAACCCCAAATTCGCATAAATTAAAATTCTATAACTTCATTGCGGTTCATTGGATGCACCTATAGCACATTTCTATGAACTTAAGTTGGAATTGTGCCTCTGTCACTAATAGATTTGGAGATATTAAACATTTAAAATTTCAAGTGGCCGTAATTTGCATAATTTCCAACATGTTGACTATTCCAAACCAGATGCTTCATTTCGCACCAGGTCCATCACGGTGCCAAGTTTGCTACATTTTGGGATCGTAATGTATATAAAAAAAAAATCAGCAAATAAATAAAGGAAAAGCAGAAAACAAAGAAGAAAAGAATACGGAAAATACATTTTAGGGCACTATCTACTTACTTAGCGAAGGAATTTATCAAATACAATCCCCATAATAAATACAATACTGCATCGAAGCAGAGAAAAACAAAAATGACAAAAACAACAACAACAACAACAACAACAACAACAACAACAACAACAAAAACAACAACAACAAAATTTGAACAAAGAGGACAGAGAGCCATCTACAGTGAATGCAGAAAATTGAATTCTTCCTGGATAGATTGACATAAGATGGCAGCGGACGAGTGGTTAAGCTTAACTGACTGACAAGATACCCAGGTTACAGGCATAAAACTTTGATCTATCGTTTATCATCTACTCGGAGATTAAGTATACCTCTCCAGCAACCGTCTGTTTTATTGAGTAATCGGCATTTTTTTTCTGCGTTTAATTTTTTATCTATTATATTCTGTTTGTTTTACTATTTTTGACTTTTTTTGATGAAATTACAAGTCAACTTTGTATCTCCGTTAGGGGAAAGTATTTGGTAGAACTGTGTGCGGGTTCCTCACGCTAGGAACCCCTGTAATTGGTGATTTGGGTCACTGACTTAATTAGTGACAATTATTTCGTTGACAAAATAACTGATCATTGAAAAATAGCAAAGGAAAAACAAGTTATCACCTATGTTGGCTTTTTAAAGCACAAGCATCGGACGGAACCTCCACAACAACTTAAATGATTCCTATCAGACATAAAGAAGGATGGATAATCATATAGGTTGTGTGAATGGACATAGAATCTGGCATGCAACCGAGTTTGGTTTGCATCACCTTTCCTTTTACGCTGTTTTGACCAGGCTGCTCGACATGCAGAGAAGACAATATGGCACAAGCAATTGCAAAGTGAGCTTCTATTTTCATGGTCATATGGCCCCGAATTCATGTTTGTATTTTATGTACCCTTGGTTGGCCAGTGTGAACGTGCTTGTATATTTGTATCCACATGAAGTCGTCCCAGTCTGTATACGTTTTATTTTTGCTTTATCCTATAAATCCCCCCCCCCCCACTGTCATTCCGGAAATAATTCCTGAATGTAGAAAGCAGTATGCCACAGGCCAAAATATGTACTTTACAGCAAAATACCCACGTAAAGCTTGTTGCTGTATACAGAAACGTCACACACGACACATATAAATATAGATTGTCTGACGTTTCGATAGATTTTAGTGATTTTATACGGAAGCCTAATGGGACCACCAGAAATTATTTTTAAAAGATCGTAATTACGAGTTTTTTCTCAAAATTACCAGGTTTTTCTCATAATTACGGGTTTTTATAACCTGGAAATCGTGAGGGTTTTTTCTCATTATCACGAGATTTTTCCCGTAATAACGAATTTTCAAAACTCAAAATTACACGTTGTTTCTCGTAACTGACAGTTTAATCCTCGCAGTTTTTAGTTATTTTGATAATGTGTTTTAAACTGAAAAATCGAGGTTTTTGGTAGTTACGAGTTTTTTCTGATAATGGGCTTTTTTTTTTTTTTTTGTAATTATGCGTTTTTAAAACTCAAAATTACGTGTTTTTTTCCTCGTATATACCACTTTTTTCTTGTAATATTGAGTTCGCCTCGTAATTAAGAGTTTTTTTCTTATAACAACGAGCTTTTTCTCAAAACATCGTGTTTCTGAAACTCGAAATCACGATTCTTTCTCGTAGTTGCGTGCTTTTAAAACTCTAATTACGAGCTGTTCTCATAATTACGATTTGTACTCGTGAGTACAAGTTTTCTCGTAATTATTAGTTTTCCGTGAATCAAAAGACAGCTTGCCAAATTTGGTACCATATTGATGATTAGGTCTGTATACTAAACTGATGAGACTTTGCCTTTTTCGCTATGATGGAAACCATTAAGACCTGGGTTGTTCCAAAATTCATGAAGCCATTCAGGAAATATGTTTTACAATATGATAAAAGCAAAGAAGTTTAATTTGATTGTTAAAATGTTTCTTTTTTTCCATAGCATATTACAGGTATAAGTCAATGTTCGGACATCACAGAACACGAAGAACACGTATGATTGTATTAAAAAACCCTCAGCTTTCATAAGTCTGACGTGCATTAGTTTTACTTTCATCCTTAACTAAGAAGTGACCATCTATCACAAATCCGTTGCCAGAAACAAGTTCCCAACTCTCAAAAACGTAGATATTTACGTATCATACATATTTCTTGCTCAAAAGATTCTACAATTTATCAAATATTTTAATAACCTGAACTGATAGGCAGGCGTACCTAGTCTCGAAAGAGACTGTCAGGTCTTTACACATTAATAAAATTAATTCAAATCTAAAGGTTCCAGAACCACCACATATTTAACAAATTCAGTTCAGACATCTGGCGCAATTAATTCTCTACATGTGCTACAGTTTCTAACCAATAATTTTGCAGAAATGGCATATATTTTGAAGAGAGAATACCGTAACGGATCTGGCAATATGCTGGTAGTTCCATATTCAATGGCAAAGACATACCATACACTATATGTGGACCTAGCTTGGTATCTTTGGCACATAATGCACGGCGGTTTCATGAATTTTGGTCACAAACATGTCATGGCAATTGTCGATAATTGGAAGTAATTGGGTAAGAAAAATATTGTTCCAACACGTGAACCTGCAAAGTGCAGTGTTGAAACATGTGCATAATGAGACAAAGTTGATCATGGTGAAAAAAAATCATCAGTTCAGTACGCACGGTTGTTCACCGATAGAGTGATAACATCGCATTTTCTACCCTGTTGGCGCACTGCTAATGTCATGATAAAACTCGAAGGGTTTTAAATTTGACTTGTAATAGTCGTAAAAATCGTGATTATGAGGAAAACCCTCGTAGTTACAATTTTTGTCTCGTAATAACGAGTCTTGAGACTGTCAAAAGTCAACTTCAAAGCTTCAGAAAGTGACATCTCAGGGGTGATCCACCCATGAGGAAGTGGAAAGAAATGCGCCCTTTATACGCAATTCATTTGTTCCCAGGACACTTGCATATAGACCTTTTTCAAGCACAACATACAGTTGTTGCGAGGGCACCTGGCTATGGATATAAAAATATTTCTGACTCTTTGTAGGTAATATATGTTACTTTATGCTTCCAATCAAAACATGCAGATACCGGTTATTGATCATATATGAAGTAAAAAATTCATTCTTGAATATGTCCAACGATTCTTGAAAATCTTAATCTTTATTTGTATTATATAATAAGAGTAAGGCAGTATAATTATACAAATTTTAATTCTTAAACTTAGTGTCTGAGCATCAGAACAAAACCACTTTCCTCCATATAAAATTCATTGTAATAACTTTTGCATGTTTGTCCCGTGAAGTATAGGAAAAATACTGAATTAAGCAGCAGGCTCTAATATCTGTATTTCTTGTTTTCCATGTCATGCACTGATTATTCGATACGTATTTTTCCATGTACACTGGTTTCATTGTACGGACAGGAAGTTCAGTATACTTCAATTCGGTTGCAGCTTCGTCCAGGAAGTGGAGTGCACTTCAGTTTACTTCCAGCCTCATTCACATATTTGCACCGACACTTCCAGTGCAGTTCCCTAAAAAACATATGTAGCCTAGACCATGCACGTCTAGTGCACGTATTCCTACACTTCTATAGGAAGTGCACTCCACACTTCCTTGTGACTGATGAACTTTGGAATTGTTTGAGAGAGAACTATGTGTATTAAATAAATCTCTAGTATTTTGAGGCTTGGGACCTCTTTTCTGGCATGAAGGTCACTCACGAGTTAAGGTTGAAGAGAAATCTAAAGTACTTTAGACTTATGAAACCTGGTGGTTTATTCTATACTATCATATGTGTTCTTCATGTTCTGTGATGTCAGAACGTTAAATGATACCTGTAATGTCACGTTATCATTTTGGAATACGGTTCAATTCTACTAATTGAGATAATAATGCTTATTAGCTACCAAAATGGGGTTCAGTTGCAGTGGCTGTTATGAGGGTCCAAAATTCATTGCAGGCCGTTATTGAACAGCTTGCCATAATTTTGACATTGATATCTACAGGTAAGATGGTTGCTAGATGTATGATAATTAAGCTACATATATACTTCGCAATTTTTTATCAGCTTGACATGCAAACTTGTGGTACAGTATATATTGGGGCACCAATAAGAAAGCATATTGACCTTACTTACAATGTAAAATTGATACTCTGAAACAAAACAATTAAACATTTCAAAGTATCAAAATAAATTACTTTGTTTGTATCACATTTAAAACATTTTTCATAAGTGACCTCTAGAATTATGGAGCGAACCAGACCTTTTATATGTCCATAATGGCAAAAAAAGGCTGTCTCATCAGTTTAGTATGCAGACTTAATGATCAATGCCATACTGATTTCGCATTTGTAACCCTCTTGGCAGACTGTTAATACATTGCCGTAAATTTGGCAAATTGACTTTTGATAGAAGTAAAACTCGTAATTACGATAGAAACTCATAATTTCAAGTTCTAAAAAGTTTTCCGACTTTTGCATATATGATTTGATGAATTACAGAGGAAGCAAGGTCTTGCTGTTTCCAATTTCTTACCAATTTCGTATTTGTGGCCCTGTTGGCATCCTTTTAATATCATTGTCGCAGATTTTGTAACTTGACTTTTGAAAGTTGGAAAACGTGTAATCATAAGCAAAAATTTCAAAACTAAGAGAAAAAACTCGTAACTAAATGAAAAGAAAATCGTAATCACGAGAAAAACTCGTTCTTTCGAGAAAAAAGTCTTAATTTCGACTTTTAAAAGCACATAGCTACGAGAACAAAACTCTGTATCAAAAGAAACAGCTCAAAATTACGAGAAAATCTGGTCATTACGAGAAAAACTCGTAATTTCGAGTTTCATGAACACCTAAGTAGGAAAAAATCGTTATAAAGAAAAAAACTCGAAATTATGAGAAAACAATCACATGCTGTGTTCTTTTCAGCCAAAGGAACCCAACTAAAAGCCATTTCGTAGGTTATCATCCCCATTTTTCCTTTTAGCCTTCGCTGCAGGGGTAATACTTGACCTCGACTTCAAAAAACACCTAGTAACGCAACCTAATTGATATTATGTAATCAATAAGGTAGCTCTTTAGTCAATAGATTAGGGGCTCTAGCTAGCTTCATCCAGTAACGTTTCTTTTTAAATTTAAACAAAAATGTGGTAATCATGTTAATTTTCATAAAATGCTATATTGAATTGACACATTAATCATAAAAATCGGCTGACAAAAACTGAACTGGTACATCTATTTTGTACCATGAAGCAAAAGGAACTGGACTAACGGCAGCTGTTCTAGTAACTAAAACATCAAAAGAAAGTGACAAACAAGCTGGCTGACAGTGTGTGTGCAGTAATCAGCGCCTGGTTTCAACGATTGTGAGACTTGAGTATGTAAAAGAGAAATCTACTTTCTTAGCAGCTGAGGTGAACACATCATGGTTATTACAAGGAAAGAAAAACTCGTAAATTCCAGTTTAAAAAGCACGTAATTACGAAAAAAACACTTACTATTACGAGAAAAAACTCGTGATTTCGAGAAAAAACTCCTAATTAAAAACTTTTGGTGGTCTCCGCAGTATAAAGCATGCGTATAAATATCATATTGGCCAGACCACTGAGGGCCGTATATTAAATTCATCAGAAATTGCTACAAGAGGCCTTCTGTTCGGCTGATTACCTATAACCGGAAGAGTGTCTATAACCCGAAGAGTACTTACAACCGGAACAGTAGCTATAACCGGAAGAACCAACATACGATTTTACTGTTATGGGCTAAGCTACTTCCCGGGTAACGATGGCGTCGTCTGCTGTCAGCGACAGTGTTGAATCTTTACTGGCACATTTGGCGTCTGTTGCGGCACAACTTATTGACGTAGGACTTAACAATCATGAGATAAACAGATCATAACATGGTTTGTACTCGACATGAAGAATATCAAATAGCACTAGGTACCATATGGCAGGCATCCGTCGCTTGGCTAACGTATTCTGCATATATAGCACCTAGTGCTCGTTAATATACGTATGGACACTTCCTGCAACACTTATTCAACAAACATTATGTATATGTATGTGTATATGTATAGGTATGTATATATATATATAATACATGTATGTGTGTGTTTGTGTGTTTAGTACATATATATATAATATACATATATACATATATATATATATATATATATATATATATATATATATATATATATATATATATATATATATATATATATATATATATATATATATATATATATATATATATATATATCAACGTTTCCTATCGTAAACATGCACGTATACAGGCAACATAAATAGAATTATATTTCCTGGTGCTTACTCCCAGAATATGACCATGCAATAATTACAGTGCAGAGCTTGTTTTCATCAGATTGTTTTTCACGGTATGCATGAGGCAGTTTTCACATGTTTTATAAATAATCAACTGAACTTTTATCTTTTTCCTATGTACGAACAAGAAACAAATGAATACTTATCGCATTGAAAGGATTCCTAGGATATATGACACACGTCCAGACCTACTAAGTTACTGATCATATGGCAAGATGTAACATGTGCAACTGAAGCTCAAATTCAAATAACCAAAGAAAAACATAATTACATTCCACATTCGCACCAGGCACATACAAAAACAACGTTCCTGTTTATGTGAATGTTTTACAGTATAGGACTCCAGGTTTGTTACAGCTTGAAATGTAATACCGCAATGACTTATAATATTGTACTATTTCAATGCAAAATAATACATTTCAAGCTACTACCAATCCGCCTACCAATCCAGCTTGAAATATAATAATTGCGAGGATTTGTGATATGTCAAATGTAACAACAGTGGCACACGTACAAGTGTAAAACTGCTGGACATAAACAGCAAGTTAAAATGATTTTGGACCCTACAGGACATATCAAACTGCTTCGACACGAACATGAGAACCCACCACTCAATAAATACATTTCCGGATAACAGAACTCCGTGCTTTTGATGCCTTTGGTCGATATAGTGTATTTCGGTACATGTTTTGGCTTCATGTTTGTATGTATGTATGTATGTATGTATGTATGTATGTATGTAGGTATGTATGTATGTATGGATGCATGTATGTATGTGTGCATGTATGCATGTATGTATGCTATTTAATGATTAACAAATAAACAAACCAATAAATAGTTCCACCCTTTTATGCATGGACTCCGACGTAAAACTGTCAAGTGATTCAATGTAAGCAACGCACACCATGCTATCTCTGCTCAGTTAAAGGTTCAGTGCAAAGAACATTCTGCAAGAATATTAGAATTTTAATGTCCATATGGGCATTCAGGGAAAAGAGTACATACAAGGCCTACAAGGTACTAGAAAAGCCAAAGAAAAGTGTGTGTTGGGATGGAGGGCAGGGATCCAGGCTTTTATTTTAAAGTAGGGCAGGAGTGATCAATCTACAAAAATGAAAACAGAAGTGGACAACAGGTAGTAATGGTAAGTGTAAGGTATGTAGACAAGAGGCAGATGACACAGTGGATTATTGGCTGTTATGGTGTGATGCATATAGAGAGATAAGAGAAGATTTTTTCAGAAAGTGGCAATAGGGAATACTATAATTAAAGGCTATACAAGAGGTTCAGTGTTTAGAGGAAGGGGAACGTGTAGCATGGGTTTTAAGTTTGCAGGGTGGCTTTCTGAGAGGCAGGAAAGGTACTAAAATTACACAGGACTACATGGTAGGGTGCAGGGAGAAAGGAAATGGATTGATAGGATTAGATAGCAAGAGGGTTAAATTAGAGTTTCAGAGTGGAGGGAGAAAAGGGAATTGTGCTTGCTCTTATAAGAGCTCCCATGGGATACCCCATGGGAAATGCCTGAGCCTAAGAGGTTGGGATAGGGTGTATGAGGGATTTTTTTGTGGATGGGGGGGGGGGGGGACTACAGGCGGTGAGTGTAGGGCGATATATCCAGGACCAGGGGCCCTCCAAAACTGTGGGAGAATGTGTTGTGGACCCATTCCCTCGTTTGTGGTACTGGAAAACATGGCGGCAGGAGCTGATTAGGATAACCATGGTTTCCTCCACCTCATCTACAAAACTATTTTCATTTTTCTGGGCCACCTGTGTCACACAGGATCACCACACAGAAGCGAAGAGCCACAGCATTATTATTATTATTATTATTATTATTATTATTATTATTATTATTATTATTATTATTATTATTATTATTATCATTATTATTATTATTATTATTATTATCATTTTTTTCATTATCATTATTATCATTATCATTATTATTATTATTTTCATTATTATTATTATTATTATTATAAGAAGTAGTAGTAGTAGTAGTAGTAGTAGTAGTAGTAGTATTACATGGCATGACGGACGTTTTCACCATTCAAAGTCAGTCGTGATATGGACAAGACTTTCTAAATAATTCAAAATAGCAAACAATAATATTGTGAAGCATTGTATATATATACATATATATATATATATATGTATATATATACATATATATACATATATATATATATATATATATATATATATATATATATATATACATATATATATAGAAATATATATATTTAATCAGCACACACAATTACAATATCGGAATGAATATGGGAAAAAAGACACGAGCTAAACTTAGAGGTTATCAGATTGAATGAGTTGAGTGAGTGAATGATTGTTGTACAATTATGTGGAATTGAAAAACTCCAAGAAAACGCAAGTTTTGGAAAGTGTGAAACGTCCAATAAGTCTCTACCTTTTCCATTGTACCATTTACAACATATGCTGTTCACAGCTTATGTCATTTGTGCACTGCGTGTATTGTGTTGCACTTTGCTTGGTATTCTGTGCAATTATCTAGCAATAGCGTCTCATGTTTGTTACAACAGATTTGATATTGTTATAGGTACAATCCAGAATGGTGCGTGTGTTTCCTTATTTTTAATGTTTGGGGCTGGACCACTTAATTTCAGGAATGTTTGTGGTGTAGAGTATACAAAACCTCGATATACCAAATTCACATATCTGTTGTTATCTAACATGTCTTTCTCCAAGCCTCATGGGCGGGAGAACATCAACATAATTATCTTCTTTAACTGTATACAGCAGGCATAAGTGCCAAAAGGTCCAATAAAATCCCATTCCCCCCATAATTAAATAAAACAACAATATACACGAAAAGGATGAAGAAAGGTAAATCTTATATACATGTTTACAATAATAATTGTTCTCTGCATATGGTCCTCAAAATAATGCATTCAACAAATAGTGCTCTACTTATTCTGATTAACCATTGTACCTTAACAACGCGAGATACACCAAACACTTTTAAAATTAAATTTTAGGATTTTTGCATGATTTTGATAGATGTACATCGTATCTATCGACAGGCAAAAATTAAATCCGGAAGACAAAAAATTGGTTTAAGAAAATGAAGAGAAAAACATTTGTTTATCAAATACCACATGGGTCTTTCTGGTTCCATACTCATGCAAGAAGACAAGAGCGCTGGTCAATAACAGACGCTGTGCAGCACATGATAGCCGTTAGCAAACAGTCGCTGATGCCTTAAGCTTTGTCACATCACTGATGCGGCGAGCACTCCATTGTGTTTGTAGCCTAGCGCTTGGGCTGACCAAGGATGCTACACGAATGACCATTATCTCACGATGTGAGAGTGTTAGCCAATATCCCCAGCCAATATAGATTATGAACTGTTCATCAATGGCCAATAAAACCGTCTTTGTTGTTGTCTATTTTTTTAGTGCAGACATTGAAAGAGTGTTGTCATTTGCGCTTTGATTTTTCTGATTTTAAGTGACTGCAAAGTCGTTCGAAGAAAATGCGTCAAGCAAAGTTTTTTTGTTTGCATTTATGACTGGAACCATTACTCGCAGCTGTCCGTACGTTAAAGGTCCTATTGATTGGTGGGGTCTAACTTCAAATAAAGTTTGGGTTCAAATGTGTTAAAAATAATATCTGGTGATTTTACACATATATCCCAATTTAAAATGATGAGTTTAATACATTTAAAATGAACCTACTGGGCAAGCCACAAGTGCATCTTTCCTCCAGATTGTGGCCACTCGCACGAAACTGTTGCGGACGCCATAAACGCAACATTTTTCTAAGCCCGCGTACGATAAGTCACAGAATTGCATTAGTACTGAACATGGCAAGCCAGGAGAACTTCAGCAGTGATAGTGAGCATTATGATGATAATGACAATCTGAATTTAGTCTTCACATTATCTGATGATGATGAACAAACTTGAATAGACAAGGCAATTGCGGCAGAAGAACAGACATTCAAGCCGCACCAAGAAACCATCATCCGTTTATTGATTGATTGACTTAACAATCTAACCCTTTAAAAAGGGGCACCAACGGGCAGGGCAGAATTCGTGGTGCGTCAAACAGGTAAACTCGTTCATAGTCACTTCGGTTTGAACACATTAAAATGGTAAAAGTTATCGGTGCACAAATACGTGTCACATGGAGCGTCACTGCGTGCGCACTCGTTCAACCTTAAAACACTTTGCAATATATACACTTGACAGGCTATACAAGTACGTCAGATTGGAGGTTGGTGATTGACTGCTTCTTAAAGTGCTAAGCTTCAGCTAAAAAATCTTTAGAGATACAGTCATAAGCGTCGCCAATTTCAAGACCAAAGTTATAAACGTGCTCACCCATGAGCCAACAGACTATATTATTCAGAGCCAAGGCCTAAAAACTTTGCCAAAGATAGTCAAAATATAACTGTTTACACTCTTTCTTTCTAAGGATACAAACATTTTCCACCGTATTTGATTGAGTGCTGGACACAAAAATAAGAAATGGGGTAAATATTCCTCAGCACTGTTATTTAAAACACATTTACCATCAGAGATATTCCATCTTTACAAATTTTAACCAAAACCCAAACATCCAATTTGGCCACAAATTTTAACCTTGTGCCACCTACATTTTATACACTAAAAAAAACCTCTCCAAAAGTAGACCTTTTAAACATAAAATACCTTTTTTGCATCAATGTCCTGAAAAAAAAACGTAATTGATACCCTTCAATAGATAATTTTACAAAATGACGTAACCAATTTGGATTTGTCGATTGGAAAACACGGTGCATGCATGCATGATCAAACTTTTTCTTCAAATGCGGCCATGCACCAGAAATGTTGCCACTAGTATATTTAAACAAAACATCAAAATTTGTTCACACATTCTTGTGTCAGGTAAATCGAATTTCATCCAAAGGAAGTATTTTACTCTGATGCGTTCCAAATAAATATTGAAAGACAACCAGCCAAGCTCAACTATTGGAGCGGCCATTGAAGGTGAACAGTTAACTTGTAAAATGGCTCCAGCCATTGCGTATTGTAATGATTTGAAAGAAGCCTTAGACTCCTTCGTGTTACATACCCAAACTACAGCACCATGTGACATAGACGGCAAGATGATGCTTTTCCATATTGTATTACAGAAACGTACACGATTTGCATTTTGATGGGATGAAAGTATACTATTTGGATATCATCTTAGACGAGTTGCCTTGGGAACAATCAATTCTTTTACATGTGGCGAGTCGTTCAGGAAGCATGAAAAATTATGCCGAAGTAATTATATGTTTTACATTCCGAAATTAACCTCCTATCATCCAATTTTTGTTTGAATCTACTCTATTGCCCACAACCATGACTTTAGATTTAAAGCAGTTAAAAGACATATTCCATTTTGTAGCGAACAATTGGGCTATATTTAGAATACACACTAATTGGGTTTCATTTTTGGCTGATAGGGCTGTGTCATCGGCATATACGAGACAAGGAAAATAGCTATCATGAAAAGGTATACAAGTATTACCTTATTTTAACATATCGATCAAGTCGAGCATTACCGGGGAGAACAAAGTGGGGGAGAGGATGCATCCTTGCTTATCTCCATTTAGTGTCTCGAACCAAGAACTCTCTAAAAGAAACCGAATATTACCTTGCTTTCAACTTTATCGTAGGGACCTTTAATGAGACGTCATGCTTTTCCTTGAATCCCCTTTTCCCATAAAAGTTGAAAGAGTCTTTCCCTATTCACGGTATCAAAAGCTTTAGATATATCCAAAAATGAAATCCAAGTTTTCCGTTTTTTGTCTTTTTCGTAAAGTACAACTTCCCTTTAAAAATAGATACATTGACCTCAAGTCTTCAGTGCTTCCTATAGGCTCCACGCATCTCTCCTAATGTTTCCGTGCTCTCCAAACTCATAAATTGACATTGGACTATAGACGTGAAAACTTTATAAACATTGGATATGGCCGTAATTCCACAATACTTCGAAAGCTTTTCTTTCTTTCTTCTCTGTGGATCGCTTTTATGTGCCCTTGAAACCATTGATCCGGATAAGCTTCTAATACCTTACACATATTAGACAGATCGACCAGGGAAGTAATTTAAACTAGTGCCACCTTTTTTTTCTCAAAAATTAAATAGGTATTTGGTCCATCAGACAGGCTTTACCATTTTTCAGTTTCAAAACTGCTACGTTGACATTATCAAAATGAATTTCAATGCTGTTTAAGCCTGTCGTATCAGCTTTGTAGCTTATAAGCTCAGAAATCTGCCTATTGCTAATTGAACTAATATTTTTCCAGTAATCTGCACGAATTTCACTTATTTCTTTTGGGACAGTTATGGTTTGTTTGCAATTTGGGGATATATAATTCTTAGTGGAAAATCATTGTTTTTGTGTAGGCATATTAGCATTCGACAATATGCCTTTGTGTTTTTTGTTCCTTTCCTTGAACTTTCAATAACAACCTTTATCTTTTTTCACACACTTTTGGCTCTGATTTCTTCTTGTATCTTATGCTTTTTGGAAATGTAATATTCCCTCAGCTCCTGTGTTAATTCCGGAGAGCATTCACAGTCATTGTTGCGCTTAGACCAATAACGATAAAAACGATTATCTTGTTTTTGGCTGTGAATTAAATTGCGAGTCTCTTCATTCCCAGAGTATTTATTCTTACCTGTGCACTTCTTTTTACCACCAACGCAGTCTACTACCGCTATTAATATATCACACAAGCTACACCAAGCCTCATTGAGTGTACGGAAAGAGGAACAATTCCAATGCGCGAGAACAACGTTAAGTTGGTCTCAAAACAGTGCCCACAGAGTGGAGTCTTTAATGTTCCATTTATTGTTTACTGTTTGACCAAAAAAGAAAAAGAAGAGTGGTCGTTCTTATCTACTATCAGCGAATTGAAAATAAATAAAAAGCCAGCCAACGTGTGTCGTTATTTGGCCTGGTATTTTGTACTAAAGTCAACTCAAAACACAGCATTGTTCGGTGCTGTTGTTGGGTGATCATTTTCGTTATATTTCACTAGATACCAGGTGTCTGTTCTCCGATTTACTTGGGCAAATGGTCATTAAAGTGTTTTGGAAATAAGACTTACAATCCTAACTTTAATCAATTTGGTTGGTTGTGTCTGAAGCAGCTATCATCGTCAGTTACAAATCCACAATGCGATACAATACCCTAGCAAGCAAAACACGTCCGTCTTGGTGAGGGTCCTTTTGAAAATGACGCAATATATTTTGAAACAGTCGCACAAAGCCAAAGTAACATTTGATTTTGAAATCAAAATGAGTCATGGCTAAAGGTTTTCAGCACTGTTAACATGCATGGATGAAAGTAACGAAGTGGGCTGAATATATTCCATTGTATCCAAGTTTGTACACGATCGTATTAAATCTCATAATGCCTGGCAGGTGGTCACATGCCATTAGTTGACTATCGTTTTTTATTCATAGCCGGGCATATGCACACATCATAATGTCTTGTGTAAATTAAAGATTTGCTGGCTTGTTTTTTTGCTAACTCCCACTTTGTGCACATGTGTCCTGACGGCAAGGTTGCTACAGATTAAGTCCTGGGCAGCGAATCAGCTCCACCCTTCATGACATCAGAGGGCCAAACCAGCAGTCCAAGTGGTTTCTGATGCCTCATAAGACTATGATATCTCCATTGTGAAGGCCATAATACTGATCTCAATAAGATTGCTTCAGTGAAAACTTGTGAGAATGTTCAGACTCATGTAATGTTTCAAGAACAATGAGACTTAACATAATGCGGCCTAGCTATAAAGCTCCACAGTCAATTTATTGTCTTCAAAACCCTTTGAAGCTCGATTTTTCTCTTTAATGAATGAGGTAACTTTGCACGGTTATTTCGGGAGAGCGGCTCAGCAAAGAGAAACAGAATAAAAAGGATTAAGTTTGCAAATGTCTTACCTAAAAACAAAACAAACAAACAAAAACAAAAACAAAAAAACAAAAAAAACAAAAAACAAAAAAACAAAAAAAAAAAAAAAAAACAAAAAAAAGCAAAAAAAAAAAAAAAAACAAAAACAAAAAAATTTTTTTAGCGATTTTCATTTGCTTGCCTCGTTTTTTCCCATGGACCCAAAATATTAGCAGGTCAAAGATCAAAGGAAAATGTGACATGTCAAACTTTAGGGTCTGGCAGTGGCAAAAATATTTGGAATACAGAAAGTCTTAGGATAGTTTTTTCCCACTAGATATGTAACCCGCAGAATGTACAAAGTTTTATCTTTTTATGTAAATCACGCAATGCTCGACATAAATTGACAATGCTTTGAATGGCAAATATTCAAGAAAACCCAAACTCAGGCAGAGAAACTAACTCCTACACAGTTGGCCCCCAAGTACCACATATATTGGGCCCACAAGCAATCCATGATAGGGCATAATTCAAATGCGGCCAAGCCATTCATTCCATCACCGGATAGGTATGGCTGGAGGAGGAAAAGGAACAGATATGTGCCAATTATGACAGATGCTCTTTCTGCACCAAGTACTTCTCTCGACATACTGAGCTGTGGTTGTGCCAAAAGCATATGCATTGACAAACTTTGTTCTTGTAGAAAAATGACATCGCCAGCAAAGCAATGTGTTCCAACAGCTGCCAGAAAGAAACTTGTGTGAGCACTGAACATGTCGAAGCAGCTTTAGGTACGAATATTTCGGACAGTGATTTACATCTGGACACTGGGTGATGTACCTTGTACTGGATACTAAATGGGAGATACATTACACATTCAAAAATGCATGACAATGGGATATCATATGGTAATATAGTATGGTATTTAGGCTTAAAATCATTAATAATTATATTTGTTCAATCTCTGCCACCGTTACTGACACAAAGTTGCCAATCCTGCAAAAAGTCCTAATTTTCAACAAATTTACATGTTGGATCCGATTTTGCGACCAAAATGCTGCCAAAATGTGTATTTAACTCATTCAATACCAATCCTTGATTTTTTTGTATATATTAACCTATATATAAGATGAAAACTGCATATTTAAATTCTTCCCACAAAGAGCTTCCATTCAAGTGCCAACATGCCTAGACTTTCAGTGGGTGGTTTTTTTACACTGTCTGGCAAGTCATGCTGCAGCAGCCCTTGTGGCAGTTGCAGCATGACTTGCCAGGCAGTTCAAAAACCAATGACAAGGTTCTTTGCCATCGTAGTATGCATTGAGTTGGCACGAGTGTTTTATGTGCAATAAAACCAGAAGTGTAAATAACATGCCATTTGGTGCCCATCCTGGACGCCATGTTGCATTTTTTCATAAAATCTCTAGACTGTCTTTTTATGAGCACAGCCATATTAACTGAACAACATTTCATTTTTATGAGGGAAAATATCAGAAATTATGTGAATTACAACCAGTCACTATCATTTGGCAGCTGTATTGGACGCCATTTTGGATTTGCCAGATTAACCTGGTTTACCGCAAATTGTCGAGAATCCCGACAAAATCTCCAAATCAAACCCTTTTGTAAAATGTCCACCTTTCGCCCCCCCCCCCCCCCAAAGGATTTTTTGAAAACTTTTGTTCCTGTATATATTATGTAAAGATCCCAAGGAACAAGAATTTATATAGTTTTATGGGTCTAAAAATACAAACCAAAACAGGAGAGCAGAAGAAAGACAGCACTTTTTTCTAAGTGCGTAGCTTTGTTTCTGCCAGTTTAAGCAAGACAATATGGTTATGTATCCATATATTCTGATTGTGTGTGTACAGCCATCCCAGAACAGGTGTATACATTTAATTTTAATATAGGGGGTCTCTGGTGATGTTGGCAAAGACCGCCCATGTGGTTTTGAGAGCGTGTTGGCCCTTTCTGTATCTAAAAATGCTTGTTGTCATGTGGCGCCCTGATCTGCAGGCACCAGATATAATGCGCTTATGTGGACTGAGGTTAGAGTTCACGGTAATAAATTCTTACTGGTTACAGCTTATAGACTGCTTAACACTTTCCAGTCGATGTCCACATATGTGCGGATTCACGCAACATACCTTGTGGTCGATGTCCGCATATATGCGGATTCGCTTTTTTGCACTATTATCTGCGCCTATTTCAATAAAACTTGTCCATTTTACCAATTAAACGGTCGTCTTTAATGGGAACTTGAAATCCGATACACAGTTTAGACAGCGGAACGCCGGATTGCCGTTTTAACGGGTTTTTTTATTCGCTTGAACGGGCACCTGTCAACGCGCAGAGGTCATCCGGGTCAACATGGCGACACGCTGAAGAGGACGGCGCTTTACTGTCCAAGAGGTGGTGGATTTACTCGCCATGGATGGCTCTGATCTTGACACCGAGTCAGAGTCTGACAATGAAGGTACATGTCTTCATAATGAGCATAGAAATTTTAAAAAGTTCCCAGGTCCCATTCATAACAAACCCCAATCTCTCCTCGGTCCAACAGCACATCTATCTGCACAACAGTTTCAGGGCAGTAGGCCTAAGTTGAGTAACAGTGTCAGTGCGAGTGGCAGCAACAACACAACAACTATTTTCATTGCCAACTTATTTTAACATGCCCTAGACAAACTCCGAAATACATGGACAATCAGAATCGAAAAAAGAAGGCAGGAACATATGACTATGTTCTCTGTTTCCTGACCCAAACATGGGGGAGGGGGGGGGGGGGGTCTGACATGCTCCTGGCCGTGGGGATGAGTTGCTTTGTTTTGGTACATGTATGCATGCATCTTCAATGACTGTTGAGAGTAGCCATCTACTTCATGAATTGTACTGGCTACACTGATCCACTACACTACAGTGGGACAACCGACTAGTTTGAGTTAGGCCTACGTTTATAATTGTGCATGCACTAATATTATTTGCCATCATTTCATCAGAACTAAGGTTAGATTACACATTGCGATTAAATCAATTTTGTTCCATGCATGTAACATAGCAAAAGTAAAATGACTTATTATTTGCCATCTCACCTGTGTAGTGAGGTGAAAAAAAATCCCTACTCCCAAGATTTATCAAATCTTGTTTCTTGAAAAGAAAATTATTACATTTTTTTCTCTTGAAGCAAGATAGCAAAATCTTGGGAGTGACAGAGGGATTTTTGACTCAAAACAAGAAAATCAAGAAATCATGCAGGGTTTCAGCTGGGCATGTTTGATTTCAGCTAGGACAATTAAGGGCAATTTTGATTGATAGGCAAATTGGTCCAGGACACCTCTACCGGTATACATTTAATGTATAAAAACAAAATTTGTTCTGGACCTTTTGAACAGCAGGCCAAATGTCCTCAAAAATGGGTAGATCTGAAACTCTGATCATGAGTAGTTGTTTATGTTTGTTTCTTACTATAAGAACTTTCAAGCACAAATATTTTTGACTCATCATCAGAATATAACGATAATACCAGCTAATGACATAAAAAAGAAAGGAAAAAAAACACTAAAAGATAGAGAAAAAAATACAAAGGGGAAGGGAGGATGGGTTTTTAACGAATACAATCTTCACTGGTCCACAACAAAAGTGCGAATGAATGAAACAAGAGACTGAAGGGAAAAATAAAACAAAAAAAAAGAACTAGAATCTGGATAATCGCATATATAATCCTCAATCATGTCAATTACACAGCTCCTTTTGCTATTTTCAGCAATTAAGTAAAATTTTGAAAAACAATTACCAACTATAAACACTGTCATGGGTTACCTAAAATTATAAAGACAATACATGGACCACAGCATGCAGTCCTAAGGTTGTGAATGGCCCCTTATACCCAATAGACACTGTCGGGACTTTAGGCCTACCGTATTCTCCCTCATAAGTGCCCCCGCCCCCCCCCCCCCCATTTTCCTGGGAAATAGGTTTTAAATATCAGAAAATTGTATATATTCTATGATAATTTCCCTATTAGTAAACCAGTCATGCCCGAGAAGACAAAGTAAACATCAATCTTACCATTGAGTTCAATAAATATTGTTCTCTGCATGTAATATTTTTGTATTGACAAAATCAATGAGAATACAGTGGTACCTGTTTTGGGAGACTGCTCTCTCAGAAGAGTGTGCTATCTTTTCCATGTTTTGTATTTTTAAGTAAAGAACACCTGTTTTAAGAGACAACATTTTGGCCTGCCCTAAGGGTGGTCTCTCAAACCAGGGACCACTGCATAGTATTTGTTAAGCTTTTAAAAATATATACATCAATTTCAAAGTGGCTATTGATTTTATTTTCCTTTGATCTTTTAACCTTTTGACAATTGCATGATGTCTATTTAAAGTACAAATACATATGACAAAAGGTGCAAATATTTTACATATGTTTGATAATGGCATCCTTTTCCATGGAATATCTTGAGGTTAATGTTTTTAAAGCTGAACTAAATGGAGGGGGGGCCCTAGTTGGGATGGAAGTGGCTTCTTTGGGATTTTAAAAAGTTGAATTATACGGATTTCTTATAGAATTTTCCATTGTATTTCTATGACAGTTGCCTTGATATCTAAATTTAAGCTGATTCTCAACATTTTAGTGTTTTTAACCTTTTGACATTCTTATGTCTGAATTTTCAAGGTTGTCTATTCTAAAGCCAAGGTCAATGATGAGAATGGGGAAGGGGTGGGGTATGGCTGATTTTGTTTGTGCATGACAAAAAATCAAGACAACTACTGGTAAAAGGGAACACCTTGTGTCTTCCTTGGGAGTTCTCACATTTATTCAGAATACATATCTTCAGAACATAAACAGAATACTTTTTTAAAATAGCTATAGTTAACATAGTCAACTCTCGATCATCTAGATATATTATATGGTGGCATTGATTTATCCTTGTAAAAGTTACCATGATAAATCTGAATGAAAACATCTGATGAAAATTTCTTATTGGCTGGAAGAAAAAAAATGAAATAAGGAAAGAGTCCAAGTTTCATCCACATGTTATTTGCCAACAGTTTGGTTTTGCCAGCTTAACATGTAAATATTCAAGTTCAAATCTCTGTTCAATACATTAGGCTATATTTTTAATCATAGAACACAAAAGTACTGATATGAGTAGAATATATGACATTTCTTTTCAAGTATGTTATATTTAGATTGATGTTCTGTCTGAATAAAATAGTGAATATATGTAATAATTACATGGTAATATAAAGCATCAGCATATTGAAATGAGTTAAGTGCTTGGGGAATAAATCTGTTCAGGGATTGAATGGTGGGGTTTAAATTTTCCTGATGCAGATACTTTTATCAGATTTTATTTGTTAAGTTGAAGGGCCCCTTGTGATCAGCGCTTTTCATCGGTGTGTCTTCTGGTTCTGTTTCGCTGTCTTTTTCAGCTTACAATGTGAAGACAAGAAGAGTGTCATCAAAGGCCTATATGCATGTACCAAGCAGTACTGTTGTGTGACTGAAAGTAAGCAAGCCTTTCATAACAATGGCAAAAAAGTTCAACAAGGACCAGAATCCAGAAGTGATAAGATGTTCTATGGAACTGCTTTATGGCAACATCTTGTTACAGCTACATGTATTCACATCCCAGATTTTACAAGTGCTGCTATATGTTTCATCATATTCAGGAGAAGATGACCCAGTTGTAAAAAAAAATATAATTAATATAAATTAAACTTACAGTAAAATTAGAGTCTAGTAGAGCCAAATGACAGATCTGATGCATTTTGCACTGTTTAAACAGATAACACTTAATAGTAAAGAGATGTGGAACACCAAACAGTGGAAATATTGAATCTGGTTATTATTGTTAATAATTGATGTTAATCAAATCTACTCTTATTTAATTTAATGGAAATGTATATATTCATGTACTATAAACCAACTACAGATATAGTTTGGCGTACAAAAGTATTGTAATTTAAGACTTGTGTACGTGGAGTATTTCCTGTATTTGTTTTACAAGTTAGCTTTTTAATCATGTGATACTGAATAGCATCTATTACGTGTAACACTGCATAGCAACACAATCCAAGATGACAGTCATGTGACGTGACGTTGAATGACCTTGGGCTATTTTTAGTAACAAACAAATGAAGGCCTATGCTCACCCCTCATGTGGTGAAAGTTTGAAACCATTTACTTTGGTTATTATGAAATAAAGTTCATGATCTTCCAAAAATGACTTTTTCGGGAATTCACCCTCAAATGGATTTGTGCCAACAAACATGACTTATCGGTGTTTAAGCCAGTATTACAGTCATTCACGCGCCAAATTGCCTATTTTAGAGTAAATTGGTGTAAATATGTAGGGAATAGGTATCATTTGATATTTTTACAGTCTATTTTGACATTTTAGGTATGTTTTGGACTAATTAATTTAATTTTGCAGTGAAGAGAAAGAGAAATTTGCTTTAAAAAGGCAAAAACCCAAGATGGCGGCCAGGTCACGTGAACTTGAATGACCTTGGGCAATTTTTAGCAACAATACACTGAAGGCCTATGCTCACCCCCCAAGTGGTGAAAGTTTGAAACCATTTACTTTGGTTATTATTAAATGAAGTTGATGATCTTCCAAAATGACTTTTTCATGAATTCACCCTCAAGTGGATACATGGCAACAAACATGACTTATTCGTGTATAAGCCAGTATTACAGTCATGTCGCACCAAATTGCCTATTTTAGAGCAAAATCTGTGTCAATTTGTAGGGAATGGGTATCATTTGATATTTTAACAGTCAATTTTGACATTTTCGGTATGTTTTGGACTAATTAATTACATTTTGCAGTGAAGAGAAAGAGAAATTTGCTTTAAAAAGGCAAAAATCCAAGATGGTGGCCAGGTCACGTGACCTTGAATGATCTTGGGCTATTTTTAGTTACAAAACATCTGAAGGTCTTTGTCCAACCCCGTTCTGGTAAAAGTTGCAGAACATGAACATATTACTCATTCATGCCATTTACTCTAAAGTTGCTAATTTACTGTGGCAAAAGGTAAAACATATTGTATTAGTGTTGCTGCTAAATCTTAGACATTATCCAAATTGGTTGCCATGGAAACCACAAAAAGTGGTGTGTTATTATAAACTCTGTATTTTTCAAGATCAAAGTCTTAAATGTTTCTGTGAGACAAGCTGTCATGATTTCAGTTCTGAAAACAGTTCAAGAATGTAATATTACCCTCAGTAGCACTCCCTTTATTGTCAAACTTATGTTTTTTGGCCAAAAAATTAGAATATGAAACAATAGTTTGGTTGCTATGGCAACCAAGTGTTACACCTATCATAACCACAGTAACGAACCAAGAACCTGGGAGTATTTTCCCAACTGAACATTTTGGTATATAGTTTGTATGAGTAATAATAGAGTAGTTAGCACTTAGCTGGGTTGCAAGTTTGTGAATTTTGCCCAAAATCACCAGACACAGGGTGCATATGCCCTGCAAATTGCCCAGACTGGAAAGTGTTAATGCACCACAAAATTTTGGGATAAACTTCAAGAAGGTATAAACTTGGCAATAATTGGTAATATACAACATATCATTAGAACTAGTGACTTGAACATGGATTGTAAAGCCACTGCTGGCTCTAAGCTAACGCAATTTTGCTCTGTAAATTTGTTAACCTCCAATATCACAGAACCAACGGCAATCACTGCTACCACAGCCACCTGTCTAGTCCAAATTATTTCCAATATACTCACTGTAATCACAGTCTGGTTGTCTTGCCACTTATTTCTACATGTGATCACTCTGTAGTTGCTTCAATTATGCTCCACCTTCCTCATTTTAGAGCTGGTACAGACTTGTTTAACAATACTTTCTTCCCCCATACATAAACACTTTGGAAGCAGCTCCCGCTCAACATTCGAAATTTTAACTCCCCAAATGAATTCAGGAAACACATATATTCGAAGGTCCCCAGCTCAATTAAAGACACTAAATTATAGGAATTAACTCAAGGTTGCTAGAGTTTGCCCATCTGGATGGTAATTTCTGAAATGGTCTCTGATATGATAGATTGATTAAAAATTTCTATGCTAAATAATGACAGCATCACTGCTGAGCCCCTCTCCTTCAGTAAATATAATATCTTAACTGATCAAATTTCATATTCATATAATTCCATCCTTATTTATTCTGTTGTTTCTAGTTTCTTTCTTGTCGGCGTTATTGTGCTGATCTTAAAGAAAAGTACTCTTTATCCCAAGTTGGCCCAGAACTACTTCCCTTTTTTGCTCAGTTCGGTTAATGCTAAGATGGTCGATTTCTTTATGATTCCTGATAAACCCAGTGTAGTTGATCTGAATTTCAGGAGGAAACGCAGTTCGCCCCCTTGGGCGCCATTACCCCCATGGCATAGCTACTTCTTACTCTACCAAACTCTCCGTTCATATATGTGCTTTAGATGTACATAAGTGATCTGACAGTTATTGGCATGATGGCTTACTTTAACAATTTAATTACATATTTAACAATTTTTCTAAATTTCACTGGATTTTTTTTTTCAACTGGTATAAAGATTCCTTTGCTTTAGTAAAATGGAATGGTGATGTTAGTGTATCCTTTCCTGTGGAGAAGGGCATGCGACAAGGAAGTGTGTAATCAGCAGATACATTAAACATTTTTATGAATGATATGCTGGAATCTATCCGATGGTTAAACAATGGTATCCATGTGGTAATCATTCCTTAAACATATTAGCTTTTGCTGACGAGGTTATTCTTTTTAGTAGCACAATAACAGGTTTAAAAGCATGCATTGAGGCTTGTCTAGAGTATCCTGAACCACGGAGGTTTTGCTTCAATAAACATAAATATAAATGTAATTTATTGGTTCAAACCTTTTACCTAATCCTTTATCTTGTTATCTCGATGATGAATCTAAGTAATCCATCATGAGATTGACATTTTGGTTATTATCCTAGCTCGGACAACACTTCTAATAATTATGTGTAACACCGTATTAACAAATGTATGCACAGATACTATGGTCTTGAGAATATGGGCCTGTCATACACCTAAATCAAGGCACATTTATGGAAAACTACATGTAATCCAGTTCTAACGTATGGACTGGACTCTGTATCTGTGTCCAAAAAGCATATGCATGAATCAGACTCTATAGAGAGAACCACGAAATTACCTTTCCTTGGCATCGTGACGTTTTCTCACCACAGGTCACTTTTGAGAGCATTGAATATTTTGTGTATGGCAGATAGTTTCACATGTAAAACTTCATGTTTGTTTAACAGTAGCTTTAAAGCTGACATTCCTTTATTTGTATTAAATACCTGCAGGCTGCATGTGTGTTTGCGATGTAATTTTTTTGGGGAAGGAGATACATGGGGTGCATCATCGATATCATTATTAATTACGGATTTTTTCCTGTTGAAATGTCCTTTTCTAATTCAAGTTCCTTTAGTCATGCTCTCTCTGGTGCCACTAATTGTGATGATGGTGACGGCATGGTTGACAGTAATAAGCGTGTATGTCGTGAAGATTTCATTAAAGCATGGGCTAATGAACATGTACTTGCTGTCCTAGCTGGCACCTTTTCAGCTGGATACCAAACACGCTCTACATGATCATCAGCCCTTACCCTCTTTCCTTAGGACACCCCTGTTCTATATAATAGTTATTATTGTCTAGCCTAGCGGCTGCTGTATTTTTAATATACATGTATATCTGTTTCTGCGTACTATGTTGTCTCGTCATTATACTGTATTGACGAGATGCATATTTTACTGTACTCGTATAGCTGCATGTATTTTGTTTCTTTCAGTAACGGGGGTGGGGGGATCTGATAAATCTCATCATCATCATCATCACCATCAGACGCATTGTTATTATTATTATTATTATTATTATTATTATTATTATTATTATTATTATCATTATCATTATTATTATTATTATTATTATTATTACTGTTATTATTATTATTATTATTATTATTATTATTATTATTATTATTATTATTATTTTTATTATGATAGTGCAATCCTACATGTTTGTACACACATTTCTGTTTTCCTCTCAAATACAGGGTGAATATGATGACAGTGATGACAGTGACGATCCTACATGCTACTACACCCATTTCCGTTGTCATGTCAAATGCAGGACGAATATGCAAATGGATGATACTGACGATCTTCAAGGTTACCACACTTTTTTTTTTTGTTTTCCGTCCAGATAGGAGGTGAGTTTGCACAGTGAGGATACTGACAATCCTACATATTTTAACACTCGTTTGTGGTATGTTCTCAAATACAGGGCGAGTATGCACAAGGATAATGATGATCCTACAAATTCCTATGCTCGTTTCTGTTCCTCTTTCGTTTCTTCGCAACCACCAGAAATGATGTCCAGAATTGTGAGAGTATTCCTAGTGCTTCAAACATCAGTATAATATCGGAAACGAAGTATCTTTTCATGTCACCAAAGAGTTTATTTTGTGCTTGTAGGGCAAACCACGGCTTTAAATACCAATGCAACCCAACTTTATTCATTAATTACGTTCACTGTACACCAACAAAAAGTGCGTTGAATAAAAGGAAATTATCCACAGAATGACCCCTAAGCTTGCTCTCTTGTCTTCTTTTTTTTTGTTTTGTTTTGTTTTGATTTTAATCCTTTAAACAGATATAGAGTTGCCTGTGCCATAACCTTTGTGATGTCCCAATTATATTTCAGGTGTGCCCGATTTATTATTCTTGTATCTAGCATCAATACGTGTCTTTCGGATTGCACTTCTACCTACATGTAATCCTTAGCCCCACAATTATGAACAAAGAAGTGCAATTTGTTCTGCAAATGGCATAGGCTTGTAACCGCTCTGTGGACCAAAGTCTACCATGGACAGCTGTGTTAAGTTCAGTTTCGGGTTGTTAAGCCACAAATAAGAAATCGAGTACCTTATCTGGATTTATGGTTCTTGATGGCACGCAGATTATCCATCTTTTTATATTTGTTTCAGGCACATGGGCAGGGTAATCATGTGACCAATGTAGAAGGTAAGGTGCCAGTTCTGGTGCAGCTTTGTGTGGCTGGCTAATGAGGCTAATGAGGCTAATTGTGATGGAGGCTAATGAGGCTAACTTTGATGGAAGCTCATAAGGCCAAGGAGGCTAACTCCAACGTCACAGTAATTATGATTAACACAGAGACATAATTAGCATTATTAACACAGTAATGAACACTATTATTAACAGGATGATGAACGAGTTATATAGGCTCATACATGTATATCGGTGTCATGATGGCCAGCAACAATCGTATGAACGCTAATCTTCTTATACATACACTTGCATGGCATAATCCTTCATGTAATCACAAAAGTAAGGACACAGACTGGAGCCTGGGGGCCTATTTCAATTTGCACCCACTTACAGGGCCCGTCATTTTACAGACATCAGCAGTATCAACAGATTTGGACAGGTCTCTATGTGATAGACCTGTTCAGATCTGTTGATACTGGTGATGTCTGTAAAATGGCTGGTCCCTTTAAGTGGGTGCAGCTTGAAAATAGACCCCTAAGTTCCAGTCTGCCTCCTCACCATTGTGACAACATAAAGGATTATGTCGTGCCCGTGTATGTATTAGAGGATTTATGTCCATACAATTGGTGCTGGCCATCATGACACAAATATATACATGTATGGGCAAATGGTCCTATATAATTCATTCATCATCATGTTAATTATGGTGTTCATTACGATGTTAATTATACTAATTACGTCGTTGTGTTAATTATGATTACTGTGACGTCGGAGGTAGCCTTGTTAGCCTTATTAGCCTCTATCACAATTAACGTCATTAGCCTGCACCACAAAACTGCACCGGAACTGGTACTTTACCTTTTGTTGACCGAGCTTTTACATTCAGCACAAGTTAGCAAGTGAACTAATAGTTGGTGAGGTTTTCATGACATGTCGGAACTCCCCCAATCAGCAGGAAAGAAGGGACATCCTGTTCTACACATACTTCATGGGCATTCGTACTCAGGTCATTAAATAAACATCAATGAAAAAATTTTCAGGAAAGTTAAAAAATTCAAAACCTGGTGCTCCTCCCTCATGGCAATGGTATCAGTCAGGTTCTGCATATCCAAATTATAATCATGTAAATCCTCTAAAGCATTTTGGTAGTAGGTTAGCTGCATATTGTTTGGTACTTATGTCGTGTCAAAGTTTTTAAAGTTACAAATCACACCGTCAAATTTGCCAATGTGCAGGAAAGTGGCCCAGGAAATGAATATGTATTCGTTTTACAATCCTACAAATTCTCAAAGAGAGAGGTAGCTAGTGCGATGCCTCAGTGTCACCCCAATGTTACCGTTTGTCTGATGCACAACATATCTAATTATATAACACTGAGGGACAGCCAAGAGGGTTAAAGCAACTGACCACGTTTTGGTTAATGACAGTCTCTATCATTCCTTTTTTGATTTACAAGACATTTGGGGGAACTAATTTTTTATTTAATATTGGCTTTGGTTGGTCAGGACATATACGATGAAAATATTGACATGGTTTACATTCTCATCTATTATAAGTTAAATTGAAGGGAGACATGATGCTGGAAAGACTGAAATGTTCAGGATTAGCTAACATTTTGAATGTGTGTATATGGTTTGACGCTTTAGCGTTTTGGTGTTGGATAGAGTACTGGTGAGGCTCTCTTTTTATGAGTACAGACCTTTACCCCGTTAATCTTGCAAGTTCAGAATATCTAGAATGTTTATAGACATCCTCTCTGAAGGTGCATTAACCTATTCTACTGATGTAATTTTCAGGAAAAGAAAATAATATCATGCTGACATACTTCTAACAATTTATCAACTACAAGTTTCTGAAACAACTCGACAAAAGTTTAAGTTTGGTTTAATGTCATAGAAACCAAATCATCTCTTCCAGGTACAACATAACAATTTCGAAGCAAAAAGAAGGAAAAAAAGAAAGAGAATTGTTTCTTATTTAGGTAAAGATCACGTGATTATCCGCAGCAAATTTAGGGAAAACTATTTTTTCAGTGTAATGGATATGCAGTATTGAAAAATGAGTAACAGACAATTTTCGGGGGGTTCCGGTAAAATCTTACCTTCATGTGTGACTCTTTGGAATTACAATGAAAGGGAATTTGAAAAGTCTACATTAAGTACTGAAATTAAGATTCCAGGAAGATTAACAAGACCAGATGGTGTTGTCAATTGTTGGAAACCACGTTACCCTTATGACATTTTTTTGTTATTCAAGCTCAGATGTCCCTCTTAAGAATTATTATATTTTTAATGCATTCTCCTGACTTAAATATAAATGACTTTCATTCTTTTCTGAATTTCCTGTACATGTTGCTGTTAATATCCAAAGGTTGTCAGAAAGTTTGGCTACAATAATTGTACAGTTTTTAAACTTGTCTGTTTTGCTACCTAATCTAATCGTTTGGCATCATTCTGTTTTATATAATTCTCTTTCAGATATTTTAGGCTCACATGTTGTCTGTCAGGTTAAACGTTCCTGGGGCTATCGGTAGCGGCCCGCACATTATGACAGTTACAAGTTTGCCTAATTGTACAGGTACAAGTTTGCCTAATTGTACTAACAATCATGTTAAGAAAAATTGTTTCAATAACATGTTTTTGGAATAAATGCTAATGACTTTGATTCTTTTCTCACATGCCTAAGTGCACCTTTACTCAATATTAAAAAGAAAACAATAAAATTTGACAGTATTTTCTCAACTGTCACAAACCTGACACATAACATTAAAGCATTGACCCAGGGTTGGTGGTCAATTGGAGCTCAATTGTTTGGAGACTTTCAAAGTCAGGAGTAGGTGTAATCATGGAGTTTGTTTTACATTTCTGGTGCAGGATATCCATTGTTGCAGTCCTTGCTAGGATTTCCCTTGGTTTGTACATGTGGTCTAGCTGCAACTGTTTATTTTACAATCACCGGAACTGAATGTTATGCCCCAGTTTGTTTCTATTCTAGTTAAAGACTGGCACGTGGTTTAACTAGGATCAGCTATTCAGCTACAAAGGGTATATACTAGTTTTGGGGTAATTCAAATAGTACTCATGTGAATCTGTACTTTACAAATTTAGTAATTATGGTTTGTTTGACAGGTATTCTTCCATAATGAAGCTGTGCATTTATAAGCAAAACTTCACGTATTTAGCTAATTCATCATTTGCCACGTTCATATTCATTCATTATTATGTGGGTTGTCTTTGATGAATATTCAGCTTAGACAAGGAGCCGGTACTCTGAGACACATGTACGGGTGTAGGCATCGAAACATGTTCTGAGCAGTTACCCTTTAATATATTTGGGCTGATACAGCCTATGTGAAAATTTACAGAGGAACGTGTGCAATATGGACAATAGTACTTCCATATGTATATATGTTAGACAGGGACTGGTTAGCTAATGGATAGTAAAGAGTTCGGACTGCAAAATAGGGTAATCATTACTAGGAAGTGGTTCTGGATAAAAAGACGCAAATGCAATATATATATATATATATATATATATATATATATATATATATATATATATATATATATATATATATATATATATATATATATATATATATATATATATATATATAGAGAGAGAGAGAGAGAGAGAGAGAGAGAGAGAGAGAGAGAGAGAGAGAGAGAGAGAGAGAAAGATATTTTTTACCAACACAAAATAAGTTCCAATTTCGGTTTGACAGCTGTTACCGGATAGCCATGCAAAAATACCGTGGCAACCATACTTTTTGGTCAATATAAACTTTAGTCTGGGCCAGTCAGCATAAATGGGACCAAGTGTGTGTGTGTGTGTATATATATATATATATATATATATATATATATATATATATATATATATATATATATATATATATATATATATATATATATATATATATATATATATAAAATAATGAATGAATATGAACGTGGTAAGTTAAATGAAAGTGTAAAGGTGCATATATATATATATATATATATATATATATATATATATATATATATGCACCTTTACACTTTTATTTAACTTACCAAAATATATATTAACCCGCAAGGTACATTTACCGTGTTATTTTTGTGCATGCGGTAGAAGATAAATGTGATTAGAGAATAAGTCAAGGCATGTTTTCGAGCTGGATTAAGAATATACAATGGCGTCAAAGGGGGCAGAGAATGCTGTACCACAGTACTACAAGGATGAAGCTTAGTCATTCAGATCAGATAGACCAGCGATTTTTCATGTGCTTTCCAGTATTAATTTGGAATGTGCCTGGACCAGGGTCATGTCCATTGAAGTCAAATTTCATGGTCAAGATATAGGGAAGACACTTTTTTTCAAGTCCTCTAGAAATGTTATGTGGTACCGTGTCAGGATCTATAAAGCCACTGTGTCAGTTTGATCTCACAGGGTAACTCAGTCAGAATAGCAACACAAAGTAGCCCTAAAGGTTCTTTCCTACTAGTGTGACCATGAGCCTAGGATCAAGAATTGCTAAGAAATGAGCCAATGTGTAAGTGTTAATTACCAACACCAATGGAAACGCCAAAGGCATAGCACATTCCTTTCAGTATTCCATAGTAACATTGAGCCTTTAATAAACTTGGATGACTGTTAAGCAGCTCGGATAGCTGTGCTAAAGGTCACGTAATGCATTTGTGTTTTGCTTTATGTTCTTACGATGTGTCGAGAGACATCCTGTGCTTTGCTTCAAACTTTAATACTGCCATGATGGTCTTTGTATATTGCTAGCATCATGAAAGAAAAAGGGAAGGACTAACAGCTGATTGCAAATTTCAGCTGAATGAAGGCACAAGCATTTCATTAATAACATAAAGGTTTTCAGATGACTGAAGATTATGTATGGAAAAACCTCGAATATTTTTGGAACATCTAAAATACAATCCTTAACGCTTCTTATACTCTTGTTAACAGTAAAATACTGTGGCATTTCAAACGTCTCATGATTTAGCTGTATGGGTAGTAGGCAAAACCACAATTTACCCCCAAAATGGTGTATCTTTTTGAATCATTTGTGACAGAATTCTGTTTGAAGATGAGTGTACACAGCTCATGCAATACATATTTAATGGCACAGTTGTTGTTTTGTTTGCACAGACATTCAATAGGAATTCGTAAATGTATTTTTGCTATCATGTATAAGTATATAAAATTTTTCTCTTTTGGTCTTAATTATTTCTAATTTCCATGAAACACTTGTGTGCTTAATTATTTCTAATTTCCATGAAATTACTGTATTGAGATTTAATGCACCGTGGGGCAGCAAGTGGAGAATCGAAGTGGATGAATATCCCTGTCGCTCACTTGTTTCATGCAATTTTAAACTTTAGGACCACTGCAGAAATATCATATTTTGGTTTAAAGGTAGTGCCACAACAGAGAAACTGTTCAGAACAGTATTTATTTCAGCATTTCCCACACTGTGTATTAAATTCTTGTTGACTATTGGCCTGTTCGCATTTAATACTAGTGTATTTTATCGTTACAGCCCTACAGGGTATGAAAGAAGCCAAGGATATATAAATTTGATACAGTGGGCTCTTTTGGTATGTTTTAACTGGGAATATTTACAGGCGAGACAAGTTGCCGCCTTAATAAACAGTTGCACGGCATCTCATTTTCAACCTTGTGTCAAGGAATTTCCACATGTGATTAAGAAACATAAAATTATGGCGAGACAGCGATTTCTAACTTACTATTGTGGGAACCATTAATTATGAAAAGGACTTACATCCTAGTGTTAAATTTTGGTTAGTTATTGGGCCAAGTCTGAATTTAATTCAACTTATATTCATCTATTTTGATTTTGCCTTTTTTGGTATTTTATGTCAAAAGCATCAAATCATCTTATGTGACGCCAAAATTTTTGAGTCAAGCGTGGAAGAGAAAACTATGTAGGATAAACAAAGATTGTGTATTTACATCTGGGGCGTTTCAAGTGAGCCTAAGTCCCATGAACAGTCTGGAGTCGTACACTACACATTCTACTTTGTCATTAAATGGTGGAGTGGTAAATATGCACTCACAGAAGGTGGATTTTTCGTACGTTTATTCGCCATATTGTCCAGTTTTTATTCTTCAGAAACAAGAAGGTTCCAACCACATTTTATAAACACAATAGATTTGTCTTGTTGCTTTCACAGAAATTACTACTCAAAGTTTAAAAAATACTTCATTTTTGTTTCAATGTGCATACCCTTCTTCGGCCATTTTGTGAACACTACAGTAGTATATGTACTTGGAAGTACTAGAACTCGGGGCATTGAGACTGCCGAAAGCCTTTGAAACCTCGGGACGTCCTCCCATCAGTTGCCAGGGTTAGGGGTGGGGCGCATACGTAGCTTGTCATGAAGTAAACTCATCCGACTTCTTGCTTACAGAGGTATATAGTAAAGTTGTTAATCTCGTGCAGCCGAACATAAGTTTCCTAAACTGATGAATTTATGAAAGTATCACGACCAGTTGTACAGGAATTATGTATAGCCTTCCTCGAGCATGTCTTGAAGTCCTGCAGTCCGCCTGCTTTCAACCACCTCATTGTCGTCCGGTTTTGTGTCAATTTCCTTGAGGAAAGTTTCACATTCCATCAGGAAAACCAATGTTGTAACAAAACCAAAAAAAAGTCAGATATACAAGATTCCAATTATACAGTGAGACCTCATTAAGACGACACTCAGATATCTGACATATTCACTAATCTGATGCATTTCATAACGTCTTAAAAGATGGTGTCTTTCTGACAAGTTTTCACTCTATATGTTTATTTCAATTAAATGCCACAACAATGTCAAAATGTAACAATCGTATTTCAAAAAAAAAAAAAAAAAAATTACAGTTTTGGAGGTATTGGAGTTGTTCTCAACCATCACGTGTGTTTAAAAGGGAAAAATTCGAGGATTCCTATGGCCTGGATGAGGATATACAGCCGTAGGTTCGACGTTCCTTTCCCTGCGGCACCCTCATTGGAAACTTTCTCCAAAGTATAATCGGGCATAGAGAGATAAATCTTCTACACCAAATTTAAACATGGTAAAACACTCTGGGCAATAATTCGTTTAATGTCCAGACATTTTTTAGTTAAAGCACGAAATGTGAATAAATGAAAGCAGCATGGCATGAATCTGATTGTGGTTTGCAGCCCCTCAAAAGCAGTTTGTTTTGGGATAGATTTCTTACAAATTGAACAGGTTGTGCAGTTGAGTGGGAAAACCAGAAATGACAACACCTTCTTTGATAATTTCGTATAAGATTCCCTGACAAACATATGCAGAGATGAGTAGCGGGTGATTACCAGCTGAGTTCGGAGGGGGTGGGGGTGGGGGCGGGGAGGCACCGTACTGGCTGAAAAAGGAATGTAAATAAATAATATACTGTGGGTTTATCAGGCCCAAGCAATTCTGTGGGAACTACGATCAGGCTTTGTGGTGTGAGTGGAAGAACGGCTGCAGAATTGCAATGCGCACATACCTTTTTATAGCATCCTGTCAGCCGTATGTCATATTTAACACAGTGGAAGACGATATTATTCCAATAAACTTACCGAAGCTGTATTTTGTTTGTATTTTTATTATCTTTTTTCTTTGCATTTGTTTTCATGATACAGATTGGTAGAAGGTTTAATGCAAGATTGTCTCTGTTGCTGGAAATAGGACGTGTTGTTTCCGGCTATTAAAATCAATGAATGGTTAATAATTACAAGAATTTGCTCAGTGCGCAATATACCAATGACCTTCAGACAGCCTGCTTTAGCTCTCCATGCAACATCGCATTTAACACGGTGTGTTGTTATGTTACGTTGCCAAAAATATCGCAACAAGAGATCGACGGATCTCGTGATTGCTTCATATAGAGCATGGTCATGGTTGGTTCATAAATTAGCAAGTTCCTGGTCTTCTAAGTTGCACTCAAATTAAGGTTTTACCTTTTTTTACTGTGGTTATATTTCTTACCCCTATTTGTATTCGCGTTACATTTAGCGTCTCCACGACTATTTCTGAGTTACTACAAAATTTTGTGCATGAACAGGTTTTCTCAAAAATATTTCGTTACAGTTTATATACCTTTGAACACGGTTATTTCCCAAGTTCGTAGCTTGCTTCACACTCGACACTCAATTTATATGACATAAATACAGTACTTCGTTTACATGGGTTCTGTGACACAGAGCCTTGTCATTCTTGAGTCGTCAATTTCTTTGTCAATTTGGTACATTTTCACCTTGTTTAACATAAACTTTTGTCTTTGTCTTTTGACCATGCCTAACATACATTCTTTGTTTTTACAGATCACGTTTCATTCTGTAGATATTTTAATTTTGTTATGTATTTGTGTCACCAAAATATGTTTTGCTCACGTTTCATATCACGTAGTAATGATTCACGGTTGTAGAAGGTTTAATGCAAGATAGTGTCTGTTGATTACAATGTGACATGTTGATTTCGGGTGTTAAAACCGATGAAGAGTTGATAGTAACGAGAATTTGCTTAATGTGCAAAATACTGATGATCTTTAGGCAGGCTGCTTTAGCTTTCCAGGCAAATCTGATGTTCAAAACTATATTTAACACGATCTGTCGTTACATTACCTTGCCAAAAATGCATTTCCTTAGTGCTTCATATGGCGCATGCTCATGGTTGCTCCATGAATTGGTCTTGTAAGTCGCAATCAAAATAAGATTATATTTAGCGACTTCACGACTATTTCTAGACTGCCTTCAAAATTTGGGTTTTTAGTACATTTTCACCTTGGTTTAACGAGGGATGTGAATGGTCCTGGTTTAACACAAATTTCTATTTTTGTCTTTTTACCATATATAACATACATAGATAGATACTGTATTGACAACACAATACATGAAATATAACTGCGATTACAATATCAAATACAGAGTAGTGGTACTCTTCACGTTTGACACTTGTGCACAAGGGTTCACTTCCACATATGTTTTGTAACGCGTTTTGGGGGGATTGTTCGCTGTCCCGTTCCAGGGTAACTCTAATTTGTCAATACATCGAGCGTCCCCGTTTCTTATGCTTGAATCAATCACTTTCCCCATCGGTGTCTGTACCGAAATTGCAAGGTTATTGATTTTTTGCAAGTGACCTCCACGATAATTATCAGGCATTTCAAGCTTGCGAAGAAATTTGTTTGTTTGTCTTTTATTCTGGCTAACATCTTTTGTTTCTATCAGTCACGTTGTATTCTGTAAATATTCCTTTTTTTTAGATTTATTTCTTTCACCAAAAATGCTTTGCTGTCGCATCATATCATATAATAAGTAGCTGTTGTGAATGTAAGAACGGCACATGAAAGTCTTGGTGGATATGTCGATGGGTCTTGGGGAACTTTACCAGGGACGAGGCAGTTATGTCGTCCCCTCGGTTAACAACACTGACTCCGCCCTAAGTCCCTTACTAGTTTTGAGCAGCTGGGATATATCTGGGCGGGGATCGAAAATGAAGGTTTGAGAAGCTGCCAGATTTTGAATTTTTCCGTTTCTCTCCTGCTTTCCTTCCCAAATTTGGTAGAGGGGGATACGTCATCGTAATGGAAGGACTTTGTTAGAGGGGTATGAGGTAAGAGTGAGTTCATTGGATCCTGTACTGACTGTGGAGCCCAGCAACCATATTTCGTCCCTTTACTCTCATTTTAAAATTTCCAAGATACACCATAAAAGACGGCGCACTTCGAAGCGTCTTTACTTGTTGAACAGTCGATCGACAACACAAGAATGATATGTCCAAAATATCCATGGTCGACTTGCATTGGTCGTTGCTGTAACTTCATAGGTTTGGACGTTGTAACAATTTGGAATTAATTTATCTCTGAGTGAGCATGGCGGGCTGTTTCTGGAGATCATGATATATAAATTAAAATCCACTTTTTCCAGATATTTGATGGACCACACAATGAATTGTTTGGTGGAAAGGGCTATGGGTGAATAGTGCAAGTAAACCTTAAGACATTATTAGATGAATTACTTCACTTTATTTTCTCGGTAAATATCATATCATCATGTTAGGACTTATCAGAATTATATCAGTTCTTTTAGGTTTTTGTATTTCTTTCAGGTTGGGGTTCCAATGAATCTTGTACAATAAGCAAATGCAATATGTATGATCTTTGGATGCTTTCTGAGATAACACCCATTTCAATGCAAGTTTCATACTAGAACAGCCTGATTTTCCAACAGAAAATCAAATGTCTACGGGTGGAATACTTACGTCTCTGAAAAAGCTACAGGTGATAACAAATTACAAGTGACCAAGTTTGTTTGAAAATTACAATCCTGTTTTAGCTCTCACCTAGATACATTACTCTAGCAATTTTCATCAAGTTCTTCAAGACTTATTGCAGGAAAACCAATTTCACATAAATGACCCTGTAACGTTAAAAATTAGGTCAAGGTCACCCAAATACAATCCCCACCTTGGCCTTACCTTGATACATAATCCTACGAAGTTTCATAAAATTCTATCATGTTCTTCAAGACTTATCGCACAGAAACCAGTTTCATATTTAAGTGACCCTGTGACCTTGAAAATAAGGTCAAGGCCACCCAAGAACCATCCAATTGTGGATCTCACCTAAATGCATTATAATATTAAGTTTCATCAAATTCCATCAAGTTCTTCAAGGCTTATAGCACAGAAACTTATTTAATAAAACTGACCCTGTGACCTTGAGAATTTAGTCAAGGTCACCCAAATATGATCCCAACCTAGGTCTTGCCTAGATATATATTCCTACCAAGTTTCATCAGATTCCATCAAGTTCTTCAAGACTTATTGCAAGGAAACCAACTTCATATAAGTGACTCTGTGACCTTGAAAATTAAGTCAAGGTCAGCCAAAAAATCCAAACCTAGGTCTTGTCAAGATACATAATCCTACCCAGTTTCATCAAATTCTATCAACATCTTCAAGACTTATCGCACAGAAACCAATTCCACATAAGTGACCCTGTGACCTAGAGAATTCGCTCAAGGTCATCCAAATACAATCTTAACCTAGTCTTGCCAAGATACATAATCCTACCAAGTTTCATCAAATTCCATCCTGTTCTTCATGACTTATCGAACAGAAACCAATTTCACACTAGAACAGACTGATTTTCCAACAGAAAATCAAATGTCTCTCGGTGGAACACTTACATCTCTGAATAAGCTACAGGTGATAACAAATTACAAATGACCAAGTTTGCTTGAAAATTTAAATCCTATTTTAGCTCTCACTGAGATACATTACTCAAGCAATTTTCATGAAGTTCTTCAAGTCTTATTGCAGAGAAACCAATTTCACATCAATGACCCTGTGACCTTGAACATTAGGTTAAGGTCACCCAAATACAATCCCAACCTTGGTCTTGCCAAGATACATAATCCTACCAAGTTTCATCAAATTCCATCATGTTCTTCAAGACTTATCGCATGGAAACCAATTTCACATAAATTACCCTGTGACCTTGAGAATTCGCTCAAGGTCGCCGAATACAATCTCAACCTAGGTCTTGCCAAGATACATAATCCTACCAAGTTTCATCAAATTCCATCATGTTCTTCATGACTTATCAAACAGAAACCAATTTCACATAAGTGACCCTTTGACCTTGCAAATTAGGTCAAGGTCACCCAAATACCATCCCAACCTAGGCCTTGCCTAGATACATAATCCTACCAAGTTTCATCAAATTCCATCCTGTTCTTCATGACTTATCAAACAGAAACCAATTTCACATAAGTGACCCTTTGACCTTGCAAATTAGGTCAAGGTCACCCAAATACCATCTCAACCTAGGCCTTGCCTAGATACATAATCCTACCAAGTTTCATCAAATTCTGTCAAGCCCTTCAAGACTTATCACACGGAAACCTAGTGTTGAAGAACTTGAACAAAAACAAGAATAAGAATAAGAAGGAGAAAAAGAAGAAGAAGAAGAAAGAAGAAGAAGAAGAAGAAGAAGAAGAAGAAGAAGAAGAAGAAGAAGAAGAAGAAGAAGAAGAAGAAGAAGAAGAAGAAGAAGAAGAAGAAGAAGAAGAAGAAGAAGAAGAAGAAGAAGAAGAAGAACCAGAAGACATGGGCACTAAAACAATGTGTCCCCCGGCTTCCACCGGGAGACAAAATTAAGTACAAACTTAGTGATACTCAGAGGAAGATTCCTTGGTTGTCAAGGAAAACGTTTCAATGTGAATATAGCAAGGTTCACAGGACCTGGTCGAAATTCGTCGGCAACAAATACATCACTTTGCTAAATTGTCCCATAGATGTTTCTTTTTCCATTTTGGTAATAAGTTAAGCCACACTAAACATGGTAATTTTGTTTTATATTTGAATAAAGAAGTTTAAAAAACTTTGCTTGACAGTCACATTTTGTCGCAAAGACTAGTCGTTGTTGTTGAATTGTTTATCAACGAAAAAGTTTTAAACATTGTGCATGGAATAAATAACATACAATTGAGTGGTGCTGGCATCAAGCGAGGTTATATGTTATTACAACAAGCGTGTCAAACATTTTTCACAAAAGTTCAAGGAGTTTGAGTTATGTCAGTTAAGTAATGATCTGATTAAAGTTTTTAGTAATATTTCAATCACCAATACACAATATTTATACATAAGATTAAAAGTACCTACTAGAGGGCTGCTCAAGATAGTACCTGGTGGTAAATACCCAGTGATAACTTCATCTATAGCAAATATATCATTTTGGGAGGATTAAATTAAAGAACTGAAATGATTTCCAAGCTATTAGATTGTTTTGTTTCCATGTTTGAAAAAAATATATATACATGGAACAAATTACGCACTCACAACAAAATTAGGGAGAAGACAACTGGTTGACATTATTGAGCAGGCTGAATCATCTTCGAAATGTCAAGAATTGCTCGAAGTTAGCCTAACTACATACTACAAATTAATGAATTCAGAATATCATAAGATATTTTATAACAAGGGTAGCTCTACCGAACACCAGCTACACGTGGTTTGCGTGACATTAAGTGGCTACTTGCAGGTCGGGACACGAATTCACTATGGTGCTAGATCCTCAACATCTTTTGGGATAGAAAGCCCAGCAATACTGTTATGCTAACTTTCAAAAGCCTAAAATTAGGTAATTGGTCAGTTAAAGACCTACTACCACCTAGTCCAAGAAAACGATTTTCAACCAACAGCAGCAGCGAAGATGTCGAAGTTTTCTGATGGAAAGTGTACATACAAAAAAGCAGCGAAAAAACACGCCAGAAATAGCGCAATGTTTGTCTCTGCCAGCAACCTTGCCAGCACCTGTTCCCACCTTAATTGAAGCTGCTGATTCGTCTTCATCTAAAGAAACTACAAATAATTCGGCTCATCATGTCCATGGAACCGCTTGCAATCCTGTTAAGATAAAGTGACAAATCAACACAATAATAATTCCTCGTGTGGGCTGGTTGCACAAACAAAATAAAATGTATTTGGTGAAAACTGATTGGCTGCAAAAACATATAGACTGGCTAGAAAAACAGGATGAATGGCTGCAAAAACTGGATAAGTTTCTTTTTAAACAGATGACTGATTGTCTAATATGTCCAAGACACTGTCTCAGCATTTTGTGAAAGAACACAGTGGCCTCTTTAGGAAGAAAAACCAAGCCAAAAGAATCAGCATAATTACATTTGTTATTGTACAAAAAAAGGTCATCAATTAACAACATATAGAAAGGTAAGTAATATCGATTTAGATATCATAGCTTGTCTGGTGTTTCCATGTGTTGATCAACAACTTCAAATTTGCAGAAAGGAAACTAAGAAAGTTGAAAACACAGCAGAGAGAACCCAGTTCAGGCTTGCCCCGCACTAGGAAAATGGTCTGTAAATTTGCATACTCTATATCACTCAATTATATATGTTTGTCGTGTAAAATTAGTTTGTGCTGTAGACGAACAGGACCTGAACTGTGACACAGGAGTACTTAGGATGGCGAAGGTCTTCTGCACTGACATGTGTTTCTTATATGACCTTGTGATACATTGTGCAATTCGTGTTCGAGTTATTTCATTCCATAGACAGCGGTGGAGGAGATAGAAGACGGCTTTGAAAAAGTTGGTGTTCGAGTACGGCTTTGTGCCACCGAAATATCTTAGACGCTATTTAGATCAATTTTTGAGTTATTCTTTCAAGCCAATATTTAAAACTTTAAGGAATATGTTGCCGAAGTGCCATCCGTAAAATCTCAACTTAGCATCTTGGTTAAACTGGGTAAGGTGGTCTATCCGGACCTAAAGTTCCTTACAATTGAGCCATGGTTTACTACCTTTATTGGTCACATCCTCTCGAGAAATCGATTAAGGCCAGCAGCAACCATAAACGTTTTAATGCGAGAAACAATAGAGTGGTATGATTCATTTATTCAAAGAGGTTCTGGATGGGTTTTAACTCGCATATTGAAACTGAGACTTATATTGAATAAGACTATTCTTTTCAGGGGCGCCTGCTGCGGAATTTTCCTGCCCTAGTACAAAGCTGATAAGAAGGCATGTGTCAGTATAAACGCAGCAGATAAGAAATATTTCATCGGTTCCATTCTAGCAGGAATATTTTCTGTAAAAGTTAAATATCAAAGATGGTGTCACTATCCCAAGCATTTAGAAAAGTTAAATTTAAAAGGCATTACTTTTCCTGTTCATGTACGTGGTATAAGACGTTTAAAAAGCAAACTGAGTTATGATAAAATAAAATACAGAGACAAAAGATTTCATATTAATTTATTTCTTTGTAAAAGACATTTTTATTGAATTAAAAACTTGTCGGCCTTGATATTTAGCCAAGGTCGAAAGAATAAGCACAATAAACTTCACATATGCAGCTTCTGTCTCTGTATATTCTGCACTTCAGGAAGACTACAGTTACATAGTCAACTTTGTTCCCTGCAAGGTCAGGTCTATGAACTTCCCGCCAAAGGAGCAAACTTCCCTCCAAAGGAACACAATTGAAGTTTTTGAATTATTCTAGGCAAATTATGTCTCCCTCCGTGATATATGCAGATTTGGAAGCTTGCAATTCCAAGTCGATATGGCCATTTCGGAAGGCTACATAACATATCCAGAGACATCATCACCCTGTCATGAGATCATGAGCATTGCCTTTTGAAAACTTTGTGTACGCATTACAAACCAATGGTCTGGAACACAGCGGCTAAAAATAAATTTGCTTTAGAACATAAATGTTACATTTGCGGGAAGCACTTAAAGTCGGGTTGCAGGGATCATTGTCATTTGACGGGAATTTACCATGGTTTAACTTACAATGCATGCAATCTTACCTATGCCAGTTTAAATAACATAAAAGTTCCTGTAGTGATTTATAATGCATCAAATTATGATTTGCACTTTCTGATTCATTAAATGAAGCGTTTGTGCGAAAACCGGATGAAAGTTATTCCGAAAAGTTCTGAAAAATATTAAGCATAACAAGTAGGCAACTCCTGATTTATAGACTGTTACCAGTTTATGGATGCCGGTGTGGGGGAGCTGGCAAAAAACCTTATGGATAAAGGAGCAAATGCTTTTAGACTAACCAGGAAGTATTTTTCAAAGTGGAACAAATAAAACTAATTAAGAAGAAAGGAATATTTTGTCACGATTATTTAGATTGTTTTGAAAAGTTAAGCGAAAATTGACTACCACCAAAAGTATAATTTTTCAATAAATTAACAAACAGCCATAATTCCGAAGATAATTACACCCACACAAATACAGTTTGGGATACTTTTAATTGCAAAACTTTGGGAGATTATCATGATGTATACATGAAATTTGACATACTATTATTGTCTGGTATTTTAGGGAAACCGCCATGCGGGTTTACGGATAAGATCCGTCAAAGTACTTTAGTTTACCGCAGTTAAATTGGGATGCGTGTCTCAAAATGAGAAAGTAAAATTAGATCTTATGTCCGATATGGACCAGTACAACCTGGTGGAATCTGCAATACAAGGGGGTATTTTGTCAGTGACACCTAGGTATGGTGAAGCCAATAATCCGTACAGCAAAAAATATGACCCTTCGAAAAAAAATAGTTACATGTTATACCCTGACTGTACCGCCTTGTATAGTTACTGCATGAAGCAGCCGTTGGGTGTTGGGAACTTTCGTTTGCTCTCTCAGAAATAGATCGACCAAATCAATTTAATTAAGGTCTCCGACGAGTCTGAAATAGGATATTTTGTGGAAAAAGATCTCGAATATCCAGCATCACTCTGCGATGCACACAACTGCTATCCTTTTGCGCCAGAAGAAATGCGAGTGTCTTCTGACATGCTTTCTCCAGCAGCAAAAGATATATGAACCAAATTGAAATTGAAATTAGGCACGAATTCCCACAAATTAATTCCGAAATTTATACGATAAAACAAAGTACACCGTTCATTACCGCAATTTGAAACTGTATCTTGAATTAGGACTCCGACGTAAGACTATCTGCAGAGTATTTGCCTTTAAGCAAAGTCGTTGGATGCGTCCTGATAAAGATTTTAAAATGCAAATCAGGCAGAAATCAACGGATGATTTTGAATCTAATTTCGTTAAGCTTATGTCGAATAGTGCTTACAGGAAGACCTTATAGAATGACATAAAGAGAACAAATGTGGGTCTGGAAAACAGCCCAGGGGCATTTAAAAACTTGTCATCAAAACCAACGTTTCATTCAAAATAGTTAACAAAATTTTGTAGGAGTCCAAATGAAACACTCTAAAGTTTGTTCAAACAAACCTATTTATGTTGGATGTGCATACTGGAGTGAAGCAAGCTCATGATGTACGTATTCCATCACAAATATATATACCCCAAATGTAGCAATCGTGTTAAACTGTTGTATACCCACATCGATTCTCTTATGTGCCACATCAAAACACGCGATATTTATCGATATCTCACAGAAATGAAAAAATATTTCGATTTACCCTAAAGATCATTTTTATATGATGACAGCCACAGAAAGAAGCCGGGATTGTTTAAAGACGAAACAAAAGGTGTTCCGCTTAAAGATTTTGTGGTGTGAAGTCAAAAATATATGTACTAATTTAACACGTTTGATGATAAACTATAAAAGAAAGCCAAAAGTGTACCACAATCTACTAGGAATCGAATATCCCATGAAAATTAAATTGATGGTTTGAAGACTATGATGTTGATGGAACACGAATTTCAACCTAAAGTATTTTTGATGACAAAAGATATTTAGTAGACGACAATATAAATACATTAACTGATGGTCATTATAGAATAAGGAGAAAATGAGGTTTCGAGGAAAAGATAATGCATCACAGAAGGAAAGGAATATTGGCATCTTGACATGATGCACGGAGAGAGATTATATTACCTGTGAAAACCTTCCTGTGAATGCAGCTGCGCAGCGTTGCAGAGGAGCAGCTGGCAGGTGGCCCACATATTTCTCCTTGAATAAGACAGTAACGTATAAGTCTTGGGGTAAACCATGTTGGACACACAACTGTACCATACCATCGGCAAGTCTTCAAAACAAGGCAGTAGGGCCAGGAAGTCTGGTAAAAGACTGAGAATGAAAATTGGAAAGCGGTATAGGGTTGACATATCGGCTTTTAACGGTCAAGTTTATCTTCACTTGACAGATACAGTTAAGGGTACATCAGTTAGCTTGTCAATAGAAGGTTTCGTCAGGTTTTTGAAAGCACTTAAAAAAAAAAACTCTGATCCATTCTTGCGAAAAACAAATTAAGTTACAAAAACTTCATGCGCACGATTCTGGTTCAGAGAATAAGTCGGATTTTGGTTCTGAAACAGGAACTGATAACAAAGAAAAACTGAGCTTATATGATGCCGTCGAAGGCATAATAGCTGTAAGTAAAACGACTTTGTTGAAGCATTTATCATCGAAAAGAAGTTCATCAGGAAATATATATTACATACTAGAACCGGTAACATCATTTATGCTTTATAAAAAGCATAATCCGCTGTAACTCCTCTATGCAAAGCTAGGGAAATATGCGGCTATTGTTCAGGCATATTTTTCCAGAACCCTGAAAGAACTTAACCAAAAAGAGTTTCAAAAAGCAAAACATGCTAATATCATAATTTCAGAACGTTCTCCTAACTCGGCTATTGCGTTTGTGGCCACATTATACCAGTAAGGCAACATTACTGACTTTGCCTATTAGTTTTTCTTTGACGAATATTCCTGCCAAGAACTTAGGAAACTGGATAGGATGTTCTATATTTATACTCCTGTACACGCATGTGAATAGTGTATACCAAATAGAGCCAGACCAAGAGAACCCTCTTGTGATCGGGAACACCTGAGAGTACTCCAGAGATTATTATTTAGAGTATATCCCGTCATTTAAACTGGCAAAACGTCATCAGGCAGTGCATATGAGTGAAAAATGAGCTTAAGTGAGCTTGAATATGAACTAGAGAAATTCATTAATCTCCTGTGTTGACACAAAGTAAGTCAGTCATGCACATTACCACCAAATATACATATATTCATGTAATCTTGCCTAATTATACTTGATATCTGGTCAAGAAAAATTACAGTGTGATAACATTTCCTTGGCCTAAAAACTAATAACTTTCACGCTTTTCTGACATGCCCCACAAATTTTGCTGATAATATTCAAAAATTGTTAGAGAGGTTGGCTGCAATAACTTCAAACATGTAAGACATGCCTGTTTCGCCACTTAATTGTGTCATTTGGCATCATTCTGTTTTAATATTCACTTTTAAGAAATATTAAGCTGAAATGTTTTCTCTCAGGTTTAACACCTATGGGCCATCCGAAAAAAGCAGGTATCTACGGCAATTACAGGTTTGCCCAATTGTGCTTAAAATCTGGTCAAGAAAAATTATGTTTTTATAACATGCTCTTGACTTAAATGCTAATGATTTTAATTCCATTTCTGACATGCCCATGTGCACATTTACTGAGTGTCACAAAATCACTCAAATGTGATGAACGTGTTCTATTAAGTTGAAACATTAATTCACGGTTGGCAGTGAAAGAGAGCTTTATGGTCTGGAAACTTTCAAAGTGACGAGTAGGTGTCATAAAGGGGTTTGTTTTACATTTCGGGTGCTGCATGTCCATTGTTGCAGAACTTGTTAGGATTCCCCTCGGTTTTTACAGGCGGTCTAGCAGCAACTGTTTATTTTGCAATCACTGAAACTGAATATAATGCCCAAGTTTGTTTCTATTTCAGATATACACTGGCAGGGGTCCAAGTAAGGTAAGCTATCCAGCTAGAGAGGGTACATACAGACTCAGGGCTATTTAAAAGTCATGTTGTTCTTATCTGAACGTGTACAATACAAATTTAATAATTATGTTTGGTTTGATAGGTATTCTTTATTGATAATGAATCTCCAGATTTTTGAGGAAAACTTCAATTATTTAGCTAATTCATCACTTGCCACGTTCATATTTTATTCATTATTGTATGGGTTGTTTTTTGCTGAATATTCGGCTAAGAAAATGAACCGCAACTCAGAGAGACCTGTACGGTTACAGGCTCTGAAACATGCTCTGAGTAGTAACCTTTAATTTATTTGGGGTATTTGGGCTAATACAGCCTATGTGAAAATTCTACAAATGAACGTGTGCAATATGGACAATAATACTACCATATGTATACAGGTTGGGCAGTGACAGGCTAGCTTATGGAGAGTAAAGAGTTCGGACTGCAGAATAGGGTAATGACTATCAAGAAATGCTATGGAACTAGCATTTTCTGCAATACACAAGTATACCAGCAAGGTTAACTATTTATTTGTGAAAACAACACATGGGAAGGCAGGTTGGTGGTGAAGGTGAACCATTAAACGTCTTTAAGCAGTGAACGCAGTACCGAATATTTACCAAATAAAGATTCCTCAAATAAGTAACATTACAAAAGATGAGCATATAAAGGCTTAAGATTCCCAACGAGGGGATGTGGCATTTCAAATAATATCATATTCAGCAACTATTTTCTGTGCTAAAACTGTTATATTAAAGGTACCAAAAACCCTTGCTCAAGCCAGTGCAAACTGCCCTCGTGTGAGCATCTGACATGCCTTTTCCCAAGCGAAGCAGAAGAAACGTTGCCTGGCTTGGCCGAAATATAGACTATAAAGCCCTACACAGACTGAACCTTCCATGGGTCATAATCATAAAATGATACTTGCTATTTTTATAGACAATCTATTATATAAACCCTCCATAGACAATAAAACTTCTGTCCACGTGATATGTCTCCCTGGCTAGAGATCTTACTTGCCTGATTCCCCACCTGTGCTCTGTACCCCCTTAAAGGCTTTGAACCCTGTTCAAACTCATCTTGCAGGCAGTTAGCAAAGGGCCCTGCCTGCGATGAAGCAAGTGCTTTCCAGGTAAAAAAACCAAAGCCATTGGTCACTTGACCTTGTCTCTGATTTTTTTTCATACCATACTATATCACTGCATATGGCAAACATGAATTGATTCAAGGTTAGGGCAAAAACCTGAAGCCAACACCAATGCAGTATCCTTCTCAGAGGGAGGACACGACCGTATCCCTGATTACTAACAGAACACAGACATGATAATGACCAATGGGAGAGATTTTTAAAACTTGTGAAGAAAAAGAAATTATAAATTTCAGATTTTTGCCACATGTGTCCACTCACTAGGAGGAAAAACGGCAAACAGGCTGGTTAGGCACCTGTTACCTGCTTCCTGATATCCCAATAGGGTGTAGCACTTTGTCTCTGCTTACTTGATCTTGGCTGAGAACCACCCCTTCCCCCAGCAGTCAGAATATGCAAAACTGTATGTGCGTGCTTTACACAAATGGGGCCTGGTTTCATATTTTCTCACGAGACAGTTTTGTGAAAACAACAAACGAAAAAAAAGGTTGGTGTTGAGCCGTTAAATGTCTTTAAGGAGTGAATGCAGTACCAAATGTGCACAAAATAAAGATCAAATAAGTAAAATTAGCAAAAGGTGAGCAAATAAAGGGTCGATGTTCCTAACAAGGGGACGTGGCATTTTAAATAATGTCATATTCAGCAACTATATTCTCTGCTAAAACTATGATATTAAGGTGGAAGCCGTGGGGCTAGTGAACAGTTAGACTGGCAACTTTGGATCGCAATTACCCATTTAATTTTTTCACAAGTACATTAAACCTTACATTTTCTGATAACTACAAAGCCATAGATTTGTATCCATAGAGTATTTTTGCAGAATTGGAAATTTTTTGAGATTTTATACCATTCTTTCTGACTTGGTAGGATTTTCACATTTTACACGTAGAAGTGACACAATTTTTCCCCAGTTCAAATCAGAAGAAATTTAGAATATTTATCCATGTCCACGATCGACTTCAATGGTGATTCCTGAAATAGCATAAATGAAAAGTTATAAAATTTTTCATTTAGTCCTGACAGGCTTTTCACTTTCCTTCTATAAATTGCTCCAAAAGTCGCAGAAGGGGTTGTCAGAAAAAAAATTCCAGGGAACCATTCTTGGATATGATACTTTTTTTTTAATGTCCAAAGATTTTAATGTGATAGGGCAGTTTGTACATTTGTGAGGCCAGATACAAATTGCACAGGTTGAGCAAAACACAGTCTCGAGAAAATCGCATTCAAAGAAAAAGTTGCCAATTCGTATGCAATTATGGCTGTTATATGGCACATACTCATTTCTTCCATTCTGTGTTTGAGTTATTGTGTAAAATAAACTTGTAGCTTTACCTCTGTGATGTTGTCATTAAACAAAAGTATATTTTGTGGCTTAAATCTCGACTTTTTTGACTTGGGAACACCACATTTGGCTTGTTTGGGTGTGGGTTCAATTGCGGCTTTCCATATTTGGGAGCAGTAAGTGGATTGTGGAAATTTGTTTTTATATCAGTAGAGAATTTCAAAGTAATCAGAACAATGGTAGTGATTAGTGTGAACTGGCCCATTCTTATCTCCATAGCTAAAGGGTTCCTGTGAGTGACCCTTGTTAATAGCTCAATTGGTTTCCAGGGACCATGGACTAATGACTGTGCATACAATGACATGGTTCATTATCATGCCCATGCAAACAAACCCATGTGCCTGGCACTTCTTAAACTTTTCATCGTAAACAAAAGTTTTGAGATCAATTATCTCATATAAATTTTATGTTCACACATCTGAGTTTTTGGGATCATTTAGTCCAAGTATCAGACTATCCAAAAATATGAAAAAAGTGATTAGAGGCTATCCAAAGATGCCAGCTTCAAATCTGCCACCTTAATAGCACCGAAAAAACCCTTGCCCCAGGGAGTGCAAACTGCCGTCTCCGGAGCAACTGACATGTCTTTTCCCAATGGTAGCAGGAGAAAGGTTGCCTGGCTTGGCAGAAATAAGGATTATAAATCGCTACACAGGCTAAAGTCCCCCGTGGACTGAACCTTCCAAAGGTCATCATTTTTAAATCATAAACCAACACCTAGCTATAGCTATATTTTTCCACAACATTTGAAATACAATAACCATGAATATATCAATTTGCTGAAGCATATGTGATCTCACTGATGTGAAAGTACATACCTTACCATAGCAGTAACTGAGTGATATTCAACATTGAGGCATGACAAGCATATTTGCAGTGTTAAAAACAAAACTGAGGAAGAACACGGAAAGAATCAGTGGAAACACTATTACTACTACTACTTTGTTACTACTATCATTACTACTACTACCACTACTACTAATAATAACAATAATAAAGAAAAAACACAGAAAAAATGCAAAGTAAGTACCAGGAATCATGCTAGTTCTGAAAACATACTAAAAGATAACGATCAATAAAATGCTATTTAACAGATAGATGAAAATTTTGTTCGACAGTGTCAAAGTCCTTGTCCTTCCAGTTCATGATCCATTGTCCAGACATCTATCAGGCCAAAGCTCATCTCTCAAAAACTTAAGTCTGACTAGAGCAGCTCCTGCCCTAGGTCCATTGCGTCTGAACAAGTTTTCATTTCTACTGTCTATGAATGGGTGTCTCCCCATGTGCACCCCAAGCAATCCTGCGAGGTTTTGGACTTATCTGACAATGTTCACTTGAGACTTATGGGCTGGTTGTTGACCATGAACTATCACATCCTGTGTAGCATTTCAGAGTAGACTATTACTGTCCTTTGCATTTTATTCCAGAGCTTTTTCAGGAGACTGAAGATGACATGTCGCAGCTGACATGCAGGATCAATTAGTTCAGACTACCATGGCAGCTTTACATGACAAACAGAGTTGCTTTGATCCTCGGAATTTTGCTACCTCGAATTCCTTTCAAAACTGTCGTCACCCCAGACACGTACATGTACCTGGTCCTTGACAACTGTTGCAGCCAATGCACAATGTAAAGGCCCAAGATCCATGCCACTGGCTTTTCTACAAACAAAAAATCCAATCAAGAGAACCGCATCTTTTTCTTCTTCTAAACATTCGCTTACAATGTTGCCTGCTAAGACAGACTAAGTTATGGTATTGTTACAGTATGGGCGCTCCACTGAGTCTGCTGAACCACTACTGGCCGGTTGTCTTTCATCCCTCTGTGACGGAAAACGTTCGCAACCTGTGATAGGTCAGTGGCTTTTAACCTGCACTGACCTCTGGAGTAGTGACGCTATTTTCCGTCCAGTTTGTAACCTGGCAATTATAGGATCAACAAGTTGCAATTAAGACTGGAATGCAGATAGTTAAGTCAGTTATTATATAAGTGTAATTCTCAGTAGCTGTAGTTAGCACCTGTGTATACAGTAGTACATGCCATTTGCGATCCACATGGTCTGTGACGACCTGGTCAAAACGACCATTTTCCCATTCAAGGACGTTTTTCTAATGTAAAATGTACTGTTGTGAGCGACCACCTGCAGATAGCGACCTGCGACAGCGAAAATTTGGCAAAACACGCCGCAAATGATCGCTTTTTGACGAGGCTGTTGATGTCAAACAGTCACAAACAAATTTTCCCCATCATATATGACGAAATGTAACTGGCATTCATTCAATTATCGTAATTTCTCTGTGTATCAAACTTTACTTCAAATAATCCGGATTGATATGAAGTGCATCGCAACTTGAAACATACCAAGCCATTTCTTTTTTGCGTTGAAGTTGAACTGTCTACTACCGAGCCTTTGTTTTGCATAAAAACAATTGAACGGTCGCAAAATTATTATGAATACATTACTTACTACCTTGACCTGAATCTACATGATCAATTATGTCCAGGTTATTGTTAATAGTTAGAAACCAATTAAAATACGCTCTTGGTATCTTACAAGTGCACACTTAAATCCGCCATTTGTAGTTTGCATTCAGGTACAAATTACTTCGTGGAACTTTGGTGAACTCAGGAGAACTCTGGAGTGACACTCGTGGTCCGACATTTGTCAAGTCTAACCTAAACACAGATACACACGTGGTGTTATGTTGCCCTTTATCTTAAATTCGATTACATCAAAATTATTCCAGGTCTTAAATTCAGCATTACTTCCATCATACTTAACAGCCGCAATGTGTTGTTTGCTTATACTTTAGCTCTTTTAACTCCTGCCAGGATCTTTTTAAGCAAAATAATATGTGGGGTCTGGCAATGAATTCAGTTTATGAACATAGCTCAGAGCTGTGATATAGGATGTATTATCTTAGCTGCCATTCTTCTCAAAGAGAGAAAGGCAATGAAAGCCACGATTTTACTTTGATCAATAGGCAATTTGATTGATATACTGTAATAATCATACACAAACTCTGAAAACGATTGTATTGCCCCGGTATATGATGACAGTGTCTTGGGTGCTACAGTACTGGCTAACAAGGACTGAACTTCCTCATTTATCTGAGCGGTAGTTCATGAGCAATGGGCGCCACCTGTATATCTGCTTATGGTGCCCTGGATCTGAATCTCTGCCACTGGAAACAAGATAATGCATCGCAAATCACGTTTGTTTTGCCAGGTTCATGTCTTGAAATGGCTGCCACCGCTAGCCAACACAGTGATCCAATAATCTGTGAGCATGAGCATGTTTACAATCAAAACCACTGCTTTATTGTCACGATGAAAAACCTATCATTGAGTTTGTGAGTTTCCGCCCCCAAACAAACATGGTTAGAATGAGCTCCAGACATGCAACTAAATGACCTGCCCCAACCCCTGCAGTTTGCCAAGAACAGTTAAACCACACCCCTTTTACATATGCTGTAAAGCCTAATAACATGTTTGAGTACGTCCATAGGTGCAAGCAGGGAATGACCATTCCCCTGGCAGTATCATACAAGTGCCATTACAATTCTCAACCAAATAAACCAAGTTGCGATATCTGCTTTAGCGGACACCAACAATCTAACTCTCTGATATCTTTATCTTCTTGATTTGTTGCGTGCCAGCGCTAACATATGCTGAAGCAAAGCCTGCCCCCTGCCACCACCATGCATAGGAAGTTAAGATTGCCCAACAAACTTTGCAGTTCCGGGTGGGGGGGGGGGGGGTTACCCGTTATTTTCAGTGCACGTTTCACACATACATTACATTTTGTCAGTTTCTCCCATGGCATCCCCACTTGCTGCAACTCCATGTCGATTTCTAGACCCAAGAAAACAATCTGCCTACATGGCAATACTGTATACTCTTCCACTTTGTGCACAATTGACGATAAAAAGTCAGAGCTTGATGACAAATAGGACTGTTAGCAGGACCAGCAAACAAAATCGTCCACATAATGTTTTGTATTATTGCATTTATTCCATTTACCTAAGACCCAATTCAGAGATGTGCTGAAACTTCCCCAGGTGCTGGGGCTTGATGGACAGCCCATGGGAGCACATAAATCAAAAAAGAACTTTTCTTCCAAAGTAAAGCCTAGCAAGTCAAACTCTAATTTATTCACTGGTAGCAATTTGAATGCTCTAGAAATATCTGTTTTTGAAACCAATGAATTTGTCCCAAGTTTTTCAATCATAGCCACTGCATTGTCAAATTTTGTGTTTTGTACCTGGGCATTGCTGTCTGAAATATGATCATTCACTGATTCACCTTGCAGGAATGACAGATGATGGATTAGGCTAAATTTGCCTGCTCATTTTTTGGGATAAAAGATAGTGGTGAACACCTCAAGTTTGGTCAGATTGGAGTATCAAAAGGGCCTGCAACTCTGCCCTAAGTTTACTTCCTCCTCATTTTTTTTTTGCCTGGCGACTTGCACATTATCGCCGATAGATTTCGTATTTGAACATGTAGATTCCTGTCTGGGATCCTCATATCATGAATGGAATCCTTCTGCAAAACCCACTTTTAATTTTTCGGCTATGGCCTTCTTTGCAATAAAGCCTTAGTAATATATTGAGCCGGTCTATTTTGATGGGACTGTTGCCTTTCTCTGGTATTTAAATGTTAGGGTCAAGGAAGAAACAGTGATATTCCCCGTGGTTTGTTCTGCTACAGATCGCTCCCTTAGGGGGGTGAACTCTGTAAACTCTGTCACAATTTGTTGAATGCCCAGTATTCCCCTACTGGCTTACCATTTATGCCTGTGGCCCCCTGGAAAGGGCTGCAGTTGCCCAGCATTTGTATCAGTTCTTTCGCTGCCCGATTGAACTCAGTTGTGGCTGTTCTGTTGTAGTCCAGCTGGGATCAGGACAGAATAATATAATTCCGAACCAAGTAATTGGAAAGGCTTGTTGAGGTACAAGGCGTTTTTCATACGGAATTCGTTATCATGCTCAAGTGCCCCTCTTGTGCCTTGGTGCTGCTTGCAAAACAACAGTAAAAGCATTGTCCTGGGTGTTTCTCCAAATATATTTGCATGTGAACAAACATGGAGTCGGTCCACTTTTCTATTGTTATAATTTCCTTTTCTGTGGGACACTCTCCCATCTCTGGCAGGCAACATGGTGTGGAGTGAAATGGTAAATGCAGGATGATTCCAGTGAAATCATGTTCTGTCACTCTATGGGCACCTCACTCTGATCTAGCCTACCCTCTGCCTGCCTGGGTTGTATGAAGAGTTTTGAATTTAACTCACACGGACCATGTGCATGCCTCCATGTTTCTAGCTGTGCCTCTGAAGCCATGTTGATAATTGGGCTTGCCTTGATACTGTCTGGCGAGACCCTCTTTGCGTTGGAGAGGACCACTCTGCTCCCAGATTTTTGCATCTTTTTTCTTGTATTCCATTTGGGTAGCATGGTCAAGAGCCCTTGCAGCACATTGTTAAACAATTTTGATTCAATACTATTGACTGTTTTTTTCCCAGTGTTTGGTTCTAAGAACTTGTTAAGAAAAAGAAATTTTAAAGTTGGGATTTTTGCAAATGTATCCACTTACTACGATGGAAAACAGCAAACTGGCTTGGGTAAGCTACTGTTCCTCATTCCTGACATCCCCATAGGGTGTTTCATTTTTCTGCCCACTTACTCGATCTTGGCTGACAACCATCCCATCCATCAGTGGTCAGAAACATGCAAATTTATGCGTCCATGATTTCCACCAATGGGGTCTGTTTTTTTTACACTTGCTAGACAGTTTGTTTTAACTGCATAAAAATCTCAACAAAGTCTAAATGGTGCTCTTAATAGGCTAGTTCTGGGGAATCACAGCTTTAAGATTTTACCGATATTTCCTTGGTATTTGCTATGGGTATAACTCTGCTACATATGCATATTGCCTAAAAATGTGTCCCAAATCAGTGGAGACCTTGTACGTTTTGATTCTCATGCATGTCTAACTGGCAAAAAGTAACTGGTATTTCACCTGCATAGTGGCTGGGTATGGATTTATCAGGCACTTACACGCGATCCAACAAGGACTGAAAGTATGTAACATGGTAACAGCATAGGGATAATAAATGGGTGTCACCTCAGCTATACGAACTGTGCTGCTGTAGTGGACTGCATGTAACTCGAGAATGCAAACTGAATGAAATTATCTGCTACATGGAACAATCAGTGGTCACCCAAATGTACCTTCGGAAACATGGGTGATAAACAAGGCCAACAGCATCAAAGTGTCAGGTTGGCTTCGGAGACAACACATGTAGGATTAGTCACAGATGAAACTGAACATGTTCTTGCTGTAATTGAGGCACTATCAAATGATAAAGTAGTAAAGAAGCTCAAGCAAGTGCTGAGTTCAAACATAAAAGTACTTTCAAACACAATCAGTGATTTAATTGATCAGAAATTTAGAAAGGAAACAAAGTTGAACCTAGAGCAAAAGAGGAAACTATGTCTAAAAATGTCAAAATGGGGATGCCCTTGTCATTAAAGGTGAAATTGCAGGCACTAATTACGGTAGAATGATCAATGTTGTGGCCCTAACTTCATGGATACACTTTTTTTTTATCTATTTGTGTTATCGCTAGTCCAATCATAACTCAGAATAGGCACTTTTGTGAGGTTTAAAGTTGGGCATTCAGGCTGAACATTTTCTCAGCCCGGCCAGCTATTGTGGGCTCTGGCGTGATGTCACATCTGTCTACCTGCACAAGTGGGGCATTTATTTCACTGTTGCGATACATAATTGGGCGGCTTTGCCTCAACTATAATAAAGCTATTATGAGCTATCGTAACTACAGCATCATAATCTACAAAAACAAAATAGGAACGTCCCATAATAAGTAAAAAATAAATTGCACAAAACAGCTTTGTCCACATTTTTGCACTCAATTACCTCACAGTGGCAGCAATGTTCCTGAAACATATAAGGGGAATAAATGACACCGTGAGTATTATGGTTTTCATAGTAGCGCCACCTAGTGAACAAGGTTTTAAGCCCTTCCACAAAGAACATTCCTGCAGCCTATCAGCAAATCAAAAGAACGGTTTGGGAGAAGTCGAAAATAGCAAAAACAATGAAAAAATCACGGAAAAAATGAAAACTGTGCAGAGCCACCTCATGAAAAAATCAAGAACTGGGATTCCCCAGAAGTGTTTCAGTGTAATTTTGAAGCAATTGGATGAGCGTTTTTTGGAGAAGATTTTTGAAGATCCCCCCCCCCCCCCCAAGAAGAAATTCATAAAAAGTCACTACTGAACTTGTACTATACAAATTTAGTAATTATTTTTAGTATGATTGGTATTTTTCTGTCACAATGAAGCTCTGCATTTATAAACAAACCATCACGTATACATACTTGTTCAGGGGTAAGTCAAATTGTTCTCATCGGAACTTGTACTATACAAATTTAGTAACTTTGTTTGGTTTGTAGTTCTAGACAAAAAAAAAACACAAATCCAATTATGTTAGCTTTGAACCATTGATGCTCGGTGGATAGGTCTATACAGGCTGGTCCCCGATCTAAGATTTTCAAGCATACCGTAATTCCAGGAAACGTCTTTGGTCTAGCAACGATTTTGGACTTGTTTTAGTTCTTCTTATTGTTAATTTTGTTGCTCGATGGACTTATCAGTGACGTATCAGGATAATGTTTGAGGACATGATTATAGGTCAATGGAAAGAAAGGCGTTCTAAATCACTTAAAATTCCGAAAATCAAATCATGAACAGTGTGAACAGCAGTTCAGCGTTACCTTCGAGCGTTCACATTTAGATTGCCGGATACAAATTATTGATTACATGCTGCCAAATCTGTTGGACCAAGATAGTTATGTTAACGCCAAAAAATGATTAGAAATGGAAGATTTTTGGATCAAAAGACATAATCCAACTTTTTCCTTTGGACGCAATCACAGACGTTTAGGCTTCAGTGATGTTAGGAATTTTGACTCCTCAACTGACTGATAGGAGCCACACACCTTTTCATAATAATCACGCCGATATTCAAGAAGAAGACCTCATGGAAAAAGAAAATCACAGAAAAAACAGGAAATTTAGGAATGCGGATACAAATGACCTTGTTAAAAATTTACTACAGGCGTTCTCTAATGGCGTTGGTCAATTACATATAACCCTTAAAGCACTACCATTTCGAGATATAACCAGAATCAATTAATATTTTGGTCTTACCTGTTTATTCTGAACACACATTTCCGAAATTTTTTTGTGAAATTGTATATGCTTACACAACCGCTATTCTCAAACCATATTCCAATCAGGAAAAAAGTATCAAATCTTTGCAGCGTTCCTTTCAAACACAAAAGTATGAACTCACTGAATATTTAGGCCCTTTGCAAACTGAAATTTGTTCGTAACATAATTCCCAAGGAATGCAAAATAAAATTCCCCCCATTTATTCCCTTTAAATATGGCAATAATATTGGAAAAAGTATCATGATTTACAAAAAATCTCTAGTCTCAATTACTCTTGGGGATATCGCAGCGAATAAACATTGTGACTGTATGTCTAACAGTAAATATTCTAAATATGTTGATACATACCACAAACATATATTTACAGTTAATTTGAGTATAATATAAAATTTAGTTTTAAAAGAATTGATGAAAAAAGGTACACAATTTTGGATATGTCCTAAGTTTTACATTGACAGTATTTTTCAGGATACATGTGATGTATTTAATTTCTACTGTATGAAAAGGGCAGAGAAAAAAAACAAAATGGAATTTCAGAAATTTGAAGGATAGTTATCAAACTTCAAAAGAGTCTTTAGAAACAGAATTTATAGTTACAAATCCCACATTTAGAATTTCACTATGGTATATCTAAAACAGCCCAAAGTTTCAAAACCAGTTAAAGAACTACAAAAAAGATTTGTAATCACTAACATTGATAACGCAGGTAACAAATTTGGGATCATCTGCAATAAATTTATTTGGATGTTTTGAAAAAAGAACTTGGTATAAACAATATTTCAGACATAAGAAGACATGACCTGTATAAATTAAACAAGCAATTCATTAATAATTTGATAGATATACATAAAAATGAGATGAAATGAATTTTTTCTATCAATATTTCGAAAAAGGACTCCTCTATTCCACTTTTGTTCTGGATACCCATATTACATAAAACCCTTTAAAAATCTAGATTCGTAGCTGATGCTTCAAAAGGTACAACAGAACAATTATCAAAGGAAGTATCATTGTGTTAGACTGCAAATAGGAATCATTCCCGTAAATATTGTAATACAATTTCTAGAAACTGTGAAATAAATAGCTTTTAGAGTATTAGCAATTCTTCCGAGTTTGTATCGAAAATGATTGATTTAAAAGCAAAAAAAAAAAAAAAAAAACAAACAAAAAAAAAAAAAATGTTTTGCTTTTTCTCCACTCTAGACAGATCTACCCATATATGAAGTCAAAGTTTCTCTTTCAGAATTAATAAAGCAAAATGTTCGAACATAATGGTAAACGATACATAAATATCACTTTATATATAAAGAGAACATATTGGTCACACAATAAATATTCAAAAGGTAACGTTAAATGTTACACTGTTGGACCTTTGATGAATGCTATAAAATTTCTTTTGGATAATACTTTTGAAAAATGCAGACCATTGTTTTTTGAGCAAATTAAATGTATTCCAATGGGTAGCAACTGCTTCCTTTTACAAGCAAATTTATATTTAACCTAGCTTGAATTTAAGTATCTGAATAAATTGATAAAAGGGGGCTTTCAAATGGCTACAAAATTATCAAATAATGCAAGATATATTGATGATACTGCCTGTATAAATGTTCAAAATTTCTGCAAAATTGCTAAAGAAATTTACCCAAAAATATTCCATTGGAAGGCTACAATTCAGATGGTTTCAGAGATGTATTTCTGGACTTGAATATTCGGGTCACTACTGACAGGTTTTGTATTAAAGTCTCTTCCAAAATTGATGAGTTTAACTTTGAAGTAGTTAACAGTCCTTTCCCGGACGTAAATATTTCGGACACGATTGGACATAATACATTTTTGTCTCAAAGTTTGAGATTTGGTTGTGTTTGTTCTAAATTTCAGGACTTTACATCTAGAACCAAATTTATTTACAATAAACTTGAGTCGAAAGCATTCAAAGATGTGATTTTGAACAAATATTTCTACAAATATTGCTGTTAATATCCAGGGATGGTTAGAAGGTTTGGCTTCAATAATTTTAAAGATTTAAGCTTGCCTGGTCATTTTTCCTGTAAATATCCAGGGATTGTTAGAAAGTTTGGCTTCAATAATTTTAGAGATTTTAGACTTGACTGTTTTGCTACGTAATTCTATCTTTTGGCATCAATCTGTTTTAATATTCACCTTTCAGACATTTTAGGCTAGCTTGTTTTCTGTTAGGTTAAACCCCCAGGGACTATCGGTAGCAAGTAGCGGCCTACGCCGGTTACAAGCTTGCCTAAAAGTACTTAATATCTGGTCAAGAAAAAATATATTTTGATTACATCTCTCGACAAAAAGCACTAATGACTTTCATTCTTTTCTGACTTGCCCTACAAATGTTGCTGTTAATACTTCAAAGATTATAAGAAAATTCGGCTACAATAATTTTATCGATTTGAGACTTGCCTGTTTCGCAACTTAATTGTATCTTTTGGCATCATTCAATTTTAATATTCACTTTCAGACATTTTAGCCTTACATGTTTTCTGTCGGGTTGAACCCCTAGGGGCTATCAGTAGCAAGCAGTGACAATAGTTACAAGTTTGCCTAATTGTACTTGGAATCTGGATAAGAAAAATTATATTTGCTAACATGTTTTTGACTTAAATGCTGATGACTTTCATTCTTTTCTCACTTGTGTTGAAACATTGACTGAGGGTTGGCAGTGAACTAAAGCTTTATAGTTTGGAGACTTTCAAAGTGCAGAGTAGGTGTCATCATGAAGTTTGTTTTAAATTTCCGGAGCAGGATGTCTATTGTTGCAGTACTTGTTAGGATTTCCCTCCGTCTGTACGGGTCGTCTGGCTGCAACTGTTTATCTTACAATCACTGGGACTGAATACAATGCTCCAGTTTGTTTCTACTTCATTTATACACTGGCAGCTGGATTAACTAAGATAAGCTACCCAGCCAGAAGGGATACATGCTGGTTCAGATGTTTAACTAGGATCAGCTATTTAGCTAGAAATGGAAAAACTGGTTTAAGGGTAAATCAAATTGTTTTTATCGGAACTTGTACTATACAAATTTAATAATTTTGTTAGGTTTGACAAGTACTCTTCTCTTAAAATGAAGGTTTGTATTCATAAGCAAAACTTCACGTATTTAGCTAATTCATCATTTGCCATGTTCATATTTATTCATTATTATGTGGGTATTCTTTGTTGAATATTTAGCTTAGACAAGGAACTGCTACTCAGAGAGACATGTACTGGTGTAGGCTCCGAAACATTTTCTGGGTAGCTTCCCACTGAAGACCCTTTAATTTATTTGGGCTGATACAACCTATGTCAAACTTCTACAAAGAACGTGCGCAATATTGACGATACTACCTCCATATGTATATAGGTTAGACAGTGACAGGTTAGCTTATGGAGAGTAAAGTGTTGGGACTGCAAAATAGGGTGATGACTACCGGGAAATGGTTCTGGAAGAAAAGTCACAAATACAACTATATAGATATCCAATGAATTAAGATGTTATATCAATGATGTATTAAATATGTAGACCTGACAACTGCAACTGATATTTTATACAATGCATGTATAAGGCAAGATATTCTGTGTAGTTTCGAGTTGCTGGCATCAAATCGATTTAAACTACTAATAACGTTTGTTAATACCTATCATAAGTCACGAGAGAGATGTGTTCCTTCATACGCAATTTCGTTTTCTGATATATAAAAATATCATAAAGTTGTTGGTATATCTACCTTGAACTTCTTGATTTTGACCTGATTATTTGATGACTGAAGGGTTTTGATAATGGGTAGTTCTTGATAGCTGGGATTTTTTGGTGCAGCTTTTCTAATATTGTTGTGCATGTGCTGTCAACATCTATATTTTGCGTGACAGTCATTACTTCCACGTTGTCAATATGACATCTTATCTTCTGTCAATGTTCAATGTATTGCTTGATAGGTATTCAAGTCTTCCAGCTATATCTGGTAATGTTCATGCAGATGGACTCGTCAAGATTTTGACGGCTTTCAGCTTGGACCCCATTACGACTATAATATTTACACGTAATGGTCTCAGTACTATTTGGTTCTCCTGTCGCGTCTGTGAGCTCAGTGTACAGGAAAAGAACAAAGGTGGGTTACAACGTTTTTGTGATATTAATGAATCTGGAACACTATAAAAACACACCTCTATTATATGAATTAACATTCAATCTTGCGGTAATTACTTGTATATGCGTCCACTTCGGCAATGTTCGGGATTTTTACCGGAGGTGACATCATTTGGGACAACCCTGACTTTTTCTTAACCTTCTACCATCGCCATTTTCGAAATAAGATATGTGTCATTTTGGGGTTTTTGCCACCACAACATAGACAATTGTTTGGCTTTTGGATATACAAATTTATCTGGCATGAAGATTGAGAAGGATGTCTTGTTTGTTTGTTTTCCAAAACATATTTACCAACTGACAAATGAACCCAAAATGCTTGCGGTTCTTGAAAGACCAGTCGACTGTTAGCTCCGTGGCGAAAATGGAAATTTCTGGCTTGCCTTCAACACTGAAGTTAACATGCGATGCACCTCCTTTGGTAACTCCACAGCACAGACGATCAGGCATGAATTCACATTTTTGCTTGTGGTTCAGCTTTTGCAAAGCGCAGGAGCATGGACTTGAGAGTTATCCATGATCAATTAAGTTGTGAACAGAAGTTGTTTCATTCCATTTCATGACCATTTCATGATGTTAAAATGAAGTTCCCCTGAAAAATTAAGTACATAAAATGTAATGGGTGCACAGTTTAGTGAGTATATAGTCAAACATGGACGTCACGAAATGTGGCATTAGTATACTTAAATTTGGGCCTAGAAGCTAGAGGGAGTTTTTTGCTGCTGAACAAGTACTGACTTCATGGATCATATCAACTCAGGGTGCATATTTTTGTATTGAAAGTGGTTCGAATTTTGAGGCACACGTGGGTTGCTTGGCTGTGAACACATGCTGAAAGTGTTGATAAGGGTGACGTTCTTGGACACTTATTTCCTAGTTTGAGGCCGCAAAGAGTTGTGTTTGTCAATGCTGGAAGACATCTATTTGTAAAAATCTTCACTTACATAGGCACCAAAATTGCTTAGAAAAATAACTACGGATTCAAAATCAGCTGTAAAGAAATATTGTACAGCACTAAGGGTGATTTATGTTGACCCAGTCAGATACTATGTGTGTTGAAAAAAAATAACCTTTTAAACCAAGTGGAGATAACTAAAAACCTGTAGGTCAGGGCGACACACATTGAGGTCTTTGATAGACCACTATCATGGGTGTCACGCTACATAATTACATACACAGTTATAAAAGAAGTGATCATGTTCACACATATTCGTATATGTCTATCTATTTAATTATTGATATTCATAGACACAAGTAGGAAGTACGATTACATATATAGCATCAGGAATTGTACATAACTTATCATAGTCCTGCATAAATATATTTTTAGAAACAGTAACCAAATCAACCGTGGGTATGTACCTTCTCTAAGATTATGTCAGGTGTATGTATTTAAAATGCAAATAATTTCAGTTCCTAAACATTTTTAGCATATGCATGGTGTTTATATGTAAAGAAGAATTGTTGATTGATATCGGTCAGCTTATTCCACATAAAACTGAAAACTGAAGTTTATTGTTATTGCGACCAACTGTGCAATCTCTTTGAATCTGATAAGCTTTATAAACAAAATTCATGATGTGCATAGGGAATGCCCTATTTGCGTATCATTGTATGATGTTTGTGGGGTTTAATTCCATGACCGAAGGTAGATATCATCATATATATGGCAAATTCGGCAAAAACATTTGATATATGAACCAAAGCTACGACCCACATTCGGGGATGTGTCTCAACGGACTATTTGAAAATCTTTGCGCCTTTCCTCTGAACTGTTTTCTAGGGGAGTCTGAGGGTGTTCTCCTCTTGATAAACTTTGAAAACATTAAGGGTCCAGCATACTGCATTAAAGAACATCTATTTTACTACAAAGGCTTGCAGTGTTAATGAATAATTGTCAATTATACTGGGAGGTAATTGAGTTTTGAATGGAATACAATTAATAACTTTCCCCTCAGGCAAGCGTTTGTCCACATATTATCTGCTTAGTTATTTTTTCCGGTGCTGCCACCTTGTGTTTCTTGCGTACCCACGTATCTAGTCGTTCTACCTAGTTCAAGCTGGCTTCCGTTTTTATTGTTTTTTAAATTAAATCAAATGTGTGCAAGCGCTAAATCTATTTATAAAGGAACCGGTCGGGATACTTGCCCCTTTCTCGTTTTGACTTGGCTAGGGACTGGACACATCCACGTATTCACCGGCTCTTCATGTCCGGCTTAATATCGTTCTTGGGAGTTTTATGCTATATACAATCTCACATTTGTCGGTTTTGCATTTATTTGTGAATTTATTGCTGTGCGGTGCATTTTGCCACAGAAAATTATCATTTTTGAAGCTGGATTTGCGTTTCATACATGTTGGCAGTCTTATGCCCGTGTGTCAAATTTCTGGTGTATGGACGGTATGTCAGGCCATAAAACTTCCGTGAGTATTTAATATTGCGTGTATGCGCTTATCAAAGAAATTTGGCGCGTATAGTCATATGTATGCTTGCCACGCCCAAGATATGAAAGTTTCCCTTCTTGAAAAGTTATCATTATATGTATACTCATAGACGCTACTAGACTGGAAATTTAGCATTCTATTACTTGAAAGCACCTTTAAGGTTTGTATTCAGACCTATTTATATCATATTGAATTTACCACACTGATAACGTAAAGCTAATAAGTCATATTCTTATCAGACGAGTCGTTTTATTATGAATGTTAAGATTTGTATCAAGAGTACATAAATTTGTCAAGTGACGCGAAAGTTTATAAAAAAGTACATATATATTGAATGTGGATTGTTAAAACTTCTTGCAATGTAAATGAAACATAATTTGAACATGTTAAATGTATTTATGCACGCAATTATAGCTTGTTGAGCTGTAAGTATATAGTTCAAATGGATAAAGTTATACTTGTTTTACTGGATACACTGTGTAAATTCAGCGTGTGTAGAAATGTATTTTTAATCATGATTGTTGATGCGCGTAAAGTTGTGCGTAATTTGTACTGAAGCGCAGAAATATCTTCTACGCGAAATCTTGTGTACATTTGATAACTGGAATATAGTTATTACATGATTTAAAGTGGATAAAATGTATTTATACATACGCATAGTTTGAAGTTGCTTACGTGGATTCAGGTTATGTGTGAAGAATTTAAAGTAGTAATAATCTTTGTACTCGAGTTGGATATATATATATATATATATATATATATATATATATATATATATATATATACTTGAAGAGCAAAAACAATTTCCCAGAAGCTTAAGTATTTCATGAAATAAAATATGGGCGACTTAAATATTTGCATATATACCAGTTTATGGAAGTTGCGTATGGAATATCATAGGGAATGAAATTGGGAATTGCATGGTGAAGTGCTTAGAGAAGTGTACGGGGAATACACGGTGAATATGTGTCACCGCCCACCAAAAATTGTTCAAAATGTTAAAGATGAGGAATCATACATTGCTGATGCTACCAGTAATGTTCAAAGTGAGATGCATAACCTGTTCCACTATCTAAGCTCGAAATTGAAGTCTTTAGCGGTGACCTTTTGAAGTATCACGCGTTTATGAAATCTTTTGAATCTAATGTAAAGAGATTTTGTAAAGTTCCCGATTCGAAACTGGCACGTTTACTCCAATACACATCCCATGAAGCACACGTGGCAATCGCCGGTGCTTGTGTGATTCCGGGCAAGCAGGTTATCACTTGGCACTGAAAACACTCAAGGAGTTGTATGGTTCTAAACATAGAATCACTGAAGACATTGTTAAGTCGCTCCGCAAGGCTAAAAATGTCAAAATTCCACAAGACATGCGCACACTCAGTCATGAGTTGAGAAGCTTGTATCACTTGTTGAATAATACTGGATGTTTATCAGAGGAAAATGTCCAAGTTATCATGTTTTATAGCGTTACAAAGCTCCCCAATTTTGCTGAGAATCGTTGGCAGAAAAAAAGTCTAAAATCAAAGCGTCAGTCAGATTGCTATCTAAAGTTGAAAGACTTTGTTGAATTTTCCGAGTTGATTGCCGATGAAATGAGTGATCCGTGGTGTGGAACTGTTGCACGCACTGAGCGTTCACAACAAAGCAAAAGACATGTGACCACTCACATTGCTGTGGATCAACAGCAGAATGCCTCCCCTCTTAAACAAAACAAGAATAAGAGAGGTCATGGTCCCCACACATAGTGTCTGGAAAATTTACGAGGTGGCATGGTTGGTTCTGATTTGTGAACTAGCGCTAATACACAGGAGACAGCACGTACAAATCCACCTTGCAAATTGTATAGAGAATCACATTCAATTATGCAATGACCTGACTTTCGTAGTTTTAGTGTGCCTGAAAGATTTACCTTTGTACGCACACGCCATTTGTGTTTTAATTGCCTGAAAGACACGCACACTGTAGGTACTTGCACAAAGTAAAAATCGTTGTTTCGTCTGTCAGAGAAAACATTCAGCGTTTCTGCGTGTTGATAGTAATCCAACAATGCAGGCAGCCTCGCATGCGGTCAACACCAGTGACTGCCTCATGCCTATTGCAAAGTCAAGGTCAGTTCACCAGGCCATGTTACCAATGGCTTATGGGTTAATGCAGCCTTGTACAGTTTCTCGAGTTCTAGTTTTGTGACTCAGAAATTGTAAGATCAACTTAAATTATCTGGCCCACTTTGTCATTCAACATTAAAGCAATGCATGGGAGTTCTCATACTACATCAAAGCATGTTATAATGCAAGTGTCAAATGATGACGAGTCAATGGTTATGTCAGGTGTGAAAGTTGTACCGGCGATTCCCGTCATGTCTCCACGTGCGTCTGCTTTTAATCAGAGTGATTATCCTCATTAGAGAGATCTCAATATCACACCCAAGCTTGATAATGTAGAAATTTTACTTCTGATTGCCCAAAACTTAAGTGACATTTTGATACCACTTGAGGTGCACAAGGGATTAGCAGTGGAAAGATTCATGAATCAAATGTTTCACAAAACAACACCCAATCTTGATAATGTAGAAATTTTACTTCTGATTGCACAAGACTTAAGTGACATTTTGATACCACTTGAGGTGCACAAGGGATTAGCAGTGGAAAGATTCATGAATCAAATGTTTCACACACTGTCATTTGCAATTATAGAAATCACATGGCTGAAACTGAGTAAAGAGTAATTTAATTTGTCACAAGACATTTATCTGGCATATGTTTATGCCAGTCCTCAAGGATCCTCATATTCCTATAAGAGGGATGACATTTTCGAAATTTTAGAAGCAGAAATTGCCAAGTACTCCTACTAGGTGAATGTGTTATCTGTGGAGATTTGAATGCTAGAACTGCCTGTGAGACAGATTTTCTATCGGATGATAACATCGATAATGTACCGATACCAAATTATTATATCTGTGACGTCAACTTGAATCGAAACAACATGGATAAAGCTAAGCCAAATGCCCAAGGGCAAAAGTTGCTTGAGCTGTGTCGAACCTCTGGCCCCCGTATTTTAAATGGTAGCCTTATATGAGATAGTCTAGGATATTGCACATGTTACAGGTGCCCCAAGTGTTATCGATTATATACTAGCTGACCAGAGTCTTGTACAGAGTTTTCAGTATTTTCATGTTTACAATGCAACCACCTATTCAATCCATTGTATAATATCAACTTGTCTCAGATCAAGTGACTATGAGTCAACTACAAATGATTCACATGTCAAAATTGTACCTGCCAAGAAATTTTTATGGTAACCTGGGGATGATGACAAGGCCCTACTGACTGATGAAATAAAGCTACAGACAAAAAGTATTCAAAATCAACTGACAGAAAAACACCTGGAACATAGTGAAATTGATAATTTAGTGTTTAACGTAAGAAACTTACCGGCTAAGCCAGCTCAGGTTGCAGGAATTAAACATATTTTCACTGGGAAAAGAATCTGCAAGAAATTTTCAAAGAAAAAGAAGAAATGGTATGACTCGGACTGCAAAGAATTTTATAAAGATCTAAGAAAACTGGCTGCTGCTCTGTGCGATCAGCCATTTAATGTAGGACTACTTCAAAATTACCAATTCAAACGAAAGAAAACCTAATGAATCGTAAAAAAATCTTTTCAAAGTAACTTAATACAACAATTAGAATATCTAGAAGAAAGAGATCCTTCCGCCTTTTGGAAATTATATGATCAATTGAGTAACCAATCAGTTTCTGGACCCGACAATCCCCTTGACTCCCACGTATGGTTTGATTACTTCAAAACGCTGCTTAACAGTCTAAAAGTTGGAAACAGTCATACCTTGGACGATTTTATCCACAAGAACAAGGAAAAAATTTATAACGAATTGAATTTTAGATTCACAATTATGGAAGTTAAGACTGCTATCAAGGGTTTGAAAAGGCACAAATCACTAGGGACAGATGGAGTTTAAAATGAGATGTTTAAAAGTGGTATTGAAGTTTTAGCTCCACTCTGCACTTGCCTTTTTAAAAAAATATTGTTTAGTGGCACCTTTCCTGAATCTTGGCGGGACAATATTCCTGCTTCAGTGCACAAGAAAGGTGATTCTTACAATCGAAAGAACTACAGAGGCGTGGCTCTGTCTGGCCACTTTTGTAAATTTTTCTGCAGTCTCATAAATGTCAGATTATATCGCTATTTTGAAGACAATAACATTATACTGCCAGACCAAATTCGTTTTAAGAAAGGTAGCAGAATTGCCGACCATATCTTAACTTTACGAACCCTGATTGACAAATATGCTAACCAATATGCAGGAAAGAAATTGTTTGTATGCTTTGTAGACTTCAAATGTGCATCTGATTCAGTATGGCGACAAGCATTATTATCAAGCTACTTTGAAACGACGTGGGTGGGAATATTTTAGAGATTCTAGCCTCAATGTATAGCAGTGCTAAGTATTGTATCAAAGCCAATAATGGGTACACAGAGCCATTCAGGTCCAACATAGGGGTCAAGCGAGGATGTGCACCTAGTCCTTTACTGTTTAAGTTATTTCTGTCAGATCTACCAACAATATTTGATAACAGTTGTGATCCAATTTCTCTGCATGTCCTTGAATTGAATTGTCTCATGTATGCAAATAATCTCGTGCTAGTGTCGGAATCGGCAAGTGGTCTGCAACATTGCTTGAACAAACTTTACAACTATTGTAACACATGGCAACTAATTGTTAATACAGACAAAACCAAGGTATTAGTATTCAACAAGGGGGGTGGGTAGGCAGAAAGTGAAGGGTATGTCCTTTTATTGTGGCAATAATACTGTAGAGGTTACACAGAGATATTGTTATCTTGGTATTGAATTTTGTACCTCTGGCACATTTACTTACGCTATAAACAAACTAAAGGACCAGGCCAGTAAAGCACTTTTCAAATTGCGGCAATACCCCACCAATAATAAGGTTCACTTGGCAATTAAATTATTTAAGACTCTTACAAATCCCATTCTGGCAAACGGTAATGAAGTATGGAGTGTATTCTTATTGAAGGACATAGATACAAAGTTTTACCAGCTGTGTAACAAGTCACTTGTTGAGAGTATTTACACTTAATTTTGCAGGTTCGTTTTGGGTGTCCAGCGTAAATCTACAAATGCAGCTGTCATAGCTGAACTAGGCAGTTTTCCTTTATCAATAGAGCAACTGTGTGGGGCAGTGAAATACTGGCTACACATACACGGCAGCAATCAAGATAGTCTAGTATTTAAGTGCTTTCTTAACAATTATGCATTATGTATAAGTGAAAAGTCGTGTTGGTTGATGAACACAAAAGATATTATAAATTTTGCTGGAATGCAGGAAACATGGCACAATGTGGGTGGTACAAGACCCCATTCTGTCGTAAATAAATTAAGGCAACATTTGCAAATTGCATACAAGACAAATTGGTGTGAACAAATAAAGGGAATTGGCCATAATTCCCATAAACTACGCACTTATTGTACTTTTAAGCTTAATTTTGAACTGGAAATTTATTTGAATCACAATATTCCTGTACACAAAAGAAAATATTTCAGTAACCTGAGAATTAGTGCCCACACCTTGGTCGAGACCGGTAGATATGCAAGGCCAAAAACACCCGTGGAGATGCTGAAATGCCAAATTTGTAATTTAGATGCAATTGAGGATGAAAAACATTGTATGTTGGACTGTAAACATTATGCTGATTTGAGAAACAAACTATTCGAAAAAAATAGCAGCTGTATATAGAAATTTTACTCTCTTCAATAGGGATGAAAAGTTTGTGTACATTATGACCTTAAGTGGAGAAAGTAATAACTATTTAATTTGTCAGTCTGTGATTAATTTTTTTTTTACGATGCATTTGCAAAATGGTATGAATTTTTAGGTCATTCATAATTTCAAAAATTCCATTTATTAAAAGATACATGGGGCACCTGATGCTGATACATGTACTTGTATGTCGATATTGTATTGTATATCTTTCTTTATATGTGATATTTTTGTTTTGTATGACTATACTGTACTTTGAACAGTTTGTTTCAATAAAGTTCTTCCATGATCGCGATGCATAACGCTTTCTTTGTAACAAAGATGGCAAATTGTTGCACATGTGCATGTCAACACATGTCTTTGGTGGCGTGTGGTGCGCCATCTCTAGTACATATGCATTAAGGGAACAATTTTGGATAATCTAAATGTCGATTCATTAATAAGGTAAGCCATTTTGAATGCAACGTATGTTGATGATCTGACGCAATAACTTTGCAGTAGAAATGACGTACACAAAGTCATTATTAGCGTCCCTGCCACTCTTCAAACTGGTGGTTTCGAGATTGCCACATGCGCAATAAATGATGAAGATCTGATTGCTGAAATTCCCGTAGAATATCGTGCTAAAGAGGTGCCCCAGTTTTCCGTACAATGTTGTTACAGACACCAGTGAAGCCATTTTTTTCTAGTAGCGCTTTTTCAAGGTGCATTTATATCAATGGAGAGATTTCCGTTCGCCTGCTTATGAGTAAGGCACATGTTGCTCCCAACAATAAACACCTTATTATACCAAGGCTTGAGTTGCAAGCTGCTACATGCGCTTCCAAAATGTATGCCATTTTACATGATGAATTAAAGCTAGATGCCGTCCTGGCATACTTTTGGACTGATTCAAATATTGTCTTGGAGTATATCAAGAACGACACACACAGGTTTCGCACTTTTGTAGAAAATTATGTGAGGCTGATCAGATATCTTACTGATCCCAGTAGGTGGCGTCACGTGTCAGCCGCCAAAAATCCAGCAAGACCTTTTGACAAGACCTAACTCACTTACCACACAGTATCATATCAAATTGTGGCGTCAAGGTCCTGATTGGTTGAGTCAACACTCTCTGTTGTGGCCGAAACACAGTGATACGTCCTTTGTAGTGGCAGATAGTGATCCAGAGGTTCAGGACAGAATGTCATACACAAGTGATGCACATGTCTCATGTGCCATTGACATTTCTATATCCACATGGATACAGCGTATATGTGAGGATTACAACTCCTTGACAAAAATAATCAGGTCCATTGTGTGGATACGTCGTTTCGCCTTTTTTAAGTGTAAACGAAATTGCCCTGAGGGTCTATTATCCGACTCTGAGTTTGATTCTGCTTATAATGTGCTCATTAGACATGTACAAAGTCAGGTGGTTGAATGTGAGATTCACGACCTTGACGCTGGTAAAACATTGTTAAGGTCAAGTCATATCTTGGCACTCAGTCCTTTCTTGGATCAAAATGACATCCTCAGAGTTGGGGGGGCACACAGGACACCATCCTATACTCATTCCACACAAACATGTCTTGGCTGCTGCCATTGTGTATTATTATCATTCACATTTTGAATTGACTTGGATTTGTTTCGTTAGGACTACGGTTTGGATATGGTAATGACATTGTCTAACAAGGTCACGTAGATTGTGAGTGGACATTAAGCTTAATCTGTGAGAAATACTTTATTATCAAGGCCCGCCAGATTGTGCGTAATGTGTTGCACAGGTGTTTTACATGCAGAGAAATGTATTGTAAACCAGCCACACAAATCATGCCAGATTTACCACCCGAACGCATCCAGGCAGGTCTCCCACCCTTTACATATGTAGGTGTGGATGCTTTTGGTCCATATTTGACAAAGTTTTACCATTCACAAAAGAAGAGGCACGGCTGTATGTTCACGTGCATGAACACAAGAGCTACACATATTGAAATGTTATATAGCATAGATGCTCAGAGTTTTTGTGCGTATTTAAAAGATTTCTCCCACATAGATCAAAACCCGCCAAACTGTACAGCGATAACGGTAGAAACTTCACCAAGGGGGAGCAGGAATTACGTAAGGCATTCCTCTTTCACTCGAAGGACACATTGTATCCATATGCAGTTCCCAATAATATTGAATGGGACTTCATTCCTCCCAGATCTCCACATTTTGGTGGTTTCTACGAGCGCTTGATTGGTGTCTTAAAACGAGTGTTTAGGGCAATTTTGCCCAAAGTTTGGCATTTGACAGATGAAACTCTGTCCACAATGTTCTGTGAAGTTGAAGCTATCGTTAACAACAGACCGCTCACTAAGCTGAGCCAAGATCCTCATGACCTAACACCGTTGACTCCAAATAGTTTGCTTACCATGAGAGATTATGCTGATATCTCTAATACGCTGGGGCCTGCCGATACTTTACGCCAGCGCTGGCGTGTCACACAGGATGTGGCAAATCAATTTTGGTCTGGATGGATCATAGAATATTTACCAACACTTAATGCCAGATCCAAATGGACATCCCAGGAAAGTGATTTAAAATTGGGTGAATTGGTCTTGACACATGAGTCATCTTTGCCAAGGGGAGTCTGGTCTATTGGGCTGGTTAAACAAATAATTCCCTCTAGAGATGGGGAAATTAGGTCCTGCATTGTCAAAACACACACCAAGAACTACATCGTCCCATAATACAACTTATTCGACTTGAAACTGATAGCTAAACTGTAATTCATAAATATGATGAGTGATGAGTGTTGTAAATTATTAGGGCAGTGATGGGTCTAAACATTGTGTAAACACGGTAATGTGATAAGTCGTAGTTATATTGAGTACAGTTGTGTGCTGCATTTGTGTGAATGCAAAGTGTGTTGATTAGCATATTTAGAGACTGGTACATTATTATATAAACCTTACCGAGTCCGAAACAGGATGATCATCTTAACCATTTGGTGGCCATACCTCCGCAGTAGTCATGGGTAGAATAATCATTAATTTGATCTCTCGGTCACTTGGATACATTCTAAGCAGGATTTAGATATCCTTGGCTATTTTATGCCTACTAAACGGTGGCGCAAGAAGGTTATGGTTCTATATAATATGTATTCTTGCTGGAAATATATGTATTGAATGGTTTCTTCCATGCAAGGCTGCTGATTCACGGGGTGTTTCATTAGTTGTCTCTCTATACCTGAAATGTACACCGTATTTACTGAATCTTTTGTATCCAGCGCAGGGGAGTGTCAAATACACTGGGAGGTAATTGAGATCTAAATAGAATATAATTAATGTCTTTCCCCTCAGGCAAGCGTTTGTCCACACATTATCTGCTTAGATATTTTTCCGGTGCTGCCATCATGTGTTTTCTTGCGTAGTTAATACGCCACGTATCTAGTTGTTGCTGCTAATCCAAGCTGGCTTCCGTTTTTACTGTTTTTTAAATTAAATCAAATGTGTGCAAGCACTAACTCTATTTATAAAGGAACCGGTCGGGATACTCACCCCGTTCTCGTTTTGACTTGGCTTGGGACTGGACGCACCCACGTATGCACTGGCTCTTAATGTCCGGCCTTATATCGTTCTTGGGAGATTTGTGCAGCATACGTATAATCTCACATTTGTCGGTTTCGTATTTATTTGTGAATTTATTTCCGTGGGATGCATTTTACCATAAACAATGATAATTTTTGTAGCTGGTTTTGCGTTTCACTCATGTTGGCAGTCTTACGCCCGTGTGTGTCGAATTTCTGGCGTATGTACGGCATGTCAGGCCATAAAATTTCATTGAGTATTTAATATTGCGTGTATGCACTTATCAAAGAAATTTAGCGCGTATAGTCATATATCTGTTGCCACGCCCAAGATATGAAAGTTTGCCTTATTGAAAAGTTATTATTACATGTATACTTATAGACGCGACTAGTCCCGGAAATTTAGCATTAAAGTCTAATTCTATTACTGGAAAGCACCTTTAAGGTTTGTTCTCAAACCTATCTATATCGTATTGAATTTACTACACGGAAAACTTAAAGCTAATAAGTCATATTGTTATCAGAGGCATCGTTTTATTATGACTGTTAGGATTTGTATTAAGAGTACATATATTTGTCTACGTGACGCGAAAGTTCATATTAAGTACATACATATTGAGCGTGGATTGTTAAAACGTTTCGCTATGTAAATGAAACATAATTTGAGCGTGTTAAATGTATTTATACCCGTAATTATATTTGTGAGCTGTAAGTATATAGTTCAAATGAATAAAATTGTACTTGCACTACTGGATAAACTGTGTAGATTTCGTGTGTGTAGATAGGTAATTAAATCATGATTGTTGATGCGCGTAAAGTTGTGCTTAATTTGCACTGAAGCGCAGAAATATCTTCTATGCGAAATCTTGTGTACATTTAATAACTGAAATATAGTTATTGCATGATTTAAAGTGGATAAAATGTATTTACACATGCGCCAAGTGTGAAGTTGCTTACGCGGATTCATGTTATGTGTGAAGAATTTAAAGTAATAATAATCTTTGTACTGGCGTTGGATATAAAATATATCTGTGTACTGGAACAGTAACAGTTTTCATAAGCGTATGCATTTCATGTAGTAAAATATGGGCGACTTATATATTTGCATATATTCCAATTTATGGGAGTCTCATAGGGAATCTCATAGTGAATCAAATAGGGAATTGCATGGAGAAGTGTGCAGAGAAGTGTACGGGAAATACAGGGTGAATATATGTCACCGCCCCGCGGTCAAAGGTATCGCCTATAAGGGCACACGTTTATGTTCCCGGGTCCTATTGCTCCCAATAAAGGCTTAAGTAAACTGACATTTCCGTCTGCGTTGTTTGTATACGACAATAATCATTAAAATAAACAGTCATATTTTTTCATCCATTAGTGCAGGAGGACATTCTTTTCAGATCACTGAGGATGAGTAGACAATATTTAGTCGCAATTTCCATTTTATTGCATTTTGCTTAGATAATGTATCAAACTAGTAATATGAAAATCAGTTTGGACCAATTCAAAATAATTTGGAAACCGTCAATTCCGCCCTGAATTGCTTTTAATTCTTTCTATTGGTATTAAAAAATGAATGTTGATGATTTTAACTCTCAAGTCTCTTCTGTTTGGTATTTTTGACTTTACTCTCATTCTTGGGAAAAATTTGTGCATTTTTAAAATATTTTTCTCAGCTGTTTGGCTTTGACCTTACCTATCACCCATGCTTTCCTTTCCTATTCGAGCAGCTGAACAAAGACTGGAGTGACCAAATATATTGTGTATGATAAAAAGTCAAATACCATAGTTACTGTTCATAAAGTATTGGCTGCAATATACATTTCCTCCTCCATCCCCATAAAACTACAGACCGACCCTACAAGCTAAAATTTAAAAAGGAAAATGTTGTCCACGAATGCGATTCATTGGTTTCTTTCTATTAAAACATGCAGTTTATGGAGCAATGTTGTCTGAGATGATTATATCAGGGGTACTCTTTGCTTCATTTGAGTTGGAGTAACAGGCTCAAAGGATGTATTTTTGTACTATTTTTTTTAATTTGCCGATAAGATGAAGAAATAACATTACTTTATGTAGATTAGATATTTGCTGTCACACATTTGTGTAACGTATGTCTTGCTAATAGTGTCTTCTGTCCTCTTGCAAAATCATCGAGTCAAACAGGTTACCTTGAAATGAATTGTATAGTTATTACACTGCAAATTGACCTATCTTGTTGGCGTAACAAGTGGCCCAGTTGCCAAACAGTTAAGGAATATTTCCAAGGGAACATGTCTATTTCTGTGAGTTTGCAAGAGGGTTACAACTTACAAAGAAACGGAACTTATTGATATGCATATAGGGCTATCATAATTTGTTAGATGCGTGGAAACCAGACAAATATTGAGTATAACCTCACGGATGCTATTTCACTGTGTAGGCCATCATCACATTTGGTGCATTGGCTGATACAAGTGGTCGGAATGAGCCATGGATGCCCTTGACCTGATAGGTTTCCTCTTAAGATGCCGTTCAATAAACACATTTATTTTGTGAAAGAGTACAAATTACCAAGATAAATTAGATAATGTAAAACTTTCATGATGCGCCAACTAGTGAAATACATAATGTGGTCACACGCCAGTGTTGGCTTGTTTTGATGGGAAACCATTACTGTGTATAACCATATAACTTGCAATGGCAAATGGAAAGTGTTGTGTCAGTTAAAAGGTATATACATTGTGGTCAGCGTGTTTTGCCTGTCCATAGGACAACAATAGGAAAGAAAGGAGGTTGGGCTGAAACAGGCATCAAGTGGTGCCTGTTCTTGTACAACATACTTTGTCTGGCAATTGAATTTCTACAGGTTTGCACATAAAAGATCGGTTTTGAAGCAATCTCATGCCAAGAATGTAAATTGAAAGGGCGGGTGTAAGGCCTATGTTGCGTAGAGTTGATCGAATATCTGGTTGGTTGAAATTCTGAGTTCCTGGATGTTTGTATGAAATATAAATAGTTCATATTGAGACTTTATTTTGATACATATGTACCCATTGTGACATCTGTAGCACAGGACAAAACATGGGACAAACACAGGTGTTTCTCTGACGGTGGAACTTTTATTTTCTCCCTGATGAGATGCACTTGGTAACACGAGGTATACGCCGACAAAATACATGTGTAGACAAACCGATGGACTCAGCCCCTGAGCCTCTTTAAATATCCATATTAATCTCCAATCATGTTATATATATATCCTCAGACCACGTATGGACACGTGAAACAATGTGATACAACTGGAATAAAAAATTAACAATCTCTGAGTATACAATATCCTGAATGAAACATCACAAACTTGTATATTTGTATATTGCTCTTAACCACGTGTACATCTTGAAATTACACAATAATTACATTTTACTCTATATAATATATTATACTTCATATCAGAAAAAACGCGTGTACCTTGAGAATATCACAATAAATGAAAAACATGTTTCTGCAACAATAAAATATATATATATGCGTCCAAACGCGACAAAAGAATACCGCGAATCAATTATATATTATATCCTACAGTATGTCTATATATGTACCAAAAATAATGATAACTTACGGAAAAATAGCTCCACAAGGCCTAACATAGACGCCACAAAATACAATCCACAATCTCTTCAGGTACAATTATGTACATGGTGCAAAAAACAAAACCCAGGTTATATCCTCCAGAACATAATAAAAAATGCAAAAGCGCGTCAAAGACGCTGCTGAAAATATCTCCAACCTCTGATTCGTTTGTACTATAGGCGTCCAAAATAAAAAGCATTGCAACCCGCCGTAAAACGGTCTATATATAGGGAAACTAACAGATTACACTAAGCAACCCTTGAATAAATGACCATATTTGGCATTTGGAGAACTGTCACAGTATATTTAAACCAAAATACACACTCAACATCCTTATAAACAAGGACGAACTGAATTGATGCGGGCAAAAAACTCTTATACAACTTCTTAGGTCACTAAGTGAAATCACCATTTGAAACCTATACACAAAGCACTTTGGGTTAATCCAATTACAAGCAGGAATGCAAATACACCGCCCACAAAAAGAAAGTAAAAATACACCGTCAAAGAAAAAAGATTTCTTACTTTTACCCTAATACACATAGAAATCAAATATTAGCTAATCTAATATTTGACACTCCCCCCTTTATATGAAATATATATAACATATGCTGACATTTAAACATATAAACATATTCATTTAAGAGAAAGAAAAGTTTATTGATATTAAACCTTATGAAAAGAAATCCAAGAACTACAAATATTTAGTTCCTAGATGAAACCCTCATTTAAACTATTATTTATACTCTAATTAACATATAACATATACATATTAAACATAAATTCCAATATTTCTCTAATATGATATTGACAACAAAACCATAGTACCCTCCTCATGTTGGACAGCAACAAATATATAATCCAGTTGCCACTATCACAATCAAGACTCTAAATACAGTATATATGGAAATAATTCTAGTATAAAAGTAAGATTTTCACTATCAGAAACTGTTGTATTACTTACTTATCATAAAATTATATCTAGTTATCAGCTTCCAATCTAACAACATGATGGACTGAACGCTTAATTTGAGTATTAATTCTCGTTTTAAGCAACACAGAACGAACTTTACCGTCTCTACCCTGATAAACTTCTTTCACAATGGCAAGCGGCCATAGGTTACGCAGAAGACCACGTTCAACTATCAAGACTAACTCACTAACCTGAATATCTCTAACTGGTACTCGCCATTTAGACCTCACATTCAGAGATGGAAGGTAAAGTTTAAGCCACTTCGACCAAAACATATTGGCCAAATGTTGAGAAAATCTATATCTGCTCCTGTATGTATCAGCGACTGACAAGTTACCTGGTGGAATTACAGAAGATTCACCTAACGAAAGTAAGGTATTTGGCGTAATTGGCCTGAAATCATGAATGTCTGAACTTATCCTAGTTAAAGGACGACTATTTACTATAGCTTCTACCTCACAAAATATAGTTTGTAAAACTTCATCTGTAAGACGTGATGCATATGGTAATATGGCTTTAAGCACCCTCTTGATGTCTCCTATTAACCTCTCATAATTGCCACCCCAATGAGGAGTGTAAGGAGGAATGAACACAAATTTGATGGCTTTAGATGTAGCATATTGTCTGAATGTGTTCTTCGAATGCAATTTGAATGCATTCAAAAAAGAATCTGCATCCAATGAATGCAACATCTCAAGATGAACTGCTCTAGAACTCATATATGTAAAAATAAACCCATATCTCTTCTTTTGACCTCTGTAAAAGTTTGTAAAATACGGGCCAAAACAATTAATACCAACATGAGTAAAAGCAGGCATATATGGACTGATTTTAGCTGGATGTAAATCAGCCATAAGCTGTGACGAAGGTTTTGCATACAATTTCTTGCATACTACACACTTTTGCAAAACACGGCGAACTGTTCTACGTGCTTTTGTAATCCAGTACTTACTTCGTATCAAACCAAGAGTCCACTCCGTGCCCAAATGAGCATTTTGATGGAAATGCCTAATAATCAACTTTGCTATGGTACTAGAATGTGAGATAAGTATAGGATGATCACCAGTTCTACCTCCCACACGCAAGACGCCATTCTTATCTAAAAATGGATTTAACGAAAGAATGCTACTCGACCTGAAAATAGGTTTGTCTGATGCATTTTTGATATTTCTTTATCAAATGACATTCTTTGATAATAACAAATGATTATATCATGTGCCTAATCTAAATCACTTACAGCAAGTGACTTTTGCACATCAACATGATTAAGTTTGTACAACACAAACTTACGTAACCAAGCAACAGACTTCCAGATCTTCGACCAGGATGAGAAATATAAACAAATCTTCTCAATCCAACACACAGATATATTACTTTCTTGTGTACATAAGGATTTGACTTCTGGGTCTGATTGATCAATTTCATATGAATCATGCATTTTGCCCCAAAATTTGGTATACTGAACCCCAATGAAAAGTATCCACATAAAAAAATTAACACATTAATTTTGTAAGTTACTAAGTACTGTGTGTGCATATATGCATGGTTTGGAGCCTACATCAGGGTCATTCAGGACAACTTTTTAACTTTTGCTGGGTTGTTACATAATGCATGTGACTTTTGTGCACCGAATATGGCTTCTGACCACCACTCCTATTGGATGGCTAAAATGACCTGATGTTTTCAGTGGCTTTAAAAAGGGATGTTCAGCCAAGAAAAAAGCCAGTGGTCTCAGGTGTGTTGAGGCGATCATGCCGCGTCTGAGCCAAGGTCAAAGACACCATGCTTTGGGGCTTGCAGAGGGTGGAGTCCCAATCACTCAAATCGCACAAAGAATGGGGTGTACTCGGCGCACCATCCAACGACTAATTGAACGGCAACAAGAAACTGGATCCGTAGATGATCGGCCTAGGCCTGGCCGAGAAAGAGTGACAACACCTGGCCAAGACCGTCACATCCGGCTGATGCACCTGCGAGACCGTTTCCGTACAGCAGCCCAAACAGCCCGTGAGACTCAAGGGGTGAATCACCGTCCTGTCAGTAGTTCTACTGTGGAGAGGCGACTGAGGAGCAGTGGCCTAACAGCCAGAAGACATTACAGGGGTAACCTGCTGACCCAACCCAGAAGAGAAAGACGACTGCAGTGGTGTAGAGCACACTCCAGGTGGACTCGCCAGCAGTGGAATACCGTCCTTTTTACTGACGAGTCCCGTTTTTGTGTCAGCAGAGCAGATGGCAGAGAACGTGTGTGGCGCCGGACTGGGGAGAGATATGCAGATGCCTGTGTCCGTCAGGCAGATCGATGGGGTGGACCCTCTGTCATGGTGTGGGCAGGCATCAGCAACCGCTACCGGACACCCCTAGTGGTCATTCAAGGGATCCTCAATGCTAGGCGGTACATTGATGAGGTGCTGGAGCCGCACATGGTCCCATTTATGGAGCAGCATCAAGATCTGGCGATCTTTCAGCAGGACAATGCACGTGCACACTCTGCAAGATTAACAATGAACTTTCTCAATGAGAACAACATCAATGTCATGGAATGGCCAGCGTTCTCACCCGATCTGAGCCCTATTGAACATTTGTGGGATCAGTTAGGCCAAGGTATTCAACGGAGGACACCTAGGCCTACTACCCGAAACCAGCTGATCCAAGCTCTGCAGGAAGAATGGAATAATGTTCGCCAACACAGAATTCAAACCCTGGTCAGCAGTATGCGCCGCAGATGTATAGCATGTGTTGATGCTCGAGGTGGCCACATCCCATATTGAACAGAAAAATTTGTGTGACTTTCAATTAGGGCAGTTAATGACATTTTTTGCCTGTAAGTGACGTTAATGTCGGTAGAGCGTGACATTATTTTTACGCCAGAAAAGTGAATGCTTTGTTAAGTTCTAAGCACGTCTAGGTATGAAATGTTTCAAGTATAAACAATAAAATACTTCAAAATTGGCATGTGGATACTTTTCATTGGGGTTCAGTATATATTCACGCAAACATTTCGGGCCACAACACCACAAATCGAAAACCCCATGACGATCTATCAGAAAAGAACATGTCAGCAAATCAGCAGGATTCAACGAAGATTCAATATGAAACCAAGACTTAGGATCAGAATGATGACGTATGTAACTCACTCTGTTCTCTACAAAAGTGTGAAAACGTCTGGTTTCGTTCTGAATGTAACCTAAAACTATTTTCGAATCTGTCCAGAAGAAAACAGGAATGTATGGAATATCTAAACCCTGCTTAAACCCAAGAAACAGATCAACAGCGATCTTAGCACTGTGAAGCTCCATACGGGGGACTGACTGGCTATTCTTAATTGGCGCTATATGAGGCTTACTCATAATCAGATGTGAAGTAATTTCACCAGACGTGATAATACATCTTCCGTATAAAGATGCTCCAAAAGCTTGTTGACTTGAATCGCAATAAATATGACATTCAAAATACCCATCATCAAACTTTGCATCCTTAAAGCAACGTGGGAATGTCATATTCGGCAGACTTTTACACAAGATGTCATACCATGTCAGCCATCTTTGATGTATAACATCTGGAACAGATGCATCCCAATCTATTTTTAGACGGGTAGCTTGCTGCAACAATAGCTTTCCACCAACAACAAGGGGAGAAACTAAACCTAGCGGATCATAAATTGATGCTAAAAAACTAAGCATCAGCCTACGTGTCACTTTTGAAAAGTCTACAGTTTTGACAGTAAATGTAAACTTATCATGCATGATTAACCACCTGACACCCAGAGTTCTACATTGTGAATCAGATGAGAATTCATACACCTCCTTGGCTCTACTTTCAATAGGAATTTGATTTACTATTTGCTCATCATTCACTGCAAATTTTAGAACCTCAAAACCTCCAAGTTTGAAAACAAATGGAAGCTCAAATATCAATTTACACACTTCTTCCAAAGTGCGAACTGATTGAGTCAAATCATCAACATACATTGATTGCATGATAGACTTCTTGAATAATGGATCGATCTGTGGATTATCTAATACTATACGCCTTAGCGCGTAGCATGAACTGGATCCTGACCAAATTCCCCCAAAAATATTCACTGTCATCCTTAAAAATATGAGTTTGTCATTCTCATACCAAAGAAAACGGAGAACATCTCTGTCATACTCAGGAATAAGTATTTGGTTATACATTTCCTTGAGGTCACCCTGAACTCCATAATGATGTAACCTAAACCGTAACAAAACATGTAACAGCTTATTCATCAAATCAGGACCTTGTAAAACTCTATCATTCAAAGATCGACCTGCGTACTTAGCAGAACAATCAAAGACTATGCGTAATTTTCCAGGTTTATTTGGATTTATTACGCCATGATGTGGGAGATAAAAAATTCTATCTGACCCATCTATTTCATTTTCTGGTATGATTTCTGCATATTTTGAATCCAACAATTTTGTAATCTCTTGATTATATCTTGACATGAGATCTGTCTTTGTCAAACGCCTAATTAAATTGTCTAGCCTCTTTTTAGCTACACAAAAATTATTAGGTATTGATTCACTACGATCCTTCCAAGGGATAGGCAGCATATAATGCCCATTCACAATTTGGCATGTACTGTCCCAAAATTCAAGAACTTTCTTATCATCAACAGACAATGAATGTTCTGAAAAGGAATCATTTTTGATTTCCCATAATTTATGTATATCATCAATGGGAACACTATTGTTCACAACTGTAGATTCACAATCGTTAACAACAGTTATATTCTCAAATGTTGACGTATCAAATGAATCATAGGAACATTCTGAATGTTCATTTTTGTCATTTACTGACTGTACACAACGGTCACTCGAATGACACATGTCCATTACATCGCATTTGACATGATCATTATTGGCAAATGTATTTAGGTCGCTTTGACCTGGTTCCAAGGAAGCACATATGAAGTTACAAACCACTGTTGAACCACAGGTTTGATTCATTTTTGCTTTACCTTGCAAAGCCCATCCAAGTAAGTATAAAATTGCTACTGGTTGTCCAGGGCTACCCTTTCTGATTTCTAGAGGGGTGATAAGCTCAGTGAAATCATGACCTATAAGTATGTCTAACTTTTGATTGTAAACATTTGGATCAATGTCAAGGTCACGAAGATGTGAATATTCTTCAATCTTAACAGAAGCATTAGCAAGTGGTATACTGTCAACCACCTTAACACCTGACAAATTCATCTTTTGATCACCTGACAAAGACGAAATTTTGAAATCCACTTCTTTTGATATAGTAGGAGTAATACCCTGAATTGTTTTCAAAAGATAATGAACATTTGAGCCTTCAAGATTCAAACGATCAACTAAACTCTGAGTAATGAAAGTTGAAGTGCTAAAATTGTCTAATCCTGCATTAACAACTGTATCTTCATTAATGCGCACTTTCAAAACGGGTAGTAAACAACTTTCAATATTTGAAGCACAAGTTGTCAAAACTTGATTGGTATGGATGTAACTTGTGTGTCTGGCTCCGCAAACGAAACATTTATTTTTACTTTGGCATGATTCAGTCGTATGATTACTCCTCAAACATACATTACATAACTCATGTAACTTTACAAATGCTATACGATCTTTTACTGTCATTGACTTGAACTGATCACATTTAGTTATGAAATGAGAACCATTACACAACTTGCATGGCGGAAATTGACGTGACCTATTTGAATTTGTATTTGACCCACTAACTGAAGGCTGTTTAGTAGCAGATGCCGCACTTACTGTACTGACAGAAGGGAAAACATCTGAATTTGACCCATCTGCAGAAAAGAAATCAGCATAACTACTCATCTCTGATACTTCATCTACTTGAATGTCATGTGAAGTGACTTGCCTAGTTTTTTTATATCTAGACAAACGCGCCTGCTCACCCAGAACCGGGTCACAAAGTTCGTCACTCACAGAATTTACAAATTTGACGAGGTCTTTGAGTTTCAAATAATCGCCCTTATCACGTTTGTTCTTATGCTCCATCTTGTACCACCGATTTTGAACAAAATTTGAAAGACGTGAGACTATATCAAAAATGACTATCTGTGTATTCACCTCAGACAGACAATTGATACTTTCAAGAATTTCAAGTGCATTACGCAATTTATTTGACAAAGCTCTGTAATCTTTACTACTTTTCACTGGCTTATTTGAGCGTAAACCATGAATTATTTCTTGAGCCACACGAAAATTACTGCCATAGTTTTCTTTCAAAACTTTCAAAGCAGATTCATAACCTGTGGCACCACCTGTAATCAAACATGAACGAACACTGTCTTTGGCTTCACCTTCAAGATAATTGTACAGACGTGACAGACGTACATCTGGATCTGTAGTACACTTTTCAACTGTAGCTTTAAAAGCTTTGATAAATGTATGGTACTTAATCGGGTCACCATTGAAATTCTCGAGTTCTAATTTTGGCAAACTTAATAACCCAATTACTGTACTATCAGTACTAGCTGAAGTATGTTTAACATCATGCACTGATGACAACACTCTAAAATAATTGGATTCTACAGCTTCATAATACTGCTCATTCTGCAGCTCGTTACCTTCATCTTCCTCAGCAACTGCAGTATGGTCAGCTGTAAATAATTCAAAAGCTGATTTGAATTCTTTTATCAACCCTGAAATTTCATCCAACTTATCATGTTCAGCCACACGCGTGGATATTTTATTACTCAACTTGGTAAGTTTTGATTTACTCGTCTTGCGAGCAGTCTTAAGCTCGAGCAAGGACATGATGTAACACACCCAGGTCAAACAGACCAAAAACAGCACTATATACCTGTACATGTACACGTGTCAAACTGCTTCACTGTGTGCAGAAAGAAAGACTATATTTCTGTTTACAATATTTGCGACAAATGGATATCAATGGCAAACAATATACAAATATGGATAATTGAATTGCTGAACCATATATGTGTGGGCTACAGTATAATATGTATATGTGAAGAGTCTTCTATCTTCATATATCAGCTGTGGAGAAAAAGTTAGTGCGACGAACTGGAACCGCTGTACCAAGAAAAAAATTACATTCCCGGAATACAGAAGAAATGTCTACTTGATAAGTCCAAGAAAAAAGGAAAAGTCTTCTGCTACCACAGGCAACACGAACAGTACTTGAATATAGATATACTCCTGCTCGAAGCACAGAAACCACACGTGCCAGACACAGTCAAACTCAGGTACGTCGCAAAACAACACTCTCACAGGACAGCACAAGGAATGCGGTCACAAACGGATTATCCAGACCGGCACACACCATTGTCGTCGGTACACCGCCTGACAAATATGACGAAACAAATTCCAGCCAAAACAGGTAAACCACTCCTCTCTCCGTGATATATATCAATAAACAAATTCCAGCCAAAACAGGTAAACCACTCCTCTCTCCGTGATATATATCAATGAAGATTTTCCTTGTATATTTTTGTGACATCTGTAGCACAGGACAAAACATGGGACAAACACAGGTGTTTCTCTGACGGTGGAACTTTTATTTTCTCCCTGATGAGATGCACATGGTAACACGAGGTATACGCCGACAAAATACACGTGTAGACAAACCGATGGACTCAGCCCCTGAGCCTCTTTAAATATCCATATTAATCTCCAATCATGTTATATATATATCCTCAGACCACGTGTGGACACGTGAAACAATTTGATACAACTGGAATAAAAAATTAACAATCTCTGAGTATACAATATCCTGAATGAAACATCACAAACTTGTATATTTATATATTGCTCTTAACCACGTGTACATCTTGAAATTACACAATAATTACATTTTACTCTATATAATATATTATACTTCATATCAGAAAAAACGCGTGTACCTTGAAAATATCACAATAAATGAAAAACATGTTTCTGCAACAATAAAATATATATACTTGCGTCCAAACGCGACAAAAGAATACCGCGAATCAATTATATATTATATCCTACAGTATGTCTATATATGTACCAAAAATAATGATAACTTACGGAAAAATAGCTCCACAAGGCCTAACATAGATGCCACAAAATACAATCCACAATCTCTTCAGGTGCAATTATGTACATGGTGCAAAAAACAAAACCCAGGTTATATCCTCCAGAACATAATAAAAAATGCAAAAGCGCGTCAAAGACGCTGCTGAAAATATCTCCAACCTCTGATTCGTTTGTACTATAGGCGTCCAAAATAAAAAGAATTGCAACCCGCCGTAAAACGGTCTATATATAGGGAAACTAACAGATTATACTAAGCAACCCTTGAATAAATGACCATATTTGGCATTTGGAGAACTGTCACAGTATATTTAAACCAAAATACACACTCAACATCCTTATAAACAATGACGAACTAAATTGATGGGAGCAAAAAACTCTTATACAACTTCTTAGGTCACTAAGTGAAATCACCATTTGAAACCTATACACAAAGCACTTTGGGTTAATCCAATTACAAGCAGGAATGCAAATACACCGCCCACAAAAAGAAAGTAAAAATACACCGTCAAAGAAAAAAGATTTCTTACTTTTACCCTAATACACATAGAAATCAAATATCAGCTAATCTAATATTTGACACCCATAATGAAAATAAAGTTGAAGTAAAATGATTTCCACTTCTGTGGATTGCTATTGGCATCTTTACTTGTCAAAGATGTATTTAGAATAACTTAAAAAGCCACCCCACCCCCCAAAAAAAACCCACATAAACTTTTTTTGTGGAAATGAGTGAAGACTGGCTGAGTGTGCAGCTCCCAACCAAAACTACTTTAACTTATGTGTAGACCTACTTGAAGCATATGTTCGCAGATAGTCCTTAAATCATTTTTCGAAGGGAAAGCATCGCTTTTGTTACTTGATTAGTAAAAGACCATATGGACCATATGAACCATATGATATAAGCCCGCTCAGCTGCCGTTGGTAAGTGTCATCAAACACATATGGAAGCAGCCTGCGGTGAGACTGGGTGGAAGCGAATGATGCACATGCCCCATGTTGGACAGACCCTGCTTTTAAATGTCACAAGACGGTCTAAATTTCCTTTTGTTACAATTGTAATGGTTCATGTGCACTGGCCTTATTGAACGAAAATCAGATATTTACATTTAACTATGTTAATTAAAGACCTGCTATGGTCCCGTTAGCTGATGAGCAATGGAACCATTCATTGACCATTATGAGGGCACTTCTACTAGTTGTGCTATTGAACAGATAGGGATATGACTCCTGTTCTGAAAAGTAAATTCAATTTTCTAAATACTTTGAGCACATTTATGCTGCAAAGCATAGTGAAGCTTTTCTTAGAATTTGTGCTTTCTCTAAAGTCAATCTCGACATTTCAGTCGCTGACATTTTTGTGGCAATGAAATGTGTTCCGTCCTAGTTGGAGAGTGGTATATTCCTATTATATTTTTGAATGTTGGTAATAGGGAGTGCTCATATCGACTGAGGCCATTTGTTTTCTTTATCCCACAAACATGGAAGGTGACAAGGAGGAAAGATCAATGTATTGTGATGCAAAATATGTATGTCTACGTTAAGTTCTAAATTGAGGAAGAAACAAGAGGACTGACAGTCCTGTGCTCAGCTGACATGTACATATATCCTTGCGATTTTATAATATATGCCCCCAAAAAGAAACGAGGAATTCACTAAAAAAATAAAAAACTCAATGGAGCATGTCTATTTGAACAAAACTGCTAGAGACCCAACGAATGTACATTTCCATAGAGTTTCAAATCAATCTGACTGACGGTTTTGGAGAAGTCAAAACTGTGAATTAGCATTAGACTGCCCATTGACTAAGTAATCAATAGGAAAGGTGCATTTACTGATAAGTACCCAAATTAAAAAAAAAAAAAAGTTAAAAATCCGCAGCATTACCTGCTAGTAAACACCTTTGTTTGACCCTCCCACAGAAAAAAAAAATATCCAGCAAGTTTCAGCCTAATGTGAATGACGGTTCTGAAGAAGAAGTCGGAAATAGCAAAATATGATAAAAAAATTGAAGATTTGCAGCGCCACCTGGTGAACAAATTCGAAGCTAGGAGTACCTTGGAGTCTTCCTGTGTGATATAGAAGCAATTGGGAAAGTTGTTTTGGAGTATTAGATTTTTCAAGGTTTGCCACAAAAAAAGAACACCCCCCCAAAAAAAAAACCCAGAAAAAATGAAAAATCATACCAAATGCAAAACCCATGAAGCGTGACCATTTGAACAACTTGCTAGAGACTGTCCCAAGGTACATTGCCAATAAGTTTGAAGTGAATCTGACTGACGGTTTCAGGGAAGAAGTCGAAAATGTTATTGTTGACAGACGACGGACAACAGACCATCCTAAAAGCTCAGCTGACTTGTCAAAGTGAAGGGAATTACTTCATTGCTTTTCAAGATATACAGGGAGCTTGGACTTTGTAGAAATTACCATTTGTCATGGTACAATGCGCATTTCCCAGCAGTTAGTTGGCATTCCTTCCCTACAGGACCTCCTAAAATATAACCATATGTGTATTGCCTACCAATCTAGGCTGGCAGAGCGGGTGTGCCGTTAACAATGGTTGATATGAGTATATCCTATTCCCAGATACTCACTGGAAGATGATGTTGTAGCCCATGCGTATAGACAAACTTTATTTGTCATATATTCAAATTATGATATGAGTCTCGGTCTGGTATTGGACTTCTTCCTAATTCCACCATATGCAATACCTGTTCTGTATTTGAGGCGAAGCTTTATAATTTGGAGAGACCTGCTCACAAGGCAGATCACTTAAATTTAAACCATATATGGGAGTAGAATAAAGGGACGCACAGATGGAAAAAACAATGAGATGGAGAGAGAGAGAGAGAGAGAGAGAGAGAGAGAGAGAGAGAGAGAGAGAGAGAGATAGATACTTAAAAAGAGAGTAATGAAATATTTATTTCGATTTTCAAAATGTCCAACCGAATGTTGCAGAAAAACATTATAAATATCCGTAAATTTCGAGTCAGTCGTGACAGCAACGAGATTCAAGAGTTTCCAAAACATCAAAATTCATCTTTCATTACGAATGTGAAGAAACAAACTGTACTTCTGACTTGGGACATGCAGTCACCCTGAAAAGGGAACTGGTGGTTTGAACTTGGTCCTCTCAACTCTTGAAATATTCTTCATTTACTGCAAACTTAAGTGTTTCCAAAACATATAGGCCTAACGCTTAAAGCCCAAATTTTATGGCTTGTGCCAAAGATGAAGACACGTGAAACGCCTGTCCCTTTTTGATTCTCCTGAATTGTCAGCCAGCTGATTTTAGAGCAAAAGAAGAAAGTAGGCCTACATTGTTTGAAAGCTTAATAATAGTATTTTGGTTTCAATGAACAATGCAATTACATAGTCAACTAACCACGTCGACTGTGCCGCCAGTCACTACTCGGTTAATTTGTATATACTATGGCAAAAATCTATTTTTGTCCTTAATCCAATCACTTCAGATGAAAAGTATATAATGTTTTATGTAGGGCACTCTGCTTTTGGCAGACATGGTACCCTTGGTTATCCCAGCTGTCCGTCAACTTTGTTTGGAAGGAGATAATGTCACAGCTTGTCTCACTTCCATATGGTTAAGCGCAATAACAAACAAGGCCATCTTAGTCACTTTATCTTGTTGGGTGACGCATTTGGATACACCTTAATTGGTGAAACCTTTTTGGAAGCTTTTGAATAGCACACTTGATGGTTACCATGTTGGCATCATAAAAGGCCACACAGGTCCGTGACACAGAAGCAATCTGAAACGTTGTTCTAAAAGTTCAAAATATAGGTTATTGATTGGAATTATATATGGTTTTGATGTAAAGGCGGTATTCCGTGCTAACAGATATTAATATATATATATATATATATATATATATATGTATGTATGTATGTATGTATGTATGTATGTATGTGTGTGTGTGCGTGCGCTTCCACACATTTGTTAAAGCATTTCACCGATCGAATGACAAGATTTTGAGATCAGCTTGTAGGAGGCTTGGTCTGCTTGGTTTTATTTCTGGTTCCTGGTTAGCCCAACACAGAGGCAATAGTATGAAGGTTTAAACCATTCAACCCATTGTGATATATATATATATATATATATATATATATATATATATATATTTAAATATATGTATATATATATACATATATGGAGAGAGAGAGAGACAGAGACAGAGACAGAGACAGAGAGAGAGAGACACAGAGAGAGAGAGAGATATGCAACCAGTGATAGGTTATTTCATTGTGAATAGCAAATCGCACACAATCTTACTGGCTTGACTTGCACTTTTCATGGCCTAAGTATTCCTGTATATAGTCGGTATACAAAGAGTGAGCTTAGAGCTGAATGACCTGAAACACTCAGCCCAGTAAACAGTGTATATGAAAGTGTTTAATAGTGCATTTAAGGGAAAAGTTGTAACGAGAATCCACGTTGCACCAGAAATTGACGGTGTGTGTTCTAGCTCACCTGCAATTATTGCACCAGCCAATGGAAAAAAATAAGCTGCATAAGACAGCATAATTTTGAAACAGTTGAATGTTGTCCTGATGTTTCTATGTTGTTGACCTACTTTCTTTCTGCTTTTACATGCGACAGTTAGAATGAAAGTATAAGATGCAGTCGTTATAACAAACCCACCTAAACTGATTAGGAGGAAAATATATCGTAGGTATACCCAGTCTCCATTAGTTGAACGAAGGTTCAGTGACAGGCAGCCGGATGGAAATGTTTGGTCTAATGGTAAATTTAAGACAAAATCACGCGCAAAGCATATCGAAACTGTCATAAATAGCGCCCACAAACACAAAGCCAATCCTATTTTAGGACCACTGGAAATACTTCGTGCAATAAAGGGAAATGATATTGATATAAGTCTATGGACACTTGTGCATGATATGATGATCATACCCATAAGAGATGATAATGTTGATATTATCCCTAGAAACCTGCAACGAATATCTTTCGACCACAATCGTCTGTATATGAAAAACGTATCCCCGAAGTGAAAGTCCACAATTGCTAGGAAAGACACATATAGTCCCATAAGTAAATCTGAAACAGCTAAGCTAAACCGCAGATGAACATTTAAACTGCGTTGTCGACTAACATATAACCACAATAGGCAAAAAAAATTGCTACCGATACAAAATGGACCAACAAGAAAGAAATAATATCTGGCATAAGGAACAACAAGAAATCGTTCACAAAAATTATTCTTTTGCAACATGAAAAGTTTAGTTACACAATACAGTTCACAGTAGTCGGCAATTAAATGTGATAAGAGTGGTGTATGATTGAATACTGAAATATCAAAGCTGATTATATTATTTTTACTCAGATTCATGAAATATAATTTATGAAGATCTGTAAACATACCTTTGGATAACTTTGAAATTCTATTTTCAGACAAATCAAGTGCTTTTAAATTAACAAGACAACAAAAGGAAGATTCGGCGATAAACTTCAGCCCCAAGCCAGACAACTTCAATCTTTCCAAGTCTAAAAGACCGGAAAACATACATGACAAAAGTATTTTGATTGGGTTGCCGTTGATATTTAGTTCAGTTAAAAATGGCAAATGGATGAATGTCTTTGGTTGTATATGTGAAATATGATTTTGTGATAAGTCAATCTCTTTTAAGAATGGGAACGATGGTATTGCTTGCAGTTGTATCTTTTTTAGATGATTGTATGACACGTCTAATCGACAGAGAAATAAAAGAATATTGGCAGTGATAACCAAAGATTTTAAGACATTGCCGGGAAATAGTAATATCCTCAAATCGTGTGGTAATGTAGGGACAATGGTTAGATTTTTGTTTAAACAAAGTATCGCTCGGGGTTGGCAGGTGCAGTGAACAGGGCAACTGAAAGCCTCACACATTGACTAATCATCAGCTACATCTTCACAATTGAAAACACCATCGCAAACCTCTGTAGGGTGGTGACATTGGAGACTTCCCTTGCACAGAAAATGAAAAGGACAAGTAAAGCTTGAGCAGTAGCTTTCCTCCTCTGCTTTTGGACATTATGGGTAGTCATCACAAACCCTACTGATTGGCATACAATAGGAATCTTTACACTTGAACATATGTGGACACCCAAAATGTTTGCAAGGATCCAAATGACATCCAGTCCTAGTATACTTCATGCGACCATCTCTATCAATATCATGTATACAAGCAAATGCACGCAAGAAGCATGTATGTGAAACGTCCAAACACGAAAGAGAATCATTTTTGGCACAGTCTTTCGGGTTAGTTTGCTTCAAGATGTATGTGTCATCAGCCATTTTCATCATGAAGGTAATATGTTCTTTTGAAGACTTAGGACATCCATATTCATCGTCACCATCAAAACATTCAATAAAACCGTCGCACAAATGTGATAAGGAATACATTTCCCAGCATGACACTGGTAATATGTTGCCAAACATGGGCATATTTTATGAATGCAAGCATTTATACAGTAATCTACTGATGGGATTATCCTATTGTGCAAAATGCAAATATTTTGACAGTCAATCTCATCTGTTTTATCTCTACAATCCAGTATTCCATCACAGACATTCATGTTTGCTATGCACTCCCTGTTTGCACATGTAAACTGATTATAGGAACATTGGTTTAGAACTGGAGTCTTGTTTTTCTCACAAACAAAATTTATCTGACTCTCGTTTTCAATATAATTCCTGGCACATAATAAATATGGAGTTTTCCTTGATGCAGTTTTTGTCAACACACTTGAAACCCAATGTTCGGTGTGTATATCTGATCCCTCATAATGACTATGGGGAAACACAACAGCAAAGTCGGAAATATTAGATGATTTTCGGAATATGATATTGGTCTCTGTAAGCCTCCACGTGAGGACCAGTGTCAGAAGACTCGGTATTTTCGTTGAGTTAATTTGTTGTAGCCTATTGTCCCAAAAGATGTGCATATCTAAAATGAAAATTTTTTCATTAAAACACCTCCTGAAATTCAAGAGCGAATTAAATGGAAGCGATATTATTTTGCCAGAAAAACTGTCACATATGCTATGTAGGGTATCTCCAGTGAATTTGTTGACAATGTGGTGTTGTGAATTGAACAGTTTAAAACAGTGGTCGTCAAACGTAATGCTAAGCCAATATTGGCTACATGTCATATTGACCAGATAGATGACACTTTTGGCATATAAATGCTCTACATTTTCAAAGGGGGTCGTGTTATTACTCTCGCAAATGTAAGATGCATATCTGATCGTAACGTTGCATGGGATTGTTATCCAATTAGAGAGGCTTAGTTGTTTTGTTAATACCATTCCCACGCAATGATAAAATTTGTGCCAAGCAGGCTGTGGCACCAGAAGTGCATTCTTTATATAAATACTTTCAAGTTTATTGATGAAACCACATCGACCTTTGAAATACAGAACAAAATGTTGTCTCTGTCGAGGTTCCCACCATTCATTGTACACTAGATCCTCTCCTGTAATCCACCTGGGGGTGTTTCGCATCCTGGTGTTGTATGAATGGTTACACTAAAGACTTTCAGGTGTACACCGTAATGGTCACGCATCACACACAGACTCACACGCATACACCGCGCACGGGTTGCATGAATGGTTACACTTGAAACTATCAGGTGTACACAGTAATTTAAGAATAGAACTCTGCATTTCGATGCACATGGCCAAAAAGACTGTAGGGGCTGTTGAGCCCATTTGCACGTCAGTGGCCCATGTAGAATAACCTCAACAGCCCCGTCAGCCATTTCATCCATAGAAATCAAAATGTGGGCGTTCAATACATATATTTTCATTTATCTGGATAAATATCAGTTTAAAATCTGCAAAAACATGTTAAAATCTTACTAAATTCACTCACAACAACTCCGTTGTAGTCAAGGTAAACATATTAGACAAAACAATCATTGCAAATAATGACCTCAAACGGTAATCAAGGACATTAACACATGAAATCTAGTTCCTGAGAAAAAATTTCACTCAATAAATTCTTTGTTTTTCGATTTACATAAGGATAGAATGAGATTTTTTTTGTCAACAATTAACGTTAAACGATGAAAAGAGCATGGCTATACACAAAGTAGAAAAGTTATGTCACTGAACTGGTGCATGTGCCAAGAATTAATGATAACAGTGACACGGCTTGAGGTTCCAGGCTCCAGTATTTAAACAGTCAATGGTTACCAGTGACAATGTTACATATACAATTGTGGAAGGTGGAATTACAAATTGTGCTGGCTTACATCGTTTGATTTGATACAGTCAAAGGATTTATTGATTCCAAGACAGCATGAGGTACGACCTCAGTGGAAGATGCAGGCAACTGAGATATTGGAGGGGCTGGAGCCACAAGTTCAAAGTGACTTGGTTTTGGGGCGCACAATGCCGGCAACGTGGTTGTAGCTGCACACGTGGGAAGACCTGTGTGCTGCTGTACAATGCTAGTGGCAGGCATTGTTATGTTTGAGAAAGCATGACTGAACGTTTTTGTTCGAAAAGTGGGGCATGATCCGTTATGTGACCTGATAAATGACTCATTGCAGTGACCAGACATAAACATGATGTGTCTGGCTTTGAAACCAGCATCATTCATCCGTTGTTTGGCAGTTGCTCTCAGGTAGTGAGTAGTGCAATGCTTCATTTGTGCATGCGTTCAAATATCCGGCAGCATATTGCTGAATATGCGTTTGCTAAGACGGTTTGATTTTTACCAACTTGCAGCATCATATTTACAAATGCAGCTGCACTGATGTGATTGAATAAATGAGTGTCTTCGTTATCATTTTTGTTTCACAAGAGTTTCAGCACTTTGATGGAGCAGTATTTAGAGTCATTTGAATACATTCGTTTGTCCGCGGGAACCTCTTCATTACTAAGGCCACCTTGAAAATTCCTCTGTTGAGTTTCATGTGTAAAGGGTACTTATTCGCCGTATTTATCAGTGTGGAATTCGAAAGAATCTTTGTGAAGTTAGTAGTGAAACTAGACACCACGCATTAAAAAGAGAATAGCAATGTTGTACCAAACGCACTGCCCAAGACTGGAAGATGGTGCCTTTTCGAGGTAAGTTGAAATTTTCATAAGGTCATCATATTCAATGATTTATTTATGCTGGGTTTGTTTTCATTTTCTCCTTCAACAAACCGTCTAATGTTTTATTGCTTATTTTAAATTCCTTGTCTCTGACTATATCGAGATATTGGACAATATCTAAAAAGCGCCTCTTCATTGGTCCTCGAATGTTTTTCAAGGTGTTTTTGTAACAATCTTCCGGTTCAACAGACTTGTGTGCTCATGGTTTGGCTCCATAACAAAACTTGCTCAAAGCGTACGGAAGACTACTGGGTGGAATTGATTGTGTACCCATTGGATAGCCAAAGTTTTCAATGCACCAGTCTGCAAAATAGGAAGATGTATATTTTCTTATTCTTTTATTTGTCCATTTATGCATATATCTATTTACTCAAAACAGCAATCTGGGGTTTCTGCCTATGATATATTACAGTTTCCCGTGTAGCAGTGAAAACGTAGTTTGCTCACGGTCTATTAATCTGCAACAATCTATAAATCTACTGACAATTTATGCAGGGTGATATTATCAACAATTGAATGCACTGTTGGACTTAGAGTTGAAAGTTGAAAACATCTAAACATTACTAAAGGCAATGCCTACCTTGAAACATTTTATGCCACATGAAGCGTTTTTCATGGTTGATTTAGATTGGTGGCATTAATGATATTTATTGATTTGCTGTTGAGATACTGCACCGAACCGTTTGGTTCTCACAGGCTCAGAAAACGCAGTGAAAGTGTTCCCTGTCATGGCAGAACCTCCAGTCAGTGCCTAGGTGTTAGGCGGTGATATCTTGCGAGCTGTCTAGGCCAGCTGTGCGTCCAGTTGAGCAATATTCTGGAAATCTTCCACATCAATAAATCACAAATCAATATTCAGCAGATTATTGTCTCACAAAATATCAAAACGATCGACAGATTGACTTGTGATGAAAAAAATGCCTAATTGCTAAAATTGAAATTTTGGCACCTTTGAAATGGACCATGGGGTGAATGCAGACAATGATTCATTCCCTGGTAGCCACTGGTTAAAACAATAACTTTTTTATCCATAAAAGTTTTATATACCCGAAAAGTGATGCAAAAAACTGACTGGCCTGTTTTCACCTGTTATCATCGCTTTTATTCATGTCTTTCCCGTTTGCTTGCGTACTGCCTCCACTGCAGAATTTACCATTTTGGAGATGAGCGGGGCCTTTTTCGGGGAGCCGTAGGTGTGAAGATTGTACCGTTTTACCGGCTCCAAATTTTGATAATAAAAAACTGAGACCAAAGTATATCATAATCATGTCTTAGGCCTTCATTTGGCTATCCTGCAGATATAGTTTTTGGAAGCTTTTTGGAATGTGAAAAAACTCATTGGTCACCCTCAGATGAACGATGTCCAACAAATGTCATTGGCTAAATGAGGTCATGTGACAAACCAGTATTTCACTGTGGAAGTTGAATGACGATGGCAAGCAGGCAAATTTGCAGTGTGTTAGGCAATTTTTGAAGTGGTTTGTGTTCTGTTTGGATTATTTTAGTGGGACAGACGTTGTTTAAGTGCAAGGTCTTCACAACAATTATGACAGTACTTAACACACCCTTTGGGTGTGAAGCAGGAGGAATTAGATACCATGGCATCGGTTGGCCTTATTTAAATTCTAGGCCTAGCAGGCCTAGTACTACTTACTGACACTGGTTTAGTGGTAGTGGTCATCTTGGGGATTATTAACCAAGTGTGTCTGTGAATGCACTTGCATCGACTTGTCATTATATGTGTGTGGATCATTTGGATCACAATTGCGGAGTCATGGCATGATAAGGCTTGTAACTTTGCTACATTTGGTTGTCACAGCATTGGCGGCAAGTGCAAATAGGGAGTACACGTCTACTTGAATTACAGCGCCATCTATCATTGACCATGGTAACTACCATAGGAATGCGGAACCAAAAGTAATTAAAACATTGCATTTTCATGAAAGATATTATGTGAACATTTGCCGTAATTACTTTATTAAATCAACTAAACAACCACACATTTCTACATATCTTATTGTTGATAGTGAAATAAAAATCTAGGAACTCATATGGGGTGGTAATTCATTGGGGGTAAGTACCACGAACAGAAGTGTCATCATGATATATCAGATGTTATATCAGGGTAAACGAAGCATTAAATCACATTGGTCTTATTTTCACACCGTCTGCTATATTATAATTACTGTTTAAACTTGAAGGTAATAATACGACATAGTCACAAATATGAAGGTTTAAATTTTGCATATATTACACATTTAATTCATGTGGGCTGGTTAAACGTGTGCCATTGGGGACATCATTTTAAGGTATATTTCAGAATGTATTTTATGCTGAAAGTCCACATATATCCCCCAACTGCACATTACTTATACTTAGATAAGTATACAGACCACTAAGGAAGAACTATTGTCTACAACACAGTACTCACCAGTGGGCCACAGAAGTGGAGCCATGATTTCAATGGTTGTATGAGAGACTTGAGGCGTGACTGATGCAACAATCACCAACTTCACTGCATTTCACAACAGTTGACCCATATAAATATATTGGCGATGGGCCCATTTTTTTGTTATTTGATTTTTCCGGATTTGCCATTCTTTTCTGACTGATACGAACTTGAGCCTATGAAACAAAGATGTCATTCTCCTCTTTCTGGGATATGTCTGACAGGAAAATACTAAATAATTTGAATTTTAGCTGAAATCTTCCATATGATATGTGCAGAAGTTGGTTCAGCTGTATGGCAGTCTCCACAAGATTCCAGCAGCAATAACATAACTTGCTGCAGATACAGATACATTATACGATACTACTGTTGTCATGCTTTTGCCAGTCAGGTGGTAGGCACTCATGTGCCATTACCTTTATTTGCATTGATAAGACAGGTAGAATATTTTGGATGGCAATTTTACATTTACCTTTCCCTGTTGGTATAAATGATAATATTTTGGGTTTTGTGGACATCAGAAACATGACGAATGATAGTCTTCATTGGGATTACACACATTTTAACAATAAAGAAACCGAAGTGGACGCAGCCATGGTGAACGAAACTTAAATATACACTATTTACAAATACAATAACTCAAGACATAGTAACATATTAATTAAAATTGTTTTCCACACATATTGATCATCTCTACAAATTACTTAATTCCCGTATATATTCGGGACTTAAGTAGTCCAGAAAAACATTACCCATAAGGCCGATGATCTATGTGTTACATAAGAAACATAAAATGTTATGTGAAAAGGGACAATATTTTGCATATGTCCCCAATGCAACATTGAAAAGGTTTTTAGAGACATTTTACAGGTATAAAGGGCCTTCCGTGAGTAATGTTTGGAATGGACCCCCCTAAAAAAAAAAAAAAAAAAAAAAAAAAGGACAAAAAAAAAAAAAAAAAAAAAAAAAAAAATCCAAAAACCAAAAAACAAAAACAAAAAAACACTCACAAAAAACAGAAAACAGAAAACAAACAAACCCCCCACCCCCCGAAATTGCTGAGGATTCATATGTTATATTAAGATATAAAAAATGTTATCTGAGAAGGGGTTATAATTCTGCATATGTCCCAAATAAAAAGTTGAAAAGGTTTTAGAGACATTTTATAGGTATAAAGGGTTTTCCATGAGTAAAGTTCTGAATGGAGCCCCCCCTCCCCCCCCCCCCCCCCAAAAAAAAAAGAATTTGCTGATTTCAATTGCTGGTTAACAAATATCAAAAGCTTATAAAGAAATAGACTTTGCCCCTTTAAAACCCAAATGATAGAATTTTTTATTGTTCAGACAGAGTACAAAATGTAGGTTTCATTACAATAGACTTGATAATTTTCATGGAGTCATGGGGAGGTTAACTGCATATCAAGCCTATCTAGAGGTAGTAGATACTGTACGCACACACCCACACACACACACACGGTGTAGCTTAAATACATGTGTGATGTAAGTCCATCTTTAGCCCTCTTCATATATACAAAATGAGATTCCTGTTTACAAATATAAAAAACAACACGTCAGTACTTACCAACCTTAAAAAAGTCAGTATTCCCCAACCCTTATATATTTCCATTTATCTTCATCACTTTTAAGCTTTTGAATTCTGATTGCTATAGATTCTTCAATTGTCTATATTCTTTTCAATACATTTGGGAAACCATGTATGTTTGGAACGTATTTCCCAAACTTGCATGCATTAAGGTATTTTTTGCCTAATGTAAAAATTTTCTCTTGGTTTTACACCTGCATCATAGTAACCATCTATAACAATATTGTTGATAATACGAAGTCTAAAAATCTGTTGCCAGATGAGTTTGGTAAATAAGTGGCAGGGAGATTCTACATTTTCATTATAGAAACTACATGAATCAGTTTCCCCAAGATTCCACCTGCAGAGTCATTCTTTTGTATACATTACTCGGTGCAAAAATTATGTTGATAAGATCTTATCTCTGTGGATATAGTTGAGGAGTAAATGATGTTAAAGCTGCTTTTAAATCATTTAAAGTAAGTTCGCAATCTAGTTCCTTTTTCCATTTTTCTACCAGTGGAGAAAAGTCACCAATATGTAAGTCACGGAAAACGGTACACAAGTCTTGGTACTTACCCAATATTCATCATAATGTCTATTTTCTGGTCTCTTTCTTTAAAATCGTTTTCATTTGAAATCTGGATAACAGTTTTCCATTCGTGTGGAATGACAGTGATTATTCCATAGTAAGTAACAAAGTCCACTTGTAGGTAAAATTTCTGTATAAACTCTGTGTATGACAAAAACATGTTATTTCTCTTTAATAGGGCTTTTACATAAGGATACCCTTCTCATACTACTGTCTATAAAACGGTTTTCCTGTTTCATTTTATAAATGAGTTGAACCATAGAGTTTGATTTTTTTATCTCAATTATATTTTCTGGTTCATGAAAATTAAACATGCTCCAACTGATCAGACTTCACACCAGAACTCATTTTTCACATAATGAAATATATATATAACATCTCCATAAAAAATACATCCCCATAAGAATCTGTTTTGACACGGAAGCTGCCTAAAATGTAAGTGTTTCAATTTGGCTTCAGTGTCTGATAACAGTCTCACAAATTATGGGTCTGTTCACTGATAATCTTAAACTGCCTGTTTTTGTCATTGCTTTGCAAAATATCCAACAAAGATATGCGATAACAGATGTTGATAAAGCTAGTAATATCGTTGGGCTTCTTCGGAAAAAAAAACCCAAAGTTATAAAAACGAACTTGCCATAACACACTCTTCATGTCCATCAAGATCCCCCTGTATTTTGCGCAACATAAAGACAATGATAATAGAATAATTGATTTGCATAAAAGTATACTGAAGAATGTTGTCACTATACAAACATCAGATAAAGGCTTGGCAATACCTATTCTGTTTTGGAAAACCAAACACAAAATTCCTTGTAAATCAAGATTTATTGCGGGCACCTCAAATTGCACCAATAAAAAGTTACCAATTGAAGTAATGCCATGTTTAACTGCCAGTAAAGGCTATTTTTGTAAGTACTTTATTACAATATGCAACCACACTGGAATTAATTCTTATTATGGTATTAATAATTCAATGGAATATGTATCTAATATCAAAGATTAAAAAATCATTAACTCTTGTTGTCTCCAGTCTGCAAGCAATTTCTCCATAAAAATGTGAAAGGAGCACTTGATAAGATAATATCTAAATATTCAATGGTATTAGTCATAAATATATAAAAACATTTGCAAAACACTGCTTTTTGGTCTCAAACATTACATGAAAAGAAACGTTTAATCATATACCTTAGCAAATCTCTAAATTAATTTAATGTAATTCACTTCTAAATCCGAAATTTTCCTTTTTATGTTCATTTGTTAAAATTCATAAAATTAGGTGTAGAGTTACATGGACTGCTCCTTTTATCAGATGGATGCAATCTACGGATGGGACTTTCATAGAAGGACATAGAGAAAATACACATACATAATTATTCCAAAAGGCCGCATTCAAAATGTCCCTTTACATCCTATGAATGTTTGGATACATTCATGGTGAGAAAGGATGGATTATGCTTGTGTATTTAGTCCAGGATTGTGCTAGTTATATTTATATGTAGCTGGTATGATGCATGTTTGATGTAAGATACTTCTTAAAGTTGAGAGTTGCTTCCATTTAACGACTTAAACTACTGCTAAGTTTTTGTTGGTTCCTGTCTAATTCAGGCAAGAGATGTCTTCCCTAATACTACATTTCAAACGTCAAGAAGGGGTTGGTATGTCGCACTGGACATCAACCTTGCTTGCATGATGACTGTCAGGTTTTGATCGTGGAAAGTTATGTTTGCTATGGTTTTCAGTGCAGTGTCTATCGCTCTGTTAAAGAGTGCTGTTCACTTGTCCATTAATTTGTATAACAGTCGTTATTTTCATGTTGTCAATACGAAATCTTATCAACTTTAGTTATCCAATGAATGATGTATTACTAGGTGGATATTTAAGTCTTGTTGTTATATAAGGTGATGGTCATGTAGATGGAATGGTCAAGGTTTTGACGGTTTTCGACTTGGACTATTTTCTTTGTCTATGATATTTGCACATGATGGTCCCTCGCTACAATTATGCAACAAAATAGTGTTTCAGTTAAGTAGAAAAACGAATCCAAGAAGACAGTTTGATCGCCATTTCCTTAGTGTAGTCAAGGGGGCCAGGTTGATTTGTAACATTTTGGTTTGAGTTTGAAGGCAGTAAATCTGTGCTTGGACATTTTTGTTGTCAGACGTATTTGATTTCCCTCTATCTAAGATGATAATATGGTTCATAGATATATATGGAATTCTTTTGTCCCAGTAAGTTTAGATTTGAATTTTGCTACTTTTACATATGTTTGTGCATAGGCTAATGCATATATATTATCCAAGTATTGTGATTATGAGCAGGAACAGACTTTGTTATATAGTATGCTTTTGTGTATTTGCCATTTTTTCACATTCACACATAATTTTTAACTCATGTGGGTTGCTCTTACCAAATACAAGCAAAAGGTAAGCAGCTGCCATCATTAAGAAACATGTCTGAGAAATTAATCCTATGAAACATGCTTTATTGTTTTCTCCTGATGGTCAGCTTATAAATTCATTTGACTGTTCAATCCTTGACTTTTCAATATTTCGAATAAAACGGTATGCGATTCACTAATTAATGTATAGAAAAGAAAGAGGCGGGATTTTCCATTGAAAATACAAAGATGGGATTGTGCTTTTTTCATTATAATCAGATGCACAAAAAAGTGTAGCACTGTTGCTCCTGTTTGTATATTGTTTACTGCCTTGTTACTCACGGTGGGAGAGGAATGCATTTCAGTGAAAGAACTTTTTGTGATGGTCGTTGCATCTGACCTTGTGGTCATATATTTCTCTAATAGCACAAGAATATAATGCATGCAAAAATTTAGGGGCAGGCTGGTTATAGATTTTGCATGTTTTCTGATTATTTTAAAATCGGATTTCAGATTTTGATATCCAAATCGCATTTTCATCATAAAAAGACAACACCACACTGATTAACTCAACTCGAATCTACACTCCATGTGCTGGTTGACGTGGTTGCGAGGAGTCACGCTTCGGGTGATCATTCAATTTAATATTACACTATATGTGTTCCTGTCCAAATGTGTATAAATTGATATGGCTTGAACCTTGCCATGGAAATGATGTGTTGATAATATTCATATGCATAAAAATCGGGAATCGAAGAGCAAATTCTTCGAGCTTCCAATTCGAGCTAAAAAGTTTTAATATTACTGACTTCAAAGGTCAGATTGTGAAATAGATCCACGCCTTCAAGGTTCTAATGTCCTGTGCAATTATGGCACTACTGGTGGTACTGATTTGAACAAGTATTATAGGTATCTTAACACATTGATGATGAATTGAGGTAGGACCAAATATTTACACTAACTCTGTAATGGGTCAAAACTCACATTTTGTAAAATCATGAGTAACCTTGACATTTGTTTTCAATGTCATTCAACGCTATAGTAAAGGACACTAAATTAAACATATTGAGAAATAAGTCGGCTATCATTACTATATATACTGCAAATATTTAACAGATATGGACGTTTGATACAGCATAATATGGATGGCCTTGATCTTCTTTCTCGAGGTTATATATAGGTCCTGCATTTTTATGAAATGATTGAATGGTCAGCACATCTTAACTTGTGCAACACATACATAAAACGAAAGAGGAAGATTGTACAGAAAATGTATGACATATAGCGTCATGGTGGCGCCACTACTGGCAATGATAGGAAAAACACAATAGTTACTGAAAGACATTAAATTTATTATTGTGCTCATAAATTGAGATGGAACTAAAATTGTACACGAAATCTGCTTAAGATCAATAGTCAAATTTTGTAATACGTTGTGTTACCTTTGTCCTGTTTTTCAAGGTTATCAAGTGCTTTGAAATTAACACTAAATTCAATGTGTTCATAAACACAAAGGAAAGCCATACCAAATGTACCACACATGTGTATAATGTTGAAGTTCTATATTACATGCTATGAATGAGCTTGACTTATTTCTCATGTAGTGAATTAGTGAATGCATTTCAGAAAATAATGGTGGTCACCAGAGTTCATGTCGGCAAAGGATTAGATGCACCGGCCTAACGTTTCTGTAAAATTTGGAGGGTCTGTATTTCGGCAAACTATGGTTGGTTTCCAATGGGTGCAAATTGTGCACCATTATTAGCTCATTTATAACCATTTTACCACAACTATCATTTTTTTTGGCAATCTAGCAATGAAAAACATTCGTTGTAAATGTTTTGGACTGACCTTTTGATATATTGATTACCTAGTGAAAATCAATGATAAATATATCAAGCAATGCATTTCATCCATATACCTAAGTGATTTAGAATTGAAGGAAACTACAGATAATGTTTTGAAGTGTTCCAAGTTCGATATAATAATGTTTAATGGTGATGATGAATTAAAGCTTTAACTGTATGGCAAAGGAGGTCTTTCCAGTTTAATATTGTTAACTACCCTCACACGGATATTAAAGGGCCTGCTCATGGCGTCTATGTGTCATGGTTGATTGCATTTGGTACAGTATGCACTGATTTTGACAACTTGGAATTCCACCATACGTTTTTATTTGATAAATTGGTAAAACAGGGATATTAAAAAATTAAGAAAAATCATTTTTAAAATTGGTAGTATGAGGTTGTGAGCGAGTATTCATTATACTCTGCAATTTATAATGGTATCTGTATGGAGCAAGACTCCTTAAAGTTGAGAGTTGCATGCATCATATCGATTTAAGCTGCTACAAACGTTGAGTGGGTAGCTGTCTCAAGTAAGGGGAAATGTGTTTTCCTCCACACTATATTTATGTCTCTCGTATGTCTATCTTCAACTTACAGGATTTAGACATGGATTTTTTGATGGCTGGCAATTTGATCATAGTTTAATCTTGATAACATGGAATTCAGTGCAGCCTGCTAGACATCAATAGAAACTGTTGTCCAGTTTTATTATTCATGCCAATCACTATCACTTTGTCGATGTTGTCTGTTTGGAGTTTGCTGGCAGAAGCATGTTTTGATAAATGGTCCGAACTTCTATGTAAGTGATCATGTTCATATTTATTTGTTATATTTGGACGGATTCGGAATTGGACTGAATATGGATATCGATCTTGATAAGTACAGGTCAATGACTACTTTGTTTTCTAATTTAAACGGAAATTTAAAAACAATCGTTTAGTGTCAGTCTCGAGCAATGAATTTGAATTTAGTCAGATGACAAATGTCACCGTTAGGTGTGCCAAACCTATTTGATCCAAACTAATTGAAACAAAAATAACATAATTAATTTTGCAAGAGGAATTTGTACAGGCTATGCCTGATTTCCAATTGCTTTAATAAAATATGTTTAAACCAACATAATTAATAAAAAAGGCAAATTAAACAACCTTATTTGTCAAAATATGCTTCCAAATTTAACCATTCGAAGGGGATTACTTTATATCATCGAACATATGTAAAAGACAATAAATATCTAACAACGAAAAACGTCCAAAAAGATTTTGTTATCAGAAATCACACATTAAAACAATGAGATTAATAGATTTGTGTACCTATTCAAATGCTATTTGTCATTCTCTTTAAGATTGTAAAATGGAAATTATGCATCGCATGGAATCATCTTGGTTGCACAAAAATGCACGCTAAATGGACCTCGTCTTATTACCGTATGAATATGATCATATATATGTCAGTCCATTGTAAAATATTAAAAAAACGTCTCTGAAAGGCACTACTGTAGAAGACATTGATAACATAAAAGGCTGTGATTATCAGGCAAATAATACATTTTCTGAATTTGGTCAGCCTCATCGTAAACATGTCTTCACAGTGGATATACACGCTATCCAAGATACATCATGAAATGATTTGAGTAAAAAAGAGTAAAATTTAGAGGACGTCAGAAGCATAACATTGCTTAGTTTACACAGACATATTTAGGGTTTTTGTCGAATATTGTTCAAATTGGGCCAGAAGAAAAAAACATTACGTGTGCTCAAGTCAATTGTTAGCTATCATATATGAAAAATGTAAAACAAAATATGCTTCACACAAGGAAAACCAAAATGAAAGGTCTTTTTACTGATACTTTTGAAATAAACTACCTGATATTATCCTTGCCTTAGAAGGTCTGCAACAAAGATATGTGATTATAAATATTGATAAACTTGGTAAAAATTTTTTGGCGTGTTTGCAAAAAAATACCATTAATTCTATAAAGGAACCTGGTATCTTCAAATGTACAGGGAATCGATGTTTATACACAGTAACAAAACAATGTTAATAGAACAATTTATTTGCATAAAGAAAAACGTAAGAATAATCTTAAGATACCAATAGTTCAAACAAACATTACCCACATTCATAAATTCCAACCCAAGAATTCTAGCATAATTGAATACAGCAATAGGCAGAAATTCAAGAATTACAAAAATAATAACTTCCAGCTTTTAATACCAGTGTGACAAAATATCTGATAAAAACTCATCAATATATAGTTTCCGCTTCCTAAATTACATCCAAATCCTTCAAAATCAAGAATCAATGCAGGCATTTGATAATGCACCCCTTAAACATTATCAAATGATGTAACGTTATGTTCAACTGTCACTAGAGATCCTTTTCTTAGTTACGCCAATAGAACATACAAACACATGGGACTTTATTGTTTTCGGAGTATAAATAATTCAATGGTACTTGTCTAAAACGCTACATAAAACTGCTAAATGTTCTCCTTTTTCCACTTGATATACAAACTTGGTCATAAAGATTATCGGCGAAGAGCTTAATGCATTAAACATTCAAATGGTAAATCATAATACAGTCAGGCCGCCTTTAACCGTCACTTGATAATTCGGCACCCTTGAAATTCGGCAGCAATGAGCTGTGAACGGATTTCCCCCATTGATTTACTACATGATAATCTGGCACCCTTGAATTTCGTCACCGGCATGTTAATTGCAGAACAAAAGAGCGTTTTTCAATGTAATTTACCTCTTTAATCCGTCACTTGATATTCAATGGAGCATATACCTTGCAATAACATACCTGATTGCGCCGTACCGCAAAATCAACAATCACCTGACGTGTTCCAAACAAGTTCCGAGTTGATTAGACATTGTATTGTTCCCGCCTAAAATGGCTAAAGTTCATTGCAATGGCCAGAATCCAATGAGGGATTTTGTGGTGATGGATATATATATATATATATATATATATATATATATATATATATATATATATATATATATATATATATATATATATATATATATATGTATATATATATACATATGTAAACCACATTGATACAAGCAGCCTTTTGGAAATACTATGTGAAAACAACATTAAATCATGTACCGTTGATAAACAGAGATTAATTAATCTTTGAAATGTTTAATCGTGACAGTCATAGATAAAACATTTACCAAGAACTGTTCTTGGTTCTGAGAAACACTGTATCAAAAGCACTGTTACTATCGAAAATTTATTAAGCGCAATTCGTCACTTTTTTACAGTATCTTTATTCAACTTGGGCATTGGGATTTCCAGAAAACAAAAGTATCATCATGGTCAGTAGTTGCTCTCTTCTGCTGGCTGACTTATACCTTTGTTGGCTTCATACTACTTCAGGACTTTCCCCTACAGGTGGATTACTGTGCCCAGTAATTTTCTCCTTTGCTTGGGTGAACTACTTGATTGTATAATTTCAACAAGGGCACTTGCCATAGAGCGAGGTTTATGTGGTACAATAACATGAATATCGCAGAAGAACAAGTTTCAGTAGACAAGGAAAATGGCCTTTAAACTATTAATCAAATAATATTACTTGCATAAACTTGAAAAACCTTTCCTCAGATAGCTCAAAAACTGTTTTTCTAGATATTCCTTTCGAGAATACAGCGATGGTAATAAAAACGTGTTCCCTGAGTTAGATAGTCACGTTTTTAACACTCTATTTGGTGATAAAATATGTAAGAAAAATAGTCAATTTAATTATTAGATAGTTAATTACAAGTTCCTTAAAAGCAGTATATCTCAACATATTGGTAAAATCACCTAGTTGTCATTGGTTTTACGTTTTTGGCTGTGATTGCTCTAAATTTGCTTTCAGAATAATATTTATCTATATTTGCTCCTGTTTGGTATTACATTACCTGGTGAGTCTTAAGTCTTATTTTGTCTGCCTCAATAACCGCTAATTATAGTATGCAAAGGTTGTCCAAAAATTAGTTGTGTCTGTTGTAATCACAAACTGGTGACTAACCTGGCGATAGCGAAGACCTATAAATATGATAGAGGTGCTCATAATTCTTAGAATGGCTTCATGAAATACATTTTCTCTGATATTGCTTCGCAGAAAAAACATCTCGTTTGCACTTGTTATTGTAATCATATGGCCAGAGGATGATACACAATTATGCTGAGCATCCAGCCAGTGGAGGCCTAATGGATAGTTCATATTGATGATATATCTGTGTTCTGTTAAAGGATGTGTCATCTGTATCGTGATAAAACCCCGTTTGATTACCTGATCTCTCACGACGTGTATGCTACACCCTATACATTGTTGTGGATGATGATATATACTGATGTTCAGGAAACAGTGTTTAATTTTATCGAAGCTTATTGTTATATACGGGTACGGTCTACCCCAAATACGTTGTGGTATATAACCTATAAACCAAACAAAATCTGTTTCGTGTACAGCTCTGTAGTGCCAAAAGATCCTTACATTCTGAAAGAAATCAGAACTTGTACCTTCCCAATCTAAAATTATGTCCTTTTCCCCTGGTTGAGGATTTATTATGTATATTGTCAAAGAATAAGAGCCTGCACAAGCTTTGCGAATTTTCATAATATTACCATAAATAGACACCCATTCAGTATAGTGTTCAAATTCCAAGTTGAAACGAACCTTTCGAGGGCTAAGCATTAGAATCAAGGAATAACATATTTCTAATGCTTTAATTGTTTTCAGAGGTTTAATGTCTATATAGGAACCCTTCGCCCACACCGTTTTGCAAGGACTGAATGAAGATATTCTGTAGGCTGTAGTATAATGCCTGGTAGTCCGAAAGCAAGTGAGCTGCAATCTAATGCCATCTGGAACTGGGCGCTGTTGATCAAGGCACATCAAATCCCACATGTTGTCATCATTAGAATAGGGATATACTGAAGAGTAGGTAAGGGCTCTTATCTGGCGAAATTCAAAGTATATGACACAGAAAATATGTGCAAAGGTTATACCTAGTGTTATATGGTGGTAATTAAATATTTCAACCTCGTATGACATCGGCATTTCTTGAAAGATATAACAATGTTGCTTGCTAGGAAAATATTCCATATAATTGTGCGGGTCTATATATAGGCTATTCCAGCCAATAATATTGTAGGTACTGTCTTTGTCACAAATATTTGTCACTCCTACACAAGGGGACAGTTCAACAGAGATACTCAGATAATAGTGTGTTAAAACGTGGACATAGTATACTATATAGAGAAAAGATGTGGAAGATGTGAAGGGATGCAAAAAGTACAAACTGCCACAAAATGGTCCTATTGGAGTCTGTAAAAATCCATCTAAAATGAGCACACCTTCAATAATACAATTATACGTCTTTCTGGCTACCAATGTATAATTATGTATGGAGAGTACTAATGTATTGACAGATGGTTTCGTGATAAAACGAAGTAAAAAACATGGAAACGGAACATGGGAAACATAGTCACTGAATCGTAATTGTATGCCAGTTCTTACCTCTACACGAGCAGTTCTATTTCTGACTAAAAATGACCTTTGCGTCCAGCTTCTCCGCACGGCGCTGTACCAATGACAAGCCACATCCCCTTGTATTTTAAAAATAAAAAATGCAAATTTCACAGAGACGAAAAATGAGTTGCTCGTTACTTTTGAACAGACATGTTTGTTTGTGGATGGCTTGAATGTGTTGACAAGCATCACTTTTTCATATCCTTCTGGTCCATCATATATTAGCAGATTAATTGTCCTGAGAGCTTTAATATTTCCGGTAAGTGAGAGGATGAAGCTTTTGGTTTTTTCTGTTATGATTTGCCAATAAATCTGTTTGACGGGACACTGGTATTTAAACGGTCGATTTAGTGAGGTAATAACACCCTGTGATAGCATATCAGCCGACCCGTCAGAGCCATTAATGGTTTCTTTAAGCATTTTCCAGTAAAGGTGTTTCATTCTGCATTGATGTGAAACATATTCCTTTAAGCTGTTTCTGCATAATATATGGCTATGTGAAATGAAGGTTTCTTTTCTAATTGAACACATTCGGGTCACAAGTTGCCAATGAATTGATATGAAGCTGTTAATTTTAACTTTGCATAATCTCATCAATAATATTAATTTGTTTGTTGTTGATGTGATGAAAAATCTTGGTAGACTTCCGCAGTAACGTTCACTGATTCCATATTTTGTAATTGCATAGTCTCTAACAGTAAGGTATGGAACATCCGGACAATTTGGCACAGAAAATTGCAAAAAAAAGTTTATGAAAGTCAACTGCAAGAACAAGGTCTTGGGCGCTAGTATATGCCAACATCGACTAGTATATTTCTTATTTGGTAACATGAACAATTCCAGGTGGAAACATGGGTTTTGAAAAAGTGTGTCACTGAAGGCTTCGCTAACATTGGCCAGGGTTGAACCACTGTTCATGCAGGTGGCTAGGTAAATCCGTACACATGCAGTAATAATGTAGAAAGTACCTAACAGTGTTGACTCAATAATTATACACCTGCCAAACAGGTATGATATATGCATTTCAAAACCATGATGGTGTCCACACAATACGTTCCCATGTGTTACATAATATTTGACGTCTGCATACACTTTAAATACAAATATGTGTGATTTCAAATAGAATATAACTGTGTTTGATAAAGAAAAAAGTGTCAAGTTCCCGAAGATTCCACACTCGGCCATGAGAATGACAGGCGGATAAGAGCCGTCCAAAACAAAACATTCATTTCCTTTACAACTTGGGGAATAGGGCGTGCAATGTACCTTTTGCATAAGAATAGTAAATGTTTGGGTCAGGGCTCCTTTTAATACCCAGTTGTGGTTTGTCTCAAAATAGATATGTAAAGTTCCAACAGGGTAAATTAGAACCTGTACAGGTGATGCCGTTTGAGGCCAAAGTATGCGTTTCGTTATCTGGCTTCCTATGCACAAATAAATTGCTTTCAACATATCAAGCAATTTAAGACTTTTATCCATACATGCGTAATTCGCGATTATATCATCAAGGACATAAAACCATCTGCAACATGAAGCAGACACATGTTTAAGTTGTTTTGCGATACCACAGTTGGTTGCGGCCTGTAGAGTAAGGAATAACATTACCACCATAGTCCATGCACGCATCTTTTGTTTTGGTATGCTGCAATTAAAAATGAAAAAGCAAGGGTACTTTGAGATAGGATGGACCTATATAACACCCACACCATGTTGTCTCTAAATTTCAGACCTAAATATCAACTACATTTTGTGCACATTATACCAAAGGTTCTTCCCCTTAAACCATGGTCAGTCCTATGTCTGTCTTTGCATACACTGCAATATTCTCTTGAGAAGGTAAAATCAAATTTTGGATCAGAATTTTTGGTATGAGCAAGCAACATTGAAAGAACGCTTGAAGGTTTCTAAAATATGTGCACAGTGAGAGAATTGAACGGGTGTGTGCATTTCGATGCGGCATCCATCTTTCCGTTCCATGCACAACATGAGCTATATCCAAAAGAACCATAGGTGGTTTGGTAACTGTGTACAATGCCACTTTCATGCTTAGCATGTCAGCTCCAACTAACAAGTTTCCCTCTGATTGTCAAAATCGCTGATTGGCTCCTAAGTGGTACTGATTACAAACTAGCCTGCATTAAATTGTTTGCACATGTCTATATATAAGCCACTCAATAAATAATTCTCCAATTTGATAACTTAACATAAATTACATACATATCTTTAAGCCGTTTACATGTGAAAGTGGAACAGTTCCAAGGGTGCAATTTGTGTGGAGATCAGCAAAGTTGCGGTGCATGCTTGAGTGCACATGGGCAAAAATAAGACAAAGTCAGAAACCACACTCTCCAATAAGGTCAGGTAGAGTACAGCGTCAGGGAGCCTTCCTGTACCTGTTTGTGTGTCACTTGATTATTAGGCAACAAGGCTAGTGTTTTGACAGTTTAGCGTTAAGGTACAGGACACACCTCTCTCCGTACATCAAGGAATATTTGCAATTGGAGGATCCTTTATTGAGGCGAAGGTCCACCTACATGAAATGCAACAGATTGCATGCGCCTGGTTTGAGGTCGAGATCAATGGTGAAAAGCATATACTGATTAATCGCCACAAGGTTGTCAGATTCCAGTGGGTAAAGGTCGCATGTCCATACAAAACAGACAATCTGGGGCATGCTTTTCAGAGGTGAATGTTGTCTCTCTCTGCATAGAATGATGGGTAAGTTGGGCTATGGAGGACAACAAGGAGAGGCATGTCGCATGCTGTGTACAACACATGGTTGGATTTGGAGCTGGGCAGCATCCTGGTTTGGGTGGGAATCTCTACCAATGAAAAGACTGGTAAAGTGCATTACTTTGCAGCACCTGTAAGACAGTAGAGTTAGTGGAGTGGCCAGCTTTTCCTCATGACCTTAGCCCAAAAGAGCACCTATAGAGTATTCTAAAAAGAGGCAGGTAAGTGAAAATGTGTCCTGAGAGTGATTTTGCTGAACTGCGATGCTATCCTTTGCAGGAGTGAGACAATCTACCACAGCGGCTGATCAGATTAAGACCTAGATTTAGACGCAGAATGCGCTTATTTCAGCATTATAAAGCATGCTCTATACATAATATGATGGTAGGTTGGGACACTCTTATTGAGGTGAAAAACGGCACTATCATGGAAGCCACCTTGACAGAGTGTGATCAACATGGCTGCTTTGGCAAGCAAAGCGACCCTGCTTCTCAGCATTTTTATTGGAATGCAGTCACAAATTTTCAAACAGATCATTACTGACCCTAAATCTGATATTTCCTCACAGAACTATAACTTTTCAGTGGGAATTAGCAAGGTATTGTCTGGTTTTCCATTAAAAATGATCCTTTAAATGGGTACCATTAGTCCTTTTATGCAAGCAAACAAAACAAAGAAATCTGTGGTAACACGACATGACTGTAATTGGAGATTATACCTAATAAGCTCCAGTTAATTGACTTCGGGAGATGTAGGGATCAACCCTGATCTGGACCGACCTGAACCCTTGTGGGAAATATGGAGCACACACACACACACACACACACACAAGCCACTAGAAAGCTACTAAGTATCGATAAGCAAGGTATGTGAAATAAAATACTACATGAAATGCACTGGTTTAATTGACTGAGACTACCTTCCAATAAAAAAATCAAATATACCCTGGACATGTCACTGGTGTATGCTACCTCAATTTGATGAATCCTTATTCAGTGAAATTAATGAGTTCAGTATGTCTACAGAGGATGGTGACTCAATCAATCCAAGTATTGTACCAACTGTCATGAAGGGGTTAAGAATTGGATTCATGATTATCAACAGATTGTTATCACAGACCATCTCGGCACAACAATGGATGGATTAAGTTTATGCGTGTTGTCTGTGAATGGGACATGGTTAGATGATTCCATTGACACGTAGGAAGTATTTTGCAATAATGAAAACAGGCATGATAGGACTGTAGACAAAAGAAGCAAGAAATTAGGCGGTGGCCTGCCCATTTACCTTGAGGACCACTTTCCATTCAACCCCAGATCTGATCCTTTATGTAAAAAGCTAGAGATTATTATGTTAAAACTTTACCTGCCAAAAACAACCCCAATACTTTAAGGCAGTGTATATAGACCACACAATGATACTGCCTTTGTTGATGACTAACAGCAGATACTTAAACAAGCCTCCACAGAACCACAGAATAATACCTACTAGGTGATTGTAATGCAAATATGCCTACGAACAACCCTTTAAAAAGAAAAACTGTTTGATGTTACAGAGGAACAGCAATTGTTGCACTGGGTTACTGGGCGTACTAGGGTCATGGAACATTCAAGTACATGTAGTGACTTGGTTTTACACTTATAACGTCGCACAATGAGGTATTTTACCAATAGGAATTAGTGACCACTACTTGAATTATCCAATCAGAAAATCAAAACTGCCCAAAAGGCTAGCAAAACAATACATTTATGAAACTATGCAAGACATAATCCCAAAACATTTGTTCATTATGTGAGTAACCTTCCCTGGTCGATAATAGAATGTTGCGATAACACACTAGATATGCTTCATGTATTTATTAAGATTTTTTTGTGACACAGCAGATAAGTTTGCACCGATGATGCACGAAAGAGAAAAAAATATACATAATACGTCGATGAAGAAAATTGTGAGTATGAAACTTTCGAATGAGCAGTACAAAATAACTCATGTCCTATCTCAAACGACACAAAATCCTGAGTAGTGAGTGCAACAACAGATGTGACAGACCATATTCTTAAAAATGTGGACCTGCATAAGTTAACTCGAGGTGTATTTTTAGATCTCAAAAAGGCTTTTGATACAGTGGAGTCTGAAACACTCTTGATCTGGCTAAAATGCTTTGGTGCCAAGGAAATTAAATTAATGTGGTTTCAAAATTACCTTAAAACCGTACTCAATTGTAAAATATCGAAACTATTTTTTCTGATCATCTGTCCGTCACCCGTGGGCCTGTTGAGGAACCCACATAGATCCCCGTTCTGTTCATAACATCCATCAATGATCTCTGTCGAGTGATTAAAAATCTCGTAGTGTTCATGTTTGCAGATGACACTGTTCTGTTGTAACATTCAAAAGACATTCTTGAGATCAAGAGAAACCTAGAGTGAGATCTGTTCATTACGGTTTCAGAAAAACAAAACCCATTTGAATATGTCAAAATGTAATTGGATGTTGTTTGAAACACAAAGAAAAATTAGAAATACTGCCAATATAGACATTGGTAAGAACGCTGAGACATTACAAAAGTTTCATACATACAAATACATGGACCTCATTATGGAGTATACTCTGCATTGGCAGGCTCACATTGTTACTATAGGGGAAAAGATTTGACAGTGTATAGGTGTCCTGCGACGATTTAGAAAGTATATGGTCAATCATCTTGCAGTTAATTTGCATAATGCACTTATACTGACACTGTTTGGTTATTGTGATGTTGTTTATGGAAATTGTATCGAGTCTCATGTGTCTAAACTACAAAGGCGACAAAATCGAGCTGGAACAACACTGTTACAAGTGCCTTAAGACATACGAACATAACAAGTGTTAAATGTTCTAAAATGGTCACTAATAGAAGAAAGAATACTTTACCATTGTTGTATGCTGGTTCTTAAATGAAATTTAATGTCTAAACAGGTTAAGTCTAGAGTATATAAGGGAAATGAAATCAGTCAATACAGTCATACTCATTATACAAAATACAGCACAAGTAAACACATGAAAGGACTAAAATGTAAAAAAGTTGTGGGTGAGCGCACAATTAGTTAGAAAGGAGCTACATAGTGGAACAATGTAAGTCACTAAACCAGAATGGCATTGGATTTCATCACCTGAGGGGCGTTTAGTTAGAAGTATCCTACACAAGCAAGGTGGGTGATTTTCTCATTCTCGCCTCTTTTTTTTCCCTCTTAGTCTGTTGTTATGTCCTGTGAACTTTATAACTATTGTCTTATGTCAGGTTCCCTTTTGAATTCAGTTTTAACTGTAAGCGCTGACTGGTTATGAAAAAGACTTTGACTTGATTTGACAGACGGATGAATAATATATATTTAAGATATGATTGGGAATGGGTTACATTTACTGGTACAATACAGTTTGTTTCTATGCCCCAAGAAAGTTAAATTACCAAGTCATGATAGATATATTGTGGAATGGACAACAAAATGACTGATTTATTGCATATAACAGACATTGCAGTTTGGCTTTGAGCAAACAGAAGAGTACATCTTTTTGTGTAAGAAATAAAAAGATTTACTATGGTCTGTACTTTCTCCGTCATAATATTGGGAGCTTTATTTAAAGTGTCCACTATTTCGCATCTTCAGCAATTCCTGTCAGAAAGATCCTGTTCTGATTTCTTGTAAGATGTTTATGTTTTGATGCAACTGGTTGAGTCCATAAATTGTCAATGAAATATACTGGTAATTGTTTGTGAACTCATTTGCAATAGAATTTGAGTTCCTGTGAGTAAAGATATCCTTAAATTTTAATATTTTCATTCTTTTAAAAGTGGTTCTGTATGTACAAGATAGTTGCTCTGACTTATTATTCTTATAACTTTCTTTTGCAGGGGAGCAACTCTCGAGCTTTTGTGTCCCCATGCTTAGATACCGTAACTTAAGTGTGGCAATATAAGAGGATTGTATAAAGTACGTAAAATATTTTACGGAAGGTATTCGACAAGCTTGTGTATGTTGCCAATAGTCTGATATAAATTTGCAGTAATATTCTCCATATGACTGTTCCATAGTTATACCTAGAAAATTTTATTTTCTTAATACATTCATTCTTATGTTGTCTATTACAATTTATGGAATTGTAACATATTTTTGAGGACTGGAAAATTATACTTTGCTTTCTCAGTATTTCAGGATAGTTAAGTTAGTTTCATATTTTTACTTATTTCAGCAGTTCTTTGTTTATGTTATAAAAAATATTTTTGAGTATGATCACCGTTTTGAGATGTTTGTAATGTACTGTAAAGCGTTGTTTATGTTATGGGATGAAATAGGTTTGATACATTAAATGGCTCTTTACTGTAAATTACATAAACCAAAGGGTCCAGGATCAAAATTTTGGGGCACCCGTTTTGCTTTCTGTAAGGGAAGAAATAACATCATCAAATGTAACAAATTATTTGTTGAGTAATTTTGAAATAGGTGTAAGGACGTGCCCTGTATACCATGGTATTTAAGTTTATTAACAAAAATTTAGTGATCAAGTATGTCAAATGTTTTGGATAGATCCATAAAGACACGTATTGAATATTCCTTTTAATGAATATTGATTTATAATCTATCTAACTACTCTAAACATGCCAGTTCTGTAGAGTGCAAATCCCTAAAACCAATACTGGTAATTGAAGTATAAATGAGTCTCTTTGATGTATTCAGGAATGTGTTTAAACTTTACTCTCTCGAAAACTTTTGAAATGGCAGGCAAAATTGATACAGGTCTTTAATTTTTTGAAAATAAATTTGCATCCCTTTTTTTATTAATGATTATCGTTTACTGATAATCGTTTAAATTTTCCACTGATATTTTTAAATGTTGGAATTTAGCATGTAAAGATGCACAGTTTAGGCTAAGCATTGTAAGTTTGTTTCTTTTTCTCTGTGAAGTAGTAATTAGAAATTCTGTGGGCACATTTGTATTAATTGCGACTCGAAACTTAAATACCATATGTTCTCTTCCATTAAATTCTCAATCTTGTGAGTCAGTGAATTTGATTCCATTCCTTCTAGATTTGAGAGGATATCATACGATCATCAATTAGTGACATCAAAAATAAGAAAAGCCGTGGCGTAGCTCATTAGTAAACGTTGTGTACACCTGTTAGGAAAGCTGAAGCTGTCTAAGGCTGTGGAAAAATACTTGGGTTTGGTACTAGTTGTGAGTCTAAGAAAAAGAAAATGAACTATTAGAAAGAAAAGAGAAACAAAGTCAGAATCAAGAGGAATAAAAGATCCTTGATGGAAGACTGATTATCTAAAATTGTCTTGTACATCGTCCAATATGGTCATCGAATGTAGAGACAAAATTCTCAAAAGGAACGTATCACTGTTTATCTGTCTATTCCATCAGAACATGGCCATGCGTGATGAAGAAGCGCTTCAAGCAGTGTGTTGAATATCGTCGAGAATACACACCTGATTGACTAAAAATAAACCTTTACAGGCATAGGAATTCCCCCTGACCATTCACGGGGTCAAACGTTGTGTCCTTTAAAAGTTATTTTCATTAACTGGTGTCAATGATAAACCCCACAGAGCTAGCTCACTTGTCCTTGAAAGCTGCTGTTCCAGACTGCACAATAATACGAAATTGCGATCAAAGTCTTGTGTTGTTATTGTCCCCTTGCAATAAAGCGCACATTTGTTTCTTAAGGGTTTGTGTGACAGTTCAAATTGAAGTTCAAATCCAAGGTATATCATACATAATACAATGAAATTCAAGTATTGGAAAAATATACATAGGCTTGTTTAAACTGGTGACTTGTTTAAGTGGGCACTTATTTTTGATGTAGTATATATATATATATATATATAATATATTTAAACGGTTATTTTTTAATTATCTTGTTGTAAGATACATATTATTTTAAGAGTAGGGCCAACGGTAGTATACTGAGGTTAACCAGTAGGAAAGCAGTGAATTACAGAGCTGGGATATTTCTAGAGGGACATAGTACTACAACTATTTAGAGAGTGAAAATCAATGAGATGAAACTATTTTAAAACACATTCCTTCAACATTCAGAAACTGGTGTGTGCAATGAAAGGCCAGTTTGTATGGTAGATAAAAAAGTAAACATTTTATTGTTGTCTCAGATGGTCATCTGGTTGCTTGAAGCACCACATTTTGCAGGAGAAATTTTCAGCGCCTAACAGTCTCAAGTTCCAGGTTCAAACCCAAAATTACTTTGTTGAAACACTCTGTAAAATATCTTTTTTATCAAAAACATTTTGGCTTTGTGTCAGGTTTCCGTGATAAATTTGTTCCAAAATATTTTCATTAAAAATTGTGTGCCAAATTACCGAAGTTAGTGTTTTGTTTCCTTTTATGTCATAATATATATGGGGGAGAGGCCGAATATGTAGGGGGCATGTATTCCTACGTCTGCATGTGCATGAACGATTTCCTTCTGCCTTAGCATTGAACTCATCTCAAAACATCCCATGATTAAGCACTCTTACATTTGCATATTATGTTACAGATTTGCACTGTACTCCCTACAGGCAAAACGGTAGGAACAAATGTTGTTTTGTGCATGAAATATATATATGTTCATACAAACCATTCTAGAACATTGTCAACTGTCATCAGCTTTCATTCCTCGGCTCTTAAAGGCATGGAACGTTTTGTGAAGGCCTTGTTCTGTCTGTCACTCCGTTTCCGTCCAGCTTTATAAACTTCCTCCATATGATATCTGAAGAACCAGTGTAGCTTGGATCATGAAACGTAAGCAGTTGAACACTCTTGCAGAAATCTACCTTGAGTTTGAAGGACAGTGACAATCACCCAAATCAAGGTCACCATGGTTGCTTAAGTCTAAATATCATGCACCGAATATTTCACAAGACAGATAATCTGGATCATAAGGTTGATCATTTCTGGCACAGGATATCTCAACAACCAGAAAAAATAGTATCACATGTTACATATGATTACCCTCATAAACGTCTATGCTAACAACCTATATCTAACACCAGCCCCCCCCCCCCCAATAAAAAACAAAAAACAAAAACAAACTAAGCCCCGCACAGTATCATAGAATGTGAGGGCAAAGATGGAGCAGTTACGAAAATGGTTTCCAGAACCCACGGTACTATGTGTACAGAAGGTGCCACCATTTAGAATAGCCCTTTTCTCTATTTCTGCACGCGTATCAATCGATATAACAGTGGATACCAGAATCTGTTCTTCAAAACTTTTTGCATTTGCAGAAACACAATTCAATTTGTAAGAGTCAATTAAGATTTGTGCTTATCCCCATTCAAATGCTTTAGAAACAAAAGTGTGGCACAGTGTGGTAGACATTTTACAGTCAAGCTGTACACCATAATAATGACTAAATGATGAGGTTTAGTATCCAACACAGAAATAGTATATATAGAAGTCACATGTTATCATATTGAACAAGTAAAGCTATAATTCATCATAGCGCATCTACCACCAAAACCTCCAATGAAACACTCACTGAATGTACTTTTCATTCTTATCAGGATGATATGTTATATCTTCACAAACTAGATGTAGGACCTGCAATGTGGATCTATTGAATGCAGATCCAGTTGAATAAAAACTTTCATTTTAAAAGTTATGAGTTGAATGCAATTATTTGCTACAGATAACGTCAAATAGTGGCGCCAGCATTGACCAAATATATTCCACCAGCAATGTAATTTCCAGTGGCATACCACCTGCGTATTATTCTGAGTAGGAAGCAGTAGGTAAAGGATTCAACATTTAAATTTAGAAAAAACTATATGCTTATCATTTGTCACAGGATATTCATGAATTATGAAACATTCTCCACTTCATAGCTGAAATGACACTGAAAATCTATTTGTCTGGTAGGAAGTTGTTTCCCATGCATCTTCGGGAAGATTTAATAAGACCAACATATTACGCTCAGTCAAGATGCTGACCTGTGTTTAATGCAATGCGCTACAAGGGGTCAAATCAGCAGCCTCGTTCTCAGTTGCACAGCTGGTCAGTGCTTATGTAAACATAGATGCCTGGCACATCTTAGTGCCTGCTATTTGGGAGTGTTGATGTGTTATCATCTCAAGATGGATGTATTTTTACCTAAACATATCATGTTTAGTATTTCTCTGTAGTTACAAAGTGGAATAATAGTTTCTGACGTGCTTACCACTGAAATTAGAGATAAACAGTGACAAAATAGGGCATGATTTTATTTCCTAAGACCCTGCCAAATCCTGGTTTCATGATTTCTGTACTAATTCAAAATGTATTGTATACTGTTCCATCATTCTCTGTAGAATGATGCAAAGCTGGATGGAATACTGGCTCAGCATCCGGCAAAGATGAATGATGTTTCTTGTTACCATAGGAATGGCGGCCATCTTGAGTGAAGAGCCAATCACAGAGCCATTGCGCCCATGGCAACAGGCAAAATGACCAACCCTCTGTTTATTCATCTATCAGCTTTGGATCACACGAAAGGGGTGTGATAAGTGATTTGCCACTTATATAAAAGTCAGTGTATTTATTGGGTTACGATTAATGGTCATTTTACGAGCATCCTGTCACCCAACACGCCACTGAAGATACAAGAGCTGCCGGTTTGGAGCACCCACCCACTAAATACGGCTCTAACATTTTAATTTAAAACAGATCCATGAGCCTTTCACACTATAACTTGACCAACAAGTGTTCATGCTTTTCAAGAGGGTATAAATTTGGGCTGGGTTGGGTTAAACTTTCAAGATACAAGTGGTCCAATTTGAATAACAGAACAGTCAATTTTATCAGAAGTAATGGGGGTTTAGAACAACTGATCAAAAAACCCTACTGTAATTACATAGATTAGGGCAAATGTTCATACTTATTGATATTTGAAGTTGTGAAAAAAAAAGAGCATTCTAGGGCAAATTGTACACATTTGATCAAAATTCAAAGGGCCCTACCCCCTAAATATGGAATTTTGGGGTTCCTTCCTTTTTGGCTCAAAGGTGGACACAGCGTTGTTCCTATCCCACCACCCCCAATTGGATTATGGATCTGTATGCTTTGGCAGTGCATTCTAGGTGCAAATTGCCGGGAATAGACCCCATGTTACAAAAGTGGAGCTTTGTAGAAAACGTGGATTTTTTGCAAAATGGCGGATTTAAGAGGTTGAAATTCAAAGTCAGTTCACGAAATTATTTCTTTCTAATTTGGACCTTCATCTTACTGGTTGTACCAGAAAACTATATTTGGAGTAGATGGCAAAATATTTTGACTTCACATTGCTTTTACCAAATTTAATCAAAATACATGTACATGACTTCTGGATATTTGGGTCAGCAATGGCTGAATGGCTGACAGGTAAGAAATGAAATGGACATTTTGGATTACGATGGCCCTTTTTAGACTGGAAATCTACCATAATGTGGATTTGTATCTGTGGAAAGAGGATATATAAAGATAAGAGATCATAACACATCTTTTGTACCACTTTTTAAAAAATTCTTATTTGTATGCGATACCAGTTAATAACATGGCCGCCATGTTGGATTTTGTGTATCTTGGTGACGTCACAGCATGAGATTTAGCTTGGAGCCGTGGCTTGCTGGTAACCAATCAATCCCATTCATGTCTCAGCATTTCGACTGGCTCCCAAAGGTGTTGTCTGACCAATTTTAGATGTTCATTGAATAAACTGAAAATGCAAAATCTGTTCACTGATTGAAAACAAAAACCTTAGTTTAAGCACAGGATAATATCCAACTGTATGGAAGACAGCAAGAGTTGCACTCATGTTCAAGACAGGAAATAAGTCAGACAAAGCTAATTACAGCCTACGTCCATCTTGTGCGTCTTGAGCAAAATGCAAGAAAGACATGTGCATAACATCTTTATGTCTATCTTGGGAAAAACAATTTTGTTTTATGAAGCACGGTCTGGCTTCCGCTCCAAACACTTGTGCAACACATCATTGACATGCCTTGTCAACTTATGGACTAAAAACATGGAGAGTAACACGCTTGCTCAATGGCGTTGTATTTATAAACATAAAAACCATTTAAATGTGTTACTAGCAAACCTTCAGATTTAAAAATGTAACAGAGCTTTGTATAACTGGTTCAAATCATACCTACATGGCCAGAGTCAGCAAACATTCTTCTGTGGAAAAAGGTTTAACTGTACACCTATAGCGCAAGGAGTTCCACATGGCAGTATTCTGGGACCCTTATTCTTTATTTGGAGGATTTACCAGTCAAGCGCAAATGCTCCTTTGATATGTATGCGGATGCCTTGACAATCCGCTGAAATGCTAAAACACTCAACGAACCCGAGACAGCTGTAAACCAGGAACTCGAAAATGTTAACACAGTGTGATAAAAACAAAATGGTAGCAAACGCCCAAAAAACAAAGGCAATGATTATAACAAGAAAGCAGATATAAAAGCTTCCAAAACACTTGACCTTAGCTACAATGACATGAGCATAAAAACAAGCAATAGCAGGAAGTTAGTGGGAGTACCAGTAGGCAGTAATATCAAATTTAAACATCATATAGACAAAGTTTCCGGCAATATCTGCAGAAAAATTGCACTGTTGCAAAGAATAAGAATGTATTTCCCCATCGACACACGAATAACATGCTACAAAGCACATATCCAGTCTAACATGGACACCTGTTTAACCGTTTGGGGAAACTCCACTCACACCAACAGAGTTGAAATGTGGATATGTCATGTATTGGGTGCCAAGATGCACACCATCAACTCCACTTTTCATGCAGTTCAAAAGCATGACATTTGACCAAATACTGCACTAAAAATCATGCTGTTATGTGTTTAAGGTTTGAATGGATTGGTACTCTCATATTTTACAGACATGTGTAAATATATTAAGAATATGTTAGGCTGAACATCAAGATAAAGTTATAACAGCTTATTTTACATACCAAATGCTCCTCTTGTTGTTACTCCAAATACAACAACAGCAAAAAGGTGCTTTTGTTGTAATAAGACTGAAACAGCATATAAGAAACAATAACATATGAAATCATTTCAAAGTATTAACATCTAGGGTCTTAACTTGACACAAAAATAGAGCGTTCATAAAACCTGGGGTTTGGTAAAAAATTGATTCGTTTGAGTGACATCTGAAGATTTTACAGAACTTTAAAATTTCTCGCTCATTTTAGTTTTTCTTTAATCTGTAAAATTCACCGTACATGTATGCAGCGAGGATCTTGGGGAAGGCTTGATTTTGCTGGTCGGATCACTCTCGTAAAATGAAGTTTTGACGTCCTTACATACTTACTTACTTACTTACTTAAACTAAATATTTTTTTGAAATATATTCAAAACATGACATAATGCCAAATACCTCAGCTTTTTTTTCATACAATTTTAGAATTTGGAAGCATTTGGAAGCATGCTTTTTTTTTTTTTTTTTTTTTTTTTTTTTTTTTTTTTTTTTTTACAAAAAACATGCTTTATGGGCCAAATCATTTATATATTGTGGAAAAACGGGTTTGCACAGAATATTGATTAGTTTCTGACGTGAATGGCGAGTGTTGGCTTCATGAAACAACAGTCAGTCAGGCAGACGCACTTCAAAATAAAAAAGACAAGTTCTATACACAAACAATTTCTCATTTTCAGATCACCGTTTGCTTATTAAACATGGAGCAGCAAGAGGCCCAAACCCATTACTCTACATTTTTTTAATGGTTTGGCCCATAAAATATGCTCACTTCCCACCCCTGGGATCCACCGTGCTCAGCCTGTCCTTCAGGTCAACTGACCCCCATGTCAGAGATATAGCACGTTCTGCCCCCTCCCCCTCCATAGAAGAACAGGTGCAGTATTTACAGGCAGCTGCCAATATTTTAGTTACTCAACTGTTTTCTATAAGATGAGGAGACAGATATTCTGCTCTCCCACATCCACCTCCCAGGGCATCAGGAATCCCTGCTTTTTATGGCTCTCAAGGCAACAGCCCCCTCATACTACAGTAAGGAATTTTCGAAGGAGGAGGATATGCTGTCATATCTATATCTGACAGGGATATGACCCATCTGATATCTGTGTATCACCCATGTTGCTGCCAATCCAGAGTTCAGAGGTATGAGGGCCTTGGTACCTGCCACACTGATACAACACTTCTGGCCTCCACAGGCTTTTGAGTGGGTCAGAGCTTGATGGATGCCATGCAGTGCTTTTCCTGCTGACAGAGAAACTCATCTCTTTCACTATCTGTTGCTTTAGTTTAGCCAGGAAAGCACAGGTCGAATGCCCAACCCTCGCCCTTTGAAACTGAGTTTTGTCACCAACTAACCACCAAGCTGTGAGGCACCCAGCCTCTCATGAAGCCCCTGACAGCTGACTACCTAAGGAGAGGGCAGTTTCTTTCAAGGTAAAATGTCCAAGGGAAATGGTATAGTGTGCCGGAACAGACCTACTCCTTCTAATCACTCCCAGTGGATCTTGATTGGGATGAATGCCCTTCAAAGGCACTGTCGTTCATATCCACGTTCCCAGTATTTATTGTTTCAAATACTTCAGTAAAACATTACCCACATTCATAAATTGTAAACCGACAATGACAGCAAAATCAAAATCAGCAAAAGGCAAAGTGCATTATTTTGTGAGTGTGTCACTACGTCATTTATGAAACATCCATTGCTTGTGCTGCTATAGGCTCTGCTCTGATGGCATCTTTTCCTAACTGTGACATTGCAATATCTGCTCTTAGAAACTGGTGGAGAAGCTGCAGGGTCTCACCACGTATCTGAAGCAGGGTCAGAGACTAACAGAACCAGATGTCATTGCAAATAGCTACTAAGTCAAAGAGTTATATCTTGCCAAGTTCGCACAAACTGCACATGTTCATTAGGGTGAACATAAGCTTACGACTACCCAGTTGAGAGTGACTGACTACTAAATTTGCACAACCTGTACCTTAGAGGCGAAACGACTGGAAGATCTCAATCAAAAAGAGAATGCACCCAAGCTGTTTCTGTGTTGAGAGAAGCATAGAGGTGACTGGGAGAGGATACTAGAGGTTCTGTCTATTATCATGGCATATTACTTTGACAGTCCAATGATTCTGAAGACAGTACAGAACAAATTCGAAGAGTTTTCATATATCTAAAGGGGATCACCACTGGCTGCACCAGGTGTCATTGCATGCAGCTGCCTAGTCAAGAGCCACCAAGCTCCTTCAGGTTGTACCCTTGAAGGCAAACCTGAGTTAGTTGCACATAGACACCTAGATCTGAGGTTGCAAGCTCACTGACCTGATCTGCAGATCCTGATATCGCACAGTAATAAAAATAATAATAATAATAATAAGGATGATGATGATGATGATAGTAGTAGTAGTAGTAGTAGTAGTAGTAGTAGTAGTAGTAGTAGTAGTAGTAGTAGTAGTAGTAGTAGTTTAATCATCATTAATTTTTAATATTGATTTATTTTCTCTCATCGGATTAACTGGGTTAATTCAAAAGCATGCCATATCCCAAAAGTATCATATAGTGAAAAGAGGTCTGAGGCATTTTCACGTTATCATGATTTAAAGTTTATGATTTCAATGATCTTATCAGAATACATGATCTAATTCATATGAATATGTAAAGCATAAATTGAACCAACTTCATCACATCTATGTATTCCAAAATACACTGTGTCCTCAGCTTAGAAGACGCCTGAGACATTTTAATATGCTATTTTACTTAAGCGTCATATATTTCGGGTCCTGAATGAGAATACATGGTCAAATTCATGTAAAATGTGTACAGCATCCCTGAAACCCTCTCTATCACGCATAGCCATTCAAAATTGTTGTAAGTTTTGTTCGAATATATTTAAGGAAGAAATAATGATTACAGCTATAGCTTGTGGATGCATGCCATTCACCATGTCAGTTAGAATTGGAAATATATGCAATAAGTTTCTGTTTTTTTGCCCTTATTTATGTTGAAATGACTGCACTGTGGGCATATCTTTCACAACAGGATATCATCAAACATTGCTCCCTATCAGCCATTTTAGGAATGACATTTTATTAAAACTAACTGGTCACTTCAAGTTTTTCTGTTTTCCAATTAAATATCAAATTCATCAAATGTACACTCATGCAAAATATTGTAAGTGTGGCATGTCTGTTCACCAAATATTCAATATGGATCTTTATTTCAGTGTTTTGTTAGGAATGAAAATAATAATTATTTATGTAGCATTATTGCATTTCCATTTTAAATAATGGTAAAAATTTAGAAAGAAAATATTTATATCCATCGATAAGGCATAGCTAACCAATTGCATAAAGCAAATTTCTTTTGGTGTTGGATTCTGCGGATGTAACTCAGGTCGATTGGATGAGCGGAAATAAAAGATTATAAGGGGCAATTTTGAAAGAATCAAGTCAATGAACCATTTTACAAGGTGTACAATTTTTATCCTTTTTAACTTGAATGTAAATCAAAATCTCCATACGTGTACATGTACCTTATTTCCTACTTTTGTTCATGTAATTCACAATTTAACTTTTAGAGGAAAGTCTAGACCTGCACAAGTCCATGGTGCATGTCCCTATTTTCCCATCCCGCGGTCCCACCCAGAAGTGCGATACATTTTCCCCTCCACAAAGTTAACTGAATAATATTATGCCAACTACACGGTGTTATTAAGTAGGTCCTACTATTATTTTTTTTTATCTGGTCGACACTGCCGCCGTGTCGGTTTCAACAGTAGCAGCTATTGAGTCCTGGTCAGTTCTAATCCCATTATCATTGCGAGTGGAAAGTGGCCTTCGATGAATGCATGGCTAGTCACTGGCCACTCAAGCGAGACAAAGTGGACCGTCTCCCTCCGGCTGCCGACACCAGGGACTTGTCAAACTTGCACAAGCCCACTCTGGACTACCATCAATTCGGTGGGAGTGACGTCACAACATCCGGGGTTTCGCGGGATCTTGGAAGTCAAATCAGTGCCACAACTTTTTTATTTTTGCATTAATGCAAAATGATCCACGTCATGATTTAAGTTTTGTTGAGTAAGACCTCTACATTTCTATGTGGTTCTTTTGTCAATTTAAACAAAAACTCTTGCCCTACACCCTAACAAAGGAAATATATCGATCTCAATCAAGATTTGATCAAAGCGGTCAAACCTGTGTGAATACTATTGCATGGGTACCGGTCCGCGCATTTTTCTGGGTTAGCGTCACGAACGATTGTTCCTCTGTTATTTTTTTCTAAAGATCGGTTGCGTGTTATTTTCAATTATAATGGTAGAGCTTGTTGCTGCAGTAAATAGTCCATAAACACACTTTATAGCAGTTACTGACAAACTGTCAGCATGATAAACACGCGGCAGCGGTAATTTCACCCGAGCCATGTTTCCCTTTGGCTAGCGTATTTTACTCTCTTTCCGTGAAAAAATTGGACCCTCTGCTCTATTGTACGCAAGGACTGGTACAGTGGTAGTATATGTTATCATTCCGACCAATTTACAGCGTTAAATTTTGTTTCTTGCTTTAATAAATTGTTTGAAATAGAAGCAGTTTTGAAGGGGTTCCCGCTAAAATACTTTTGTTTCAGATAATGGGAGAGCTTGTTGTTAAAATAGACAAGGTTCTAAGCATTCTAACGATATAAACAACATGGCGCGGAGACAAAAAAAAATCGAGATTGAGACGATGAAATCACCCTATTTTTGCGCAGTTTTGCAAACTTACATCATTCAAATTGTCACAAGCAACGACACGGTCATTGATTTAAATCATCGTAGAAGGAAAATATTCATTTTAACGCCGCTCGAAATAGCCATCGGCAAGAACTGACGTTTCTCTACAATAGAATGTGCATGCTTGCATGTAAATAAACAACAGTCAACACAAGGAATTTGAGACGGCCTTGAATCTGTCGCGTGCTTGACTGCTCATGAATAATTCATAGCAGCGACAATCCGGCAAGTTTGACAAGTCTCACTGGACGCCCTTTGCCTGACGCGGTGCACTGCAATTAGACAATCCTTAATCCTTCATTACACAGTAGCTCAATTAACAGCTTCTGAAGAGGAGTGCGTTATGACCGCTCGCTTGTCTGTGTGATAAGAAACACGGTGCAGACCGCCCGGCGCTAATCATCTGGAGTCAATGTTATCTGGTTAGATACACGTTCCACGCCAATCAGCTAGGTAAAGCTACGACGTGTGTTTACTTAAAATTTAATTTGGCAATGAATTTGATTTTAAATAGAATACGGAGGACAGTCCAGTGAGACTTGAGCAAGTCTAAGGAAAGTCCTGTTTCACTGCAAAACACTGAGTTTATATCGAGTCTTACTTTGGTCTGTTTTACACATTATTGTATCGCAATTTTGAGGCGCAGATATCCTGGAAATTGCTCTTTCTCCAAAGCCATTTGCTAAATACTTGTTCCTTTCCTTTCTGCGGTACTAAAGATCAACGTATAGCTTAAGGCCAAGTTCTGGCTCTGTGTGTGCGGAAAATTGTACGAAAATATTAATGTAACATACACACATAATTTTAGTGAACATTTTAATGGGCAGTTTGAACAAAGATACATGAGTGTTTGATAAATCTATGGAAAAATACCAGTATCTTTTTCTTCGCATTTGGAACTCATACCTCACACTGTTTAAAAGAACAATATTCAATGTATAAGTGTGCATAAAACTTAAATGTTTAATCGTGCGAATGACTTTTTGACAAAACATTAATACACATATAAGAAGAAAGTGGTACTTCTTTCAAATGCAAGAAGATTGAACGGAAAGTAGCACAATTCTCCTTTCCTTATTTTTCTTCTTCTTATAATATGTGCCTTTTCATGCTTAGGTAAGATACTAGTAATTGGGAACATTTTTGGCAAAGCAGCAATTTTCATGATATATCTCTTTTCGGGAACGAGATCAAGAAAAGCCATTTGTGCTTGTCCTATTTTCTATTTTTCTTTTAATGAAATATGGTGAATCTAAAAATGCAGCAAATCCGCATATTCATAATGCATATAACCTATTTTTTTCCAATGAACTTTACAATTGAAAGACATTAAGGAGACCTTAATAAGCAACCATAATTCTTGAGTAACGCGTATATTAAAACATGGGTAACTGTCTCTTTGGTTCTTGAATTCTCAGCCAAAAAATGAAACTGTTCACCATATCTTTATGGATTGGGTTGTGTACTCAACCAGAGATACATGATTGTTTGAAATACAGTGCCATAAGTCTGTATATCATGGCATAGTGTACAATAACGCATTACTGCATTTTACAATGCATTGCGACAGTGAAGTTTGAACATACATACATACATACACACATACATACATACATACATACATACATACATACATACATACATACATACATACATACATACATACACAGGCACGTATATGTATGTGTCTGTATTTTTGTCTTTTGTCTTTTTTTTTTGCGTTAACCACTTGAAACTAAAAACTAGCAGTAAAAAGTTTCAATTTTGGATGGTTCCTGTGTTATATGCCTGGTTCCAGACATATGACTGCAGCATTTGCGTCAACAGATGCTTAAGCTGAGAGCTTTGAGTTTGTGAAAAAAGGTTTAGGCAATGAGCATGTCTTAACTCTTTCAGTGGCAGATTCCTATAATGGATAATGCCCCTATTTGCCACGTCAAATGAGCAATTGTAACAGAAAAATTACATGACTTTGCTTATGGGAATCCATCCAACAACCATATCTGCACTCTTTCAGTGGCACATTCCTATAATATCAAACTTTTCCCAAACAGGGTTTGGGTATAGGTCATTGGAGTTTTTGAGCTAAAATATGTTAAGGTCACCTAAGGTCACGTGACCAGCTGCCATTTTTGATTTTCGCTACTTTGTTATTACCAAACTAGAGAATTACTTGCTTGTATATTATTTTTTTAATTACTAAGAAACCTATTTACAATACAAAATAGAGCAGTGGACACATGAGACGAGTCTTTTTGGCAATATCCTCCAGTGGTGTTCATTCATTTTGTGCCATATTCTTGAAACAATCTTCAAAAAAGATCAAGTACTTTATCTCCTTAAAACAGAAGATTGCCTGTTATCAAACTTTTTCTACAAGGAGCATGAAATTGGTGTTTTGAATTTGTTCCGAAAAGTAGATCAAGGTCACCGCAGGTCACGAGACCCGACCCCTTGAAATTTTTGCTGCTTTTCTCAAATTGTATCATTACATGACTGCCTAATGTTTGTAATCACTGGTAAACCCATTTATCACACTGAACAAAGTAACGAAAACATGCAATGAGACATTTTATTGATATTTTGAGTCTTAATCCTGGACAATCAAGGCACAGGCCTCCTTTTTGCTGAAATCCCTACAGTATCATTTGCATAGCCTGTTCTTCATTTTGTGTTTAGTTGTATTTGTCAAAAGGTATCGGGATGCTCTAAGGCCAGCATGTGACTTGTCATATCACACTTTTAATCAAATTTCATCGCAGAGACTTATGGGAAGCGATAATCATATTGGCAATCAGGTTTATGCATTGCAATTGGTTTGACTAATTGTGCCTTGTTGAAGTTGACATTAAGAAAGTAAATTAAATTAAAGTTACCTCCGGCAGTGAAAGTGTTAAGTGCAAACAAGACTTACAGACCAGACTAGATTTTGCGGCAGTTTATACATCTATAATGAAATGATTGTGTCAATATTCCCCGACAAAATAACAAATCCTCATACAAATGTATGCATTAGTAATTAACATTGAGCGTGAAGAATAGGAATTGAATTACCGCTGTAATAATAATGAAAAAAACTAAATGACCTTGGCGGTATTATAAAATTTTGTTTTCATATAACTATCCCGTAGGCAGGATGGATACATATGTTTTTGTGCAGTCAGACTTAATTGAAAGTTGAGAAGATGGATGACGTTTTAAAGCAGAGTAATACGTTTGAAAATGTATACATTTTACATGATGGAAACACCGCTGCCAAAGGCAAAAAATGTACAATAAAATAAAATTAAGAATGTGCGAACTGACTCATCTGAACGGCCAAAATATCTTTTTATCTAAAATACCTAGGTCGGGGTAATCTCAGACAATGAAAACTGGTTTAAAAGCTTCTCTTGTACTGGAGTGAAATATCTGATCCATATATGCTGGCGATGGCGAAGTGTTTGAAATGCTCTTAGTGTAAATTGACACAATATGTTCTCCTATCTTGAACATGTAGCTTAAAGGGTACCAAAGTTAATACTACGTGTTGTACTTGTTGCTGTTATTCTGGTCTACTACAAAAAGAAAGTCCTTGTTTTAAAGTTAACAATGCACTCACCAATTGTATTCTGTTCATTTATCAGACGACAAGATTTCCTGTATGTTAACCCAAAAAATTCTTTTATTTCGTTTTACAAAAAATAAGGTTTGGTGTTTGCAACATACATTCATCTGACACTCAAGTTCATGTGCACTTATAAAACTCATTTGAAGTTCTTGACTTCTTCCAGACCATTATATATATATATATATATATATATATATATATATATATATATATATATACATACATAACAATATATTGCCCTAGTGGCCACGTTTGCCACTTTTATTTTGTAGTTCGAAATCACAAAGGGAAGCAAATATGATCGCAATCAACTACTTCATACCTGCCAAATACTCTTTATGTTACAGATTGTAGTATAATGACATCTCCATATTCCAAAACATTACCACTGTAACACTCAAAATTAATAAATGCTTGCACCAAGCAAAGCGTAAGCAGTAGAGATATGGAAGTAAGTGGCTGGAGCAATGAATAAACATTCACAGTTCAGGATATCTCAAGCGGCATAAAGATTATTTAATCTCCTGTATGAAATATGCTTTACACTTCAATAACTACACCTGCGTCCACGGTTGGCGGAGCTGCGACACGCTCGCCATTTACCTCTGCGGCCCGGGTTCCATTCAAGATCAGGGACGCATGTGGAAAGAGTTCCTACAACTCTGACTGTGCACGCGGTGGTTTTACTCCGAGTCCTTCTGTTTCTTTCACCAAACATGTAGGTAGGAAAGTATACGCCACCATCTGTGCCATGGAGGGTGATTGATATAGGCTTGGCTTGTTTCGCAATTCATGTAAAAGATATGGGTCTATACTAACTACACCTGCTGTAAACATTACCTCTCACTGTAATCAAGACTACATGACGGTACCCATAGAAGACCAACATATGTTTGAAATCTCGACCCCTTGACTCAGAAGGATAAAAGACTCAATAAGAAGTTTCAAAATTATATGATCTTGTGGAATTATCCTTCCCTGAAGCAATAATCTTATAAGAGCTCAATGATTCTACCTACGTCTAAATACTTGTTATTGTTGCCCATGCCTTTACCTTAACAAAATTTATTTTCAATATTTTATCCTCATGTAATTTTTTATCTAAACTTATAAACACCTTTGTTTAGCAAAAAACGTACCGGCTTGGTATTTTTTCATCAAAAATAAAAAAAGCCCATTTTTCTACTTAAGAGGAATAAATATGTCCGTTAACCAGCAAGTTGCTATCTAGTTACCATAAAATGGGAAACCAAGTGACGCAGTAGTACAAGTGCCCTTGGAAAAAGTACAGAGGTTTTCTCATTCATATATGAAAGGTACCTGGCGTAGTTAAACGATATCCGGTTGGCCAGGAACATCACTGAGATTTTAATCATGGGTCCTGGGGTTAGTCATGAAAGCTGGCTCACCTTCACGGCACAACACGCCCTTTAGATGCCGTCGTTGTGTTGCGCTGGATGCTAGCTTACTTTCATTTTTGTGAGGTCAGCATCATGTGATATTACACATATGATACCTACTTGGTAGTTTAGGCATCCATTTGTGTTGTATTTTTCCGTGATATAAACAATAAAAACCATTCTTAGGGCATCTGAACTCGTGTATATGAATGAAATATTTCTTCTATGCTATGTCTCCGTGCATTTCAGTGGCATATGTGCATAAAATTCAATTTCTTGGCAAATATATTCATTACCAGGGCTAAATCAACATGGTGCATGAAAATATCAAAGTTAATAACACTTGTTGTAAAAATAAGGATGTCAAAATATATCTCTTTCCTTTCTAATATTTGTTTGTTATATTCATGACAGTTGTAGAAACCATGGCAATATAAATCATAAATTAAAGGGTCTTCTTCTGTTGATTTTACAGCCAAGTCCATGATTAAGAAAAGAGATGACAATGGATTCCTACTAAATGCCAGGAAACGTTCTTTAAAGTAGAATACATTTAGAACTGAATCTGTAGAACACATCTATATCCCCTAGTTGTGGCACATTTTCTTTAACATATATATATATACATATATATATATATATATATATATATATATATATATATATATATATATATATATATATATATATATATATATATATATATATATATATATATATATATATATATATCCTTGCATCAGGAGTGATAAAACAAGGAATGGAAAAAACCCAAATAAAAAATAGATATAAATGTCCACATCTGATTATGTTTGAGACTTTATGCTCGACCTGCACGATGTAACTTGGAGGCTCACACATCTTAAAAAACAGGGAATATACTAAATCAGCCTATCATGGATAATTTAGTTCCTTTCGAGAATTTGCAACATTTTGGTACACATGTATATAAATAGATGTATATATATCCCATCAAATATAGAAGCACCTGTTTATTTAATTGTATTAGACTTAAATCATAATAATCATAGATATATTGATTTAAAAAAAAAATCCTTCAGAGAAAAAAGAATAGTAATTATTGACCATTGAAACGTTTTAAAAAGCAATTTTCTTCTTCATGATACCTTTATTCAGTTTGGATCATTGATTTTTAATCAAATTAGAAACATCGCCAAGAACAGTAAGAGTTTGCCTGTACTGAACAAACTGATTTGTGTCTTGCTCAGCTTGAATCTGAAATCATTAAGAAATTCCCCAGCTAGCTAACCAACAAACAAACTAACTGATTCACTGACTGGCTGACTGACTGACTGACCAGCTAACTACACTGGCCCTGTGATGAATGGCTCCATAACAACAAAACGAGCAGGAACAGCATCATCTTCTGGGTCTGTTGCTCTAGGCCCTCCAGACCGAACCCTGACAACCACATGTCCTATCTCTCTATGTCTTGATAGCAGCCTGGAGATTACAGAGCAGTTGCCATCAAATTCTCTGGCAACTTATGACTGGGACCATCCTGCTATCCAAAACAGCCCAATGATTTGCCACTTTTCTCCTGTGGATAAGGGATGTTGTGGCATGACTGGACCCTATGGCGGTACTGGATCCTCTGGCCAGGTGTGCATTTTTATGTAAATTTAGAGGCAAAGACTAGCCTAAATTCAGCCCAACGTGTGCACCACAGGTTCACTTACAGACCATTTTCCAATACATAACAATGAAACCAGAATACTGGATGTAATTCATGTCACAAGCTTCTGTCCAATTGTGAAGGCTGACCTTCCCGCATTCATACCTCACTTGGTCCACATACTGGACAACACTGGGTTGATATATATATATATATTTACCTGTATAATTACTCTTACAGGTCACAACAATTATAATATTTCTTTCAAATTTTATTAATGTTTGGTCACATACACGACAGGCACAGAAATACTTTTTTGGTCTCTGGGATATGAATTGCATAGTTATGTAACAACAAAGATACACTCAAAAGGTTTATGCTGCTTCAAGTTTGGCTTATTAAGGATGTTATTGAGTTTCGTGTAGCTTTAAATGCAAGTAAAACAATAAATTTAAGAATACAGTTTGATTGGTACTTTGCTGAGTGTATACAATAGATCAGCGTTAACTTGTAGTACTCTTGTGTTCATACATATTCAGGGCAGTTTGTCGTTACTTCAGTTCTTGGATAGTTACTTTTTAGCTGGAATTTACCTCTGTAAAGGTACGTCAACATGTTTATGATCGTCTTCACGAGAAACTGATAGACTGAATTTTGCTGTATTCCTGTATATTACCACATATGGTGGTTTGTTTATTTTCACAATTGCTGCCAGTGTAAGAAAAATTTCATGATATTTTATTTGTTTGATATCATTTTACCCTCTCATGTTCTTAAAAATAGTGGCCTATCATTGCGAAATAAAAGTTTACAACAAACAACCGCCATCACAAAAAGATGAGTCCAGAAATTTAAGGCTATAACACGTGCTTCATTGCTTGTCACTGTCAACCTATAATTATATGTAGCCGTTGAAGTCTTGCATTTTGTAAATGTTTGCACCAAACGTGATAATAGTGATTAAATAAAAGTTTAAATCTTGACATACACAGTGACTGCATTGGACAAAAAGCATATAGAGTAATTTAGAAAGTGTCATTCTGATTTTTTATTTTTGTTTTGTTTCCTTTTCTTTTTTCTCGCTTTTTTTTCAAACCACACAGATATTTCAGCGTTTGCAAAAATTGTTTACACATAAGAACAAAGGATTTACACATGGGAATAAGCCCTTTTATCTATGTAAAATATATTTACATTTATATAATCTTATTATGTAAAAAGGTTTCACACGTACGTCAAAAAGTTTGCAAACATATGACATGTTAACCCATGTGTGCAAATCATTTTTGCAGATGTAAAATAAATATGTATTTTATACGTGTGGAATAATTTCCCACCTTTAAAGCGAATGTTTGTGAATAAGTTGTGGACATAACGGTTCTCAACATGATATCAGCAATACCTCATTTTCATGCAAATATCTGTGAGATGTTTCCTCTTGAAATGTATTGTTAACTGTCCTACATATCCTGATCCTCATAGATAATAGAAAGTATCAGAGTTCAGCGGTTGATAAAGTACAGTCTCCATAAATGTCCTTGTCTATCAATTTCGTCTCAAAATGACTATTTAATGACACTGAATTTGATTTTGGGCTTTGACATAAAAACTGGGCTTTCTTCGAACTCAACCCAAAACACTGTCGAGAAACATGTCCAATTGAATAACTGCTAACACAATATGAAAATCGGAATGATTGCAGTTTCAGAGACGGCACAAGTGAAATATGGATGGGAAAACTAAGTACAGCAATATTAAAGTCTCTCGTAAGGGGACCATCCATAAAATGCAACAAGATGGTAAGGTTGCAAAATGTATAATAGCTTATATCTTTAATAAGATGTCATTTCTAGGATATAGTTATACTTGCTAGACCGTTGATGTGCGATGAACAGTTTTGGTGTAGCAAATTATTAACCTTCAAACTCCAATCTCCATTTTTTAACAACTGTAAATAATACTGGCTAGCTGATTTTAATCTCAAATATTGGCTGCATACATTTCCAAAACGTTCTGTCCACGTTTGCTCGTCTTGTCCAAACAATAGAAACACATTGCTAAATTAATATTTTCCACTGATTATATGCTGATTCTCTGTGGTGTAAACTGATTCAAATATTGTGTCCTTGGATCCAATATGGAATATCTGGGACAATGTTCCTTCATACCATGTTATTGCAATGCATTGTTTTCGCCCCACTAAATTTTTTGCTATTAAGTTGTGCCAATTACAAACTTTGACTATTCGTAGGCTGAATTGGTACATTTGTTTTAGGAAATACAACAGTGTAGAAGGAATAACAAATGATATATGAATATGGTGCAGACGACGTAATCCCTATTGGCATGCAAGAGCTTGTGAAAGGATAATGCCCAGATTTCCCACAGAAAGGTCTATGCCTGGGAACCTTTATTTGCACATGTGATGTAAGATCTGGGTTATCATAGACAAAACCGTATCAATTTTTACAATCATCGTTGTTACCTGCCCATTTTAATTTTATATACGGTCAATTTAAGATTCACTCCCACAGTAAGTTTTGAACCATATTCCCTTTATATGCATGTATGATTTGTAGTGTAAGGCATCTTGTGTGCTTAAGACACTTGGAAATGATTCAAAACATGTGTTTCTACTAATAGGCGGGATGTGAATTGCACTTGGTACAGTGGCAATAACACAAACATATATATTTGTATAATGTCTTCATATAACAAGAAGAGGTCAAATAATGCAATTTGCTTTACAAAATGAATATGCAATGATGAAGATTATTTCCTCTTTTACAGAAGGAAGTTATAAAACTCGGAACTATTATTAGAATTTCCTTCAGCCATGCCAAGATTCGCTTTTTTAATTTTTACTATAACTTGATATAGTGGATCGTGTACACAGATTATATCCTTCATGGGCACGAATGATCCAAATGTATTGCATTTTAAGAAAATTGCTGCTGACATGAACTTTGTCAACAACGGAATAAAACACAAAGCAACAATTGCCTTACACATCATTTCTGGAGTACAAATGATGTGTCAATCTAAGTATAGTCTGTTATAAAACTTGGAACTATTATTAGAATTTCCTTCAGCCATGCCTAGATTCGCTTTTTTAATTTTTACTATAACTTGATATAGTGGATCGTGTACACAGATTATATCCTTCATGGGCACGAATGATCCAAATGTATTGCACTTTAAGAAAATTGCTGCTGATATGAACTTTGTCAACAACGGAATAAAACACAAAGCAACAATTGCCTTACACATCATTTCTGGAGTACAAATGATGTGTCCATCTAAGTATAGTCTGTTTCTCAGTAACCTGATAGAAAAATCAAAGCTTTGATTGATATAACTAAAGTCATAATTATTACCAAACAATAGACATACTGCATTCGTCTTAGATATCGTTCCTTTCTTGCCAAAATTGAATCTGCATAAAGTTAGTGACACGGAATATGTGTTGCCACCTATGTTAAGTATTTCTATTTATGCCCCGTAAACCAATGCAAAAATGCAAAGCTCTGATTGATTTAGTTAATTTTAAACTTATTGACAAAATATACAGATACTGCATTTGTCTGTGATAGCATTCCTTTTTTGGCCAACATTGCATCTGCATCATGTCAGCAGTACGGAATATGTGTTGCCACCTATTTAATGTATTTCTATATATGTTCCTTTGCTCTTGTCCACCATGTAAATAGTATCTGTGCAGAGCACATACCACTCAATCCTTAATATAATTGTTGCACGAATTCTACGTCTCCATGGTCCAAAATTGTTACATTTAGGTAACAACTGTAACTGAAGATGAAGACTCAAGGAAACTGCTATTGATAATGGGTCTGTTGATGTAGATGGATCTGACAGTTCAGTGCCTCTTGTTAATACATGGGCACTAGAAGAGCATTGCTTAAGTATACTATTGATTGAATCGTACATTTTTGAAAACAAATGGAAGGCACAAGGTTCACAGTATCAATTTTTGAAGATGGTATGCTCTGTGAAGTCCTATTATGCACCTGTTTTTAGTGTCCCAAATAAGCATGAATTAAAATTCAGCAATTTTTGATTGTGGTCCAGTGGATGCACCTTTCGCACAAACCTATGAATTAAAGTTTGAATTGAACCTTGAAAGAGCCTCTTATTCACATAAATTATAATTCTCGAACGTTTGTTTGTGGTTCTTTGGATGTGCCTATAGCACAAAGCTATAAATTCAATTTGGAATGGAACGGTTTTGAAGGTTCTGAGCATTAAAACGTTTCAAGTGCCCCCGATTTGCATGGATTAAAATTCTAAAACTTTTGTTCGTGGTTCTTTGCATGTGCTTATAGCACAAACCTATGAATTAAAGTCGGAATTGTACCTGAAACTTCAGTAAACAGTTTTGAAGATAAACCCTAAATTTGCATAGATTAAAATTCAATAACTTTGTGGTTCATTGGATACACCTATAGCACATTTCTATGAATTTAAGTTGGAATTGGGCCTCTGCCGCTAATAGGTTTGGAAATATTAAACATTTAAATTTTCAAGTGGCCGTAATTTGCATAATTTCCAACATATAAACTATTCCAAACCAGACGCTTCATTTCACATCTGGTCCATCACGGTGCTAAGTTTGCTACATTTTGAAATCGTAGTGTCTCAGAAAAAAATTAATAAACAAATAAAAAGAGGAAAGGAAGAAAACAAAGAAGAAAAGAAAAAAGTATTTGAGGGAAAACAAAACGTATGTATTGGCACACAGACTTAGTAATGTTGTGGCGCCATTCCTTGACCAAATAGTATTTTGGGGCACCCACAAGTGCCATCGAGCAATTATAGGCATTGGCTCAACACTTTTCGAACAAACTTGTTGAAAGTAATGAAGCCCCTCCCCCGATACATTTTACCATGCTCTATCTACTTACTTAGTGAAAGAATTTATTAAATACAATCCCCATTTAATAAATACAATACTGTATCAAAGCAGAGAAAAACAACAACAACAACAACAACAACAACAACAACAACAACAAAATCTGAACAAAGGGAGAAGAGAGTCATCTACATTGAATGCAGAAAAGTGACTTCTTCCTGGATAGATGAACATAAGACAGCAGCGGACGAGTGGTTAGGCTTAACTGAACTACAACATATCCAGGCTGCTGGCATAAAACTTGAATCTAACGCTTGCCAGCTACTTGGAGATTTAGTATGCCTCTCCAGCAACTGTCTGTTTTAGGGAGTAATCGGCATGTGTGTTTATTTCTGCTTTTTATTTTTTCTATTCTGTTTGTTTTACTGTTTTTTATTTTTTTAAGTTGGTTTTTTTGGGGTGTGTGTGTTTGATTTTATTTTTGTTTGTGTGTGTGTGTGTGTGTGTGTGTGTGTGTGTGTGTGTGTGTGTGTGTGTTTGTTTTGTTTTGGTTTGATTTGTCTTGTTTTGCTTTTTTGCGAGTGTGGGGTGCAGCGTTAATTGCCGGCTTTTGTCCAAACATCGGTGGGACGAAAGTGTGATGAAATCACAAGTCAACTTTCTGTCTCCGTTAGAGGAAAGTATTTGGTAGAACTGTGTGCGGGTTCCTCACGATAGCAACCCCTGTAATCAGTGATTTGGGTCACTGACTTAATTGTTGACGATTATTTCGTCGACAAAATAACTGATCAGTGGAAAAAAGCAAGGAAAAACAAGTTGAGATATTACCTATATTGGCCATTTAAAGCACTAGTATTGGAGGGAACCTTCACAACAACTTAAATGATTCCTATCAGACATAAAGACGGATGGATAATCATATAGGTTGCATGAATGGACAAAGCCTCGTGCATGCAGCTACATTTGGCTTGCATCACCTTTACCTTTACACTGTTTTGACCGGGCTGCTCGACATGTAGAGAAGACAATATGGCAGAAGCAATTGCAAAGTGAGCTTCTATCTTCATGGTTATATGGCCCAGCATCCATCTATGTATTTTATGAACTTCTAGGTTGGCCAGTGTGAACGTGCTTGTTTATTTGTATCCACATGAAGACGTCCCAGTCTGTATATGTTTTATTTGTGCTTTATCCTAGCAACCCCCCCCCCCCCGGTCATTTCGGAAATAATTCCTGGATGCAGAAAGCAGTATGCTACAGGCCAAAATGTGTACTTTACAGCAAAATACCCACGTATAGCTTGTTGTTGTATACAGAAACGTCACACACGATACAGATAAATATAGTTTATTTCAAGTTTCGATCAATTTAAGTGATTTTATACGGAATCCTTATGTGACCAACAGAAATTATTATAGAAACCTTTTAATTAAGAGTTTTTTCTCAAAATTACGAGGTTTTTCTCGTAATTACGGGTTTTTACAACTCAAAATCGTGAGAGTGTTTTCTCATAATCACGATATTTTACTCGTAATAACAAGTTTTCAAAACTCAAAATTACAGGTTTCTCGTAACTGAGAGTTTTAACCTCATAATTTTAAGTCATTGTAATAATCATCATATAAATTCAGCCGACGCTCATACATGAGCATTATGGCCGCGTAGGCTGCTAGAAAAAAGAGAGAAATATTAGTGAGAAAGTTAGTGATTGGACAAGGCAGGTGTATAATCAAAAGAAAGTGTGTTAGGTGTTAGTGAGGCGGTTAAAATCAGATGTCAAATTTACAGGGAGTGAGCCTGGTGGGCTGCCAATTGAGATTGGAAGCCCATCAGGCTTGGGGCTGTGACAACTGTTAGGGGGAGGTTATTCCATTCTATAATGCTACGCGGGAAAAAGCTGAACTTGTAGTAATCTCTGGATGTTTGGTAGGTTAGATAATAATAATGAGTGTTTTAAACTCAAAACTGGAGAATTTCTGGTAATTACGAGTTTTTCTTCTGATAACGAGCCTTTTCTTGTAATTACGCATATTAAAAACTCGAAATTACGAGTTTTTCCACGTAATTACCACTTGTTATAAAATAACGAGCTTTTTCTCGTAATGACGTGTTTTTAAAACTCAAAATTACGAGTTCTTTCTCTTAATTACGTGCTTTTAAAACTCGAATTGCGAGCTGTTCTCATAATTACGATTTGTACTCGTGATCATGAGTTATTTCATAATTACCGGTTTTCCGTCAATCAAAGGACAACTTGCCAAATCTGGTACGGTATTGATGATTAAGTTTGCACACTAAACTGATGAGTCTTTGCCTTTTTCGCCCTGATGGAAACCGTTAAGACCTGGGTTGCTCTGAAATTCATGAAGTCATTTATAAAAAATGTTTAAAATGTGATTAAACAAAGAATTTTAATTTGATATGTTAAAACGTTTCTTTTTTCATAGTATTTATTTGACATTACAAGCAAGGTCAACATGCTTCATATTTGTGCACCATATATAACTCAAATTTGCAGGTCAAGCTCATCAAAACTTGCAAAGTATATATGAAATTATTGATGGTACCAGCAACCAACTTACCTGTGGATATAAATGTCAAAATTTTCGCAAGCTGTCCAAGTATACTCTGGTATAAATTTTGCACCTTGACATTAGCCACTTCAGCTGAACCAACATTTTAGTAGCTAATCGGGATAATACATGATAATTAGTCGAATTGAACAGTATTCCAAATAAGAATGACTTATCATAAAGTATGTTACATGTATCAGTCAATGTTCTGACATGACAGATCACGAAACACACGTATGGTTGTATTTAAAAAAGCATCACCTTTTATAAGTCTGACGTGCATTAGTTTTGCTTTCATCCTTAACTAATGAGTGACCTTTTATCACAAATCTGTTGCCAGAAACAAGTTCCCAACCCCCAAAATAGTAGATATTTATGTATCACATATAGTTCTTGCTCAAACAATTGTAAAATTTATCAAATATTTTCGATAACTTCAACTGAATGACAAGCCTAGCTAGTCTAGCAAGAGAGTGTCAGGTCTGTACATACTAATGGAATTAATTAAAAATCTAAAAGTTCTAGAACAACCACATATTTAACAAATTCAGTTAAGGCATCTGTGGTAAGTAATTCTCTACACGTACTACAGTTTCTAACCAATAATTTTGGAGAAATGGCACATATTTGAAGACAGAGAGTAAAAAAAGAGAGAATACTGTCAAAGGATCTGGCAATATGCTGGTAGTTTCATTTTCAATGGCAAAGACATACCGTACACTATATGTGGACCTAGCTTGGTATCTTTGGCACATAATGCACGGCGGTTTCATGAATTTTGGTCCCAAACATGTCATGGCAATTGTCGATAATTGGAATTAATTGGATAAGAAAAATATTGTTCCAACACGTGAACCTGCAAAGTGCAGTGTTGAAATATGTTCATATTGAGACAAAGTTTATCATGGTGAAAAAAAATTCATCAGTTCAGTACGCATGGTTGTTCACCTATAGAGTAGCTACATCGCATTTTTGACCCTGTTGGCGCACTGCATATATCATGATCAAACTCAAAGGGTTCTAAATTTGACCTGTAATAGTCGTAAAAATCGTGATTATGAGTAAAACCCTCGTATTTACAAGTTTTTTCTTATAATAACGAGTTTTGAGACTGTCAAAAGTCAACTTCGAAGCTTCAGACAGTGACATCTTAAGGGTGATCCACCCAAGAGGAAGTAGAAAAAAACGCGCCCTTTACACGCAATTCATTTGTTTCCAGGACATTTGCATATGGACCTTTTTCAAGCACAACATACAGTTGTTGCGAGGGCACCTGGCTATGAATATAAAAATATCTCTGACTCTTTGTAGGTAATGTATGTTACTTTACGCTTCCAATCAAAACGTGCGGATGCCGCTTATTGATCATATATGAAGTAAAAATTTCATTTTTGAATATGTCCAACGATTTTTCGAAATCTTAATCTGTATTTGTATTATATAATAAGAGTAAGGCAGTATGAATGTATAAATTTTGATTTTTTAACTTAGTATCTGAGCACCATAACAAACCTCATTCCTCCATATACAATTCATTGTAATAACTTTTGCGTGTCACCCGTGAAGTATAGGAAAAAGACTGAAATAAGCAGCAGGCTCTAATATCTGTATTTCTTGTTTTCTCATGTCATGCACTGATTATTCGATACGTATTTTTCCATGTACACTGGTTTCATTGTACAGGCAGGAAGTTCAGTATACTTCAATTCGGTTGCAGCTTCGTCCAGGAAGTGGCGTGCACTTCAGTTCACTTCCCGCCTCATTCACTTATTTGCACCCGCACTTCCAGTGCAGTTCTCTAAAAAACATATGCAGCCTAGACCGTGCAAGTCTAGTGCACGTATTCTTACACTTCTATGGGAAGTGCACTCCGCACTTCCTTGTGGCTTGGGCATACTTTTGCAGTTTCATGTATAACAAGGTTTCACTACCTAACTGCGAGTTCATAATGTGCAATTTTGTGGAAATTATATTAACTCAGTGTCATTGTACATGTGGAAAAACGTATTTGGTTTCAGCAAACTATGATGTACTTATTAGTTTGGCATCAATAAAATATCTTACAACCTAAAATGATCCTATGGAAATTGCATTTATTAGTGTGAATGTGCATGGGGAAAAACGTATTTGCTTGTACTTCACTATAGAGTTTTAAGACATTTCACTGCAACAAAAGGTGATTTAGAATATATTAATAATGCATTAGATTTAAGAAAAACAAACCAGAAATCAAAATATTGCCTTGTAACATTTTGATAATATGAATAATTGACCTGTGAATTATGTTTAAATAAAGTCATGTTAAAGAATGCAATGGGCCTTCGCTGTTTTAACCACTGGCGGACCCGGCAGGCGCCATGTCCCAAAACATTTATAGTGTTTTCATCCAACAAATAATCTGTATTAATTTTGATTTGAGGTAAAATTTGAGTTTATGGTATTAAATATAGGCATATTCTACTTTATGCATAATTTATATGGGTACATGTGGAAATGATAAAAACAGGAAGTTGGCCGTAACATTTAGTTCTGGTCTCAGGGTTTTGTTATAGGCCATGTGAAACGAATCTTGCATTGTGAGCTGTCACATCTTCTGTACATGTAATACAAGGCAATTAAGAGGACGTGTAAATTGCCATTGCGTTCATTAATTAAAATATTTCATTCCCTTCACTCATATAGCGACAGCGTGTAATGTTTCTCATGTGCATATTTTGAACATAAAGTTCCAATGGCCATTAGGTTCAAACTGAGATTAATAAAGATATAGCATCGAAAGAAATGAACTACACGCCTTGCTATGAAATAATGCAGTAATTTGCCTGAATGTTATTGTGGCAGACAGAGTGAACATGTATTGTGCCATAAATCCCCGATACTATTGTTTAAATTTTAATATTCCGAAGCGTATTTTAATGCCATGACTTCAGAATTATTGGTTAGATTCTCCATTGCATCTGGGAAATTGTTTATGATAGGTGGCCATACAAATTTCTATAACTTCTACATTTTTAATTAATTGTATAATGGGTATAGATGTGACATTATCTTGCCAGACTGAGTACCATTCACGTGCATACATGCACTGAAAACGACTGATGAACTTTGGAATTGTTTGAGAAAGAACTATGTGTATTACATAGATCTCTAGGATTTTGAGGGTTGGGACCTCTTTTCTGGCATATTATTTGTGACAGACGGTCACTCATGAGTTAAGAGTGAAAAGAAATCTAAAGTACTTTAGACTTATGAAACCTGATGGTTTATTTAATACTATCATACGTGTTCTTCATGTTCTGTGATGTCCGAACGTTAAATGATACCTGTAACGTTACATAATTATAAAGCATTATTATTTGGAATACTGTTAAATTCTACTAATTAAGATAATTATGCTTATTAGCTACCAAAATGGGGTTCAGTTGAAGTGGCTGTTATGAGGGTCCGAAATTCATTGCAGGCCGTTATTGAACACCTTGTCATAATTTTGACATTTATATCTACAGGCAAGATGGTTGCGAGATGTATGATAGTTAATATACATATGTACTTAGCAAATTTTTATCAGCTTGACATGCAAACTTGTGGTACAGTATATATTGGGGCACAAATGTGAAGCATATTGACCTTACTTATAATGTAAAATTGATACACTGAAACAAACAATTAAACATTTCAAAGCATCAAAATAAATTCCTTTGTTTGTATCGCATTTAAAACATTTTTCACAAGTGACCTCCAGAATTATGCATCAACGCAGATCTTTAATATGTCCAAAATGGCGACAGGTGAGATGCAGAGTTACTGATAAATGCCGTACCGATTTCGCTTTTGTGACCCTCTTGGCAAGGTGTTAATACATTGCCGTAAATTTGGCAAGTTGACTTTTGATAGTAGGAAAACTCGTAATTACAAGAAAAACTCATAATATTGAGTTTTAAAAAAGTTTTCCGACTTTTGCATAAATGATTTGATGAATTACAGAGCAAGCCAGGTCTTGCTGTTTTTAATTTCTTACCAATTTCGTATTTGTGGCCCTGTTGGCGTCCTGTAAATATCATTGTTGCAGATTTTGCAAATTGACTTTTGATAGTCGGAAAACGTGTAATTATAAGCAAAAGCTCAAAGCTACGAGGAAAAACTCGTAAATAAATGATAAAATCGTAATCACGAGAAAAACTCGTACTTTCGAGAAAAAAGTCTTAATTTCGACTTTTAAAAACATATAGCTACGAGAACAAAACTCTGTATCAAAAGAAACAACTCAAAATTACGAGAAAAATCTGACTATTACTAGAAAAACTCATAATTTCGAGTTTCATGAACACGTAAGTAGGAAAAAAAATTCGTTATTAAGAAAAAAAACTTGAAATTATGAGAAAACAACCACATGCTGTGTACTCTTCAGCTAAAGAAACCCAACTAAAAGCCATTTCGTAGGTTATCATCCCCATTTTTCCTTTAAGCCTTCGCTGCAGGGGTGCTACCTGACCTGGACTTCAAACAACAGATAGTAACGCAACCTAATTGCCATTATGTAATCAATGAGGTAGTACTTTTGTCAATAGATTAGGGGCTCTAGTTAGTTTCATCCAGTATTTTTTCTTATCAAATTTATACAAAAATGTGGTAATCATGTTAATTTTCACAAAATGCTATATTGAATTGACACATTAATCATAAAAATCGGCTGACAGAAACTGAACTGGTACATCTATTTTGTACCATGAAGCAAAAGGAACTGGACTAACGGCAGCTGTTCTAGTAATTAAAGCATCAAAAGAAAGTGACGAACAAGCTGGCTGACAGTGTGTGCGCAGTAATCAGTGACTGGTTTCAACGATTGCTAGACTTGAGTAGGTAGAAGAGAAATCTACTTTCTTAGCAGCTGAGGTGAACACCTCATTGTAATCACAAGAAAAGCTCATAAATTCAAGTTTAAAAAACACGCAATTACGAAAAAAAAACTTCCTATCACGAAAAAAAAATTCGTGATTTCGATAAAAACTCCTAATTAGGAGTTTTTTTTAAAAAAAAGTTTGGTGGTCACATTAGGCTTCTGTAGTATAAAGCATGTGTATAAAAATCATATTGGCCAGACCATTGAGGGCCGTATAATAAATTGATCAGAAATTGCTACACAAGGATTTCTGTTCGGCACTTACAACCGGAAAAAATAGCTATAACCGGAAGAACCGATACACGATTCACTGTTATGGGCTAAGCTAATTCCTGGGTAACGATGGCGTCGTCTGCTGTCAGCGACACTGTTGAATCTCTACTGGAAGATTTGGCGTCTATTGCGGCACAACTTATTGAAGTAGGACTTAACAATTATGAGATAAAAAGCTCATAGCATGGTTTGTAGTCGACACGAAGAATATCAAATCGTACTAGGTACCATATGGCAGGCATCCTTCGCTTGGCTAACGCATTCTGCATATATAGCACCTAGTGCTCTTTAATATTCGTATGGACACTTCCTGTACCACTTATTCAACAAAAATTATGTATCTGTATATATATATATATATACGTTTCCTATCGTAAACATGCACGTGTACAGGCACCAGAAATAGAATTACATTTCCTGGCGCTTACTCACAGAATATGACCACGCAATAATTACAGTGCAGAGCTTGTTTTGATAAGATTATTTTTCACCTTATGCATGAGGCAGTTTTCACATGTTTTGTAAATAACCAATTTAACGTTCATCTTTTTTTCATGTACGAACAAGGAATGAATGAATACTTATCGCACTGAAAGGTTTCCTGGAATAAATGACGCACGCCCAGACCTACTAAGTTACTGATCATAAGGGAAGATACAACATGTGTAACCGAAGCTCAAATTCAAGTATCCAATCAAGAATATAATTACATTCCACATTTGCACCACGCACCTACAAAGTCAACATGGCAGCAGGAGCTGATTAGGATAACCATGGTTTCCTCCGCCTCATCTACAAAACTCTTTTTATTTTTCTGGGCCACCTGTGTCACACAGGATCACGACACAGTAGCGAAGAGCCACAGCATTATTATTATTATTATTATTATTATTATTATTATTATTATTATTATTATTATTATTATTATTATTATTATTATAATTATTATTATTATTATTATTATTATTATTATTATTATTATTATTATTATTATTATTATTATTATTATTATTATTATTATTTTTACATGGCAAGACGGACTTTTCCACCACTCAAAGTCAGTCGTGATATTGTCAAGACTTTCTAAATAATTCAGAATACCAAACAATAATATTGTGAAGCAATAAGCTGCCATTTGAAATATATTGAAGAATCGTAGACCAATTACACTTTCAGGGCTGGTAGTTGGTCCTTCCTCTGTGGGACCAACACGGTCACAAACACACACTTACACACACACACACACACACACACACACACACATAAATATGAATATATAAATATATAAACATATACTGAACCCCAATGAAAAGTATCCACATAAAAAAATTAACACATTAATTTTGTAAGTTACTAAGTACTGTGTGTGCATATATGCATGGTTTGGAGCCTACATCAGGGTCATTCAGGACAACTTTTTAACTTTTGCTGGGTTGTTACATAATGCATGTGACTTTTGTGCACCGAATATGGCTTCTGACCACCACTCCTATTGGATGGCTAAAATGACCTGATGTTTTCAGTGGGTTTAAAAAGGGATGTTCAGCCAAGAAAAAAGCCAGTGGTCTCAGGTGTGTTGACGCGATCATGCCGCGTCTGAGCCAAGGTCAAAGACACCATGCTTTGGGGCTTGCAGAGGGTGGAGTCCCAATCACTCAAATCGCACAAAGAATGGGGTGTACTCGGCGCACCATCCAACGACTAATTGAACGGCAACAAGAAACTGGATCCGTAGATGATCGGCCTAGGCCTGGCCGAGAAAGACTGACAACACCTGGCCAAGGCCGTCACATCCGGCTGATGCACCTGCGAGACCGTTTCCGTACAGCAGCCCAAACAGCCCGTGAGACTCAAGGGGTGAATCACCGTCCTGTCAGTAGTTCTACTGTGGAGAGGCGACTGAGGAGCAGTGGCCTAACAGCCAGAAGACCTTACAGGGGTAACCTGCTGACCCAACCCAGAAGAGAAAGACGACTGCAGTGGTGTAGAGCACACTCCAGGTGGACTCGCCAGCAGTGGAATACCGTCCTTTTTACTGACGAGTCCCGTTTTTGTGTCAGCAGAGCAGATGGCAGAGAACGTGTGTGGCGCCGGACTGGGGAGAGATATGCAGATGCCTGTGTCCGTCAGGCAGATCGATGGGGTGGACCCTCTGTCATGGTGTGGGCAGGCATCAGCAACCGCTACCGGACACCCCTAGTGGTCATTCAAGGGATCCTCAATGCTAGGCGGTACATTGATGAGGTGCTGGAGCCGCACATGGTCCCATTTATGGAGCAGCATCAAGATCTGGCGATCTTTCAGCAGGACAATGCACGTGCACACTCTGCAAGATTAACAATGAACTTTCTCAATGAGAACAACATCAATGTCATGGAATGGCCAGCGTTCTCACCCGATCTGAGCCCTATTGAACATTTGTGGGATCAGTTAGGCCAAGGTATTCAACGGAGGACACCTAGGCCTACTACCCGAAACCAGCTGATCCAAGCTCTGCAGGAAGAATGGAATAATGTTCGCCAACACAGAATTCAAACCCTGGTCAGCAGTATGCGCCGCAGATGTATAGCATGTGTTGATGCTCGAGGTGGCCACATCCCATATTGAACAGAAAAATTTGTGTGACTTTCAATTAGGGCAGTTAATGACATTTTTTGCCTGTAAGTGACGTTAATGTCGGTAGAGCGTGACATTATTTTTACGCCAGAAAAGTGAATGCTTTGTTAAGTTCTAAGCACGTCTAGGTATGAAATGTTTCAAGTATAAACAATAAAATACTTCAAAATTGGCATGTGGATACTTTTCATTGGGGTTCAGTATATATATATATATATACATATCTATATATACATATATATATATATATACATATATACATATATATATATACATATATATATATATATATATATATATATATATATATATATATATATATATATATATATATATATATATAAAATCAGTACACACAATTACAATATCGAGATGGATATGATAAAAAAGACACGAACTAAACTTAGAGGTTATCAGATTGAATGAGGTGAGTGAGTGAATGAGTGTTATACAAATATGTGGAATTGAAAGACTGCAAGAAAACGCATGTTTTAAAAAGTGTGAAACGTCAAATAAGTCTCTACCTTTTCCCTAGTACTATTTACAACACATGCTGTTCACAGCTTATGCAATATGTGCACTGCGTTTATTGTGTTGCACTTTGCTTGGCATTCTGTGCAAATATCTACCAATAGCATCTCATGTTTGTTACAACAGATTTGATATTGTTATTGGTACAATCCGGCATGGCGTGTATTTAGTGCTTCCTTATTTTTAGTGAGGGGGCTGGACCACTTAATTTCATGAATGTTTGTGGTATGGGGTATACAAAACCTCGATATACTAAATTCACATATCTGTTGTTATGTAACATGTCTTCATCAACTAAATTAACTTATTGAACTATATACAGTAGGCATAAGTGCCAAAAGGTCCAATACCATTCCCCCAAACAATTCAATAAAACAACAATATACACGAAAAGGATGAAGAAAGGTAAATCTTTAATACATGTTTACAATAATAATTGTTCTCTGCATATGGTCCTCAAAATAATTCATTCACCCAACAGTGCTCTGCTTATTCTGATTAACCATGGTACCTTAACAACGCGAGATACACAAATAGTACAGAAATCCATGATCCATATTCATTAATTCCAAACCCAACAAAACACTTTTAAAATTCAATTTTAGGATTTTTTTCTCATTTTGATAGATATACATTGTATCTATCGACAGGCGAAAATTCAATTTGGAAGGCAAAAATTAATATAAGAAAATGACGAGAAAAACATTTGTTTATCAAATACCACATGGGTCTTTCTGGTTCCATATTCATACAAGAAGACAAGAGCGCCCGTCAATAACAGAAGCTGTGCACCACATGATAGCTGTTAGCAAACGGTCGCTGATGCCTTAAGCTTTTTCACCTCACTGATGCGTTGTGTTTGTAGCCTAGCGCTTGTACTGACCAAGGATGCTACACGAATGACCATTGTCTGGCGATGTGAGCATGTTAGCCAATATCCCCGGCCAATATGGATTATGAACTGTTCATCAATGGCCAATAAAACCGTCTTTGTTGTTGTTAATTTTTTGTAATGAAGACATTGAAAGAATGTGGTCATTTGCGCTTTGATTTTTCTGATTTTAACTAACTGACTGTAAAGTCGTTCAAAGAAAATGCAAAGTGTTTTGTTTGCATTTATGACTGGAACCATAACTTGCAGCTGTCCGTACGTTAAATGTCTTATTGATTGGTGGGGTCTAACTTCCCATAAAGTTTGGGTTCAAATGTCTTAGAAATAATGTCCGATGATTTTACACATATATCATAATTTAAAATGATGACTTTAATACATTTAAAATGAGCCTACTGGACAAGCCACAAGCGCGCCTTTTTCTCCAGACCATGGTCACTGGCATGAAACTGTTCCGGCCCCCATAAACGCAACCTTTTTCTAAGCCAGCGTGCGATAAGTCACAGAACAGTATTAGTACTTAACATTGCGAGACAGAGCTTTACCAGTGATAGTGAGCATTATGATGATAATGGCAATCTGAATTTAGTCTTCACATTATCTGATGATGATGAACAAACTCGAATAGACAAGGCAATTGCGGCAGAAGAACAGACATTCAAGCCACACCAAGAAACACCATCCGTTTATTGATTGACTGATTTAATAATCTAACCCTTTAAAAAGGGGCACCAACGGGCAGGGCAGAACTCGTGGTGCGTCAAACAGGTAAAATCGTTCATAGTCACTTCGGTTTGAACACATTAAAATGGTTAAAAGTTATCGGTGCACAACCACGTGTCACGTGGAGCGTCACTGCGTGCGCACTCATTCAACCTTAAATCACTTTGCAATATATACACTTGACAGGCTATACAAGTGCCTCAGATTGAAGGTCGGTGATTGACTGCTTCTTAAAGTGCCAAGATTCAACTAAAAAATCTTCGGAGATACATGTACAGTTATAAGCATCGCCAATTTCATGACCAAAGTCACAAACGTGCTCACCCATGAGCCAACAGACTTTATTATTCAGAGACAAGGCCTAAAAACTTTGCCAACCATAGTCAAAATATACCTGTTAACACTCTTTCTTTCTAAGGATACAAACATTTTCAAACGTATTTGATCGAGTGCTTGACACAAAAATGGGAAATGGTGTAAATCTTCCTTAGCACTGTTATTTAAAACACATTTACCATCAGAGATATTCCATCTTTACAAATTCTAACCAAGACCCAAACATCCAGTTTGGCCACAAATTTTAACGTTGTGCCAGCTACATTTTCTACACTAAAAAAAAATCTCTCTCCAAAAGTAGACCTTTTAAGCATAAGATATCCTTTCCACATCAATGTCCTGAAAAAAATCGTAATTGACACCCTTCAATAGATAATTTTACAAAATGAAGTAACCAATTTATATTTGTCGATTTGAAAACACGGTTCATGCATACATGATCAAACTTTTTCTTCATTTTTTCCACATGCGGCCAAGCACCAGAAATGTTGCCACTATTATATTCAAACAAAACATCAAAATTTGTTCACACCTTCTTGCGTCAGGTGAATCAAATTTCATCCGGAGGAAGTATTTTACTCTTATGCATTCCAAATAAATATTAAAGACAACCACCCAAGCTCATGACTTTAGATTTAATGCAGTTAAAAGACATATTCCATTTTGTAGCAAACACTTGGGCTATATTTAGAATACAAACTAATTGGGTTTCATTTTCGGCTAATAGGGCTATGTCATCGGCATATACGAGACAAGGAAAATAGTTATTATTATAAGGTATACAAGTATTTCCTTATTTTAACATTACCATGGAGAACAAAGTGCGGGAGAGGATGCATCCTTGCTTAACTCCATTTGGCGTCTCAAAGAAAGAACTCTCCAAAGAACCGAATATTACCTTGTTTTCAACTTTATCGTAGAGACCTGTAATGAGACGCCATGCTTTTCCTTCAATCGCCTTTTCCCATTAAAGTTGAAAGAGTCTTACCCTATTCATGGTATCAAAAGCTTTAGATATATCCAAAAATTAAATCCAAGTTTTCAGTTTTTGTCTTTTGCGTAAAGTAAAAATTCCCTTTTAAAATAGATAATTTGTCCTCAAGTCTTCAGTGCCTCCTTTAGCCTCCATGCCCCTCCCATAATATTTCCATGCTGTAAATAATCCTCATAAATTGACATTGGACGATAGACGTGAAGACACTATAAACATTGGATGTGAACGTAATTCCACGATATTTCGACAACTTTTCTTTAGATCCTTCTCTGAGGATCGCTTTTATGTGCCCTTGAAACCATTGGTCCGGATAAGCTTTACACATATTAAACAGATCGACCAGGGAAGCAATTAAAGCTGCCACTTTTTGCAAAAAATTAATTAGGTATATGGTCCATCCCACAGGCTTTACCATTTTTCAGTTTCGAAACCGCTACGTTGACATTATCAAAATGAATTTCAATGCTGTTTAAGCCTATCGAATCACCTTTGTTGCTCATAAGCTCATCAACCTGACATTTCAAAATGTCATTTATGGCAGAAAGCTGCCTTTTGCCTATTGAACTAATATTTTTTCAGTAATCTGCAAGAATTTCACTTATTTCTTTTGGGACCGTTATGGTTTGTTTGCAATTTTGGGATCTGTAACTCTTAGTGGAAAATCATTGTTTTTTTTTTAGGCATATTAGCATTCGACAATATGCCTTTGTGTTTTTTGTTGCTTTCCTTGAACTTTTAATAGCAACCTGAAGCTTATTTCATACACTTTTGGCTCTGATCTCTCCTTGTATCTTATGCATTTTGGAAATGTAATCTTCCCACAGCTCCTGTGTTAATTCCGGAGAGCATGCACAGTCATTGTTGCACTTGAACCAATAACGATAAAAACGATTAGCTTGTTTTTGGCTTTGAATTAAATTGCGAGTCTATTCATTCCCAGAGTATTTATTGTTACCTGTGCACTTCTTTTTACCACCAACATAGTCTACTACCGCTATTAATATATCACACAAACTACACCAAGCCTCATTGACTGTACAGAAAGAGGAACAATTCCAATGCGTGAGACCAACATTTAGTTGGTCTCGAAACAGTGCCCACTTAATGGATTCTTTAATATTCCATTTATTGTTTACCAATTGACCAAAAAAGAAAAAAAAAAGCAGTCGTTCTTATCTACTGTAAGCGAGTTGAAAATAAATGGCCGGTATTCAGAATCCATCCCGGGTGTTTTATAACTTGCCTGGAGTAGCTTAACATCTACAAATCAGTTTTTACCAACCAAGCTATCTACAAAGTTGGAATACAGATTAATGGAATGATAGGGTAATATTTCATCCATTTTGTACAGTGCTGTACGATATCCCGCGGCAGCCATTAAAAAACGTTGACCGTATTAGTTGTGCATGTGGCCGTTAGATGGCACTGCACATTCTTCAGTCGTGGATCGCGCACGCACATTCAATAATACAATCCACTGCCTCAAGCCTCAACGCCCTCGATGGCTCAGTCAGTAGCGTGTAGGGCTCAAACAGTGGGGAATACAGGGTTATCGGGTTCTCTCCCCAGTTGGTGCAAGCAGTAGAAATACAGGTTGAAATATAGGTGAAGACAGGTGGTGAGAGAAGAGCGGGTGTGGGGGGAACCCCCCACAGAAGAAATATCCTTGTTTGTAGGGGGGTAAGGGGGTCTTCCCCCAAGATCCGGGATGGATTCTGAGGACCTCCAAATAAATAAAAAGTCAGCCAACGTGTGTCGTTATTTGGCCTGGTATTTTGTACTAAAGTCAACTCAAAACACAGCATTGTTCGGTGTGGTTGTCCAGTGATCATTTTCGTAATATTTCACCAGATACTAGGTGTCCATTCTCCGATTTACCTGGGCAAACAGTCATTAAAGTGTTTTGGAAATAAGACTTACCATCCTAACTTTAATCTGCCCGGTTGGTTGTGTCTGAAGCAGTTATCATCGTCAGTTACAAATCCAAAATGCAAAACAATACCCTAGCAAGCAAAACACGTCCGTGTTGGTGAGGGCCATTTTGAAAATGACATATATTGTGAGACAGTCGAACAAAGCCAAAGTAACATTTGATTTTGATATCAAAATGAGTCATGGCTAAACGTTTTCAGCACTGTTAACATGCATGGATGAATGTAACGAAGTGGGCTGAGCATATCCCAACGTATCCAAGTTTGTACACAATTGTATTAAACCTCATAATGCCTGGCAGGTGGTCACATGCCGTTTGTTGACTATCTTTGTTTATTCATAGCCCGGGATATGCACACATCATAATGTCTTGCATAAATCAAAGATTTGCTGACTTGTTTTTTTTATTGTTAACTCCGACTTTGTGCATATGTGTACCGACGGCAAGGTTGCTGCAGATTGAGTCCTGGGCAGCAAAAACAGCTCCACCCCTCATGACGTCAGAGGGCCAAACCAGCAGTCGAAGTGGTTTCTGATGCCTCATAAGACTATGATATCCCAATTTTGAAGGCCATAAAACTCATCTCAATAAGATTGCTTGAGTGACAACTTGTGAGAATGTTCAGACTCATGTAATGTTGCAAGAAGAATAAGACTTAACCAAATGCAGTCTAGCTATAAAGCACCACAGTCAATTAACTGTCTTCAAAACCATTTGAAGCTCGATTTTTCTCTTTGATGTAATGGACAAGAGAGGTAATTTTGCACGGTTATTTCGGGAGACCGGCTCAGGGAAGAGGAATAGAATAAAAAGGATTACGTTTGCAAAGGTCTTACCTTGAAAAAAAAAAAAAAAAAAAAAAAAAAAAAACTGTCCAGCGATTTTCATTTCTTTGCCCCATTTTTTTCCCATGGACCCAAAATATTGAGCAGGTCAAAGGTCGAAGGAAAATGTGACATGTCAAACTTAAGGGTCTTGCAGTGACAATAATATTTGGAATACAAAAAATCTTAGGATAGTTTTTTCCCCCATAGATATGTAACCCACAGAATGCACACATTTTTATCATATTATGTCAAACACGTAATGCTTGACATAAATTGACAATGCTATGAATGGCAAATATTCAAGAAAACCCAAACTCAGGCAGAGAAACAACCACCTACACAGTTGGCCCCCAAGTACCACATATATCGGGCCCACTAGCCATCCACGATAGGGCATAATTCAAATGCAGCCAAGCCATTCATTCCATCACCAGATAGGTATGACTGGAGGAGGAAAAGGAACAGATATATTGCAATTATAACAGATGCTCTTTCTGCACCAAGTGCTGTTCTCAACATACTGAGCTGTGGTTGTGCCAAAAACATATGCAGGGGCAAACTCTGTTCTTGTAGAAAAATGACATCGCCAGCACAGCAATGTGTTCCTACAGCTGGCAGGAAGAAACCTGTGTGAGCACTGAACATGTTGAAGCAGCTTTAGGTGTGACTATTTCGGACAGTTATTCACATCAGGACACTGAGTGATGTACCTTGTATTGGATAGCACATGTGAGATGCATTACACATTCAAAACTGCATGACAATGGGATATCATATGGTAATTTAGTATGGTATTTAGGCTAAAAATCATTAATATATTTGTTCAATCTCTGCAACTGTTACTGACACAAAGTTGCCAATCCTGCAATAAGTCCTAATTTTCAACAAATCTACCTGTTGGATCCAATTTTGTGACCAAAATCCTGCCAAAATGCGTATTTATCTCATTCAATACCAATTCGTAATTTTTCTGTATATATTAACCTACATATAGGATGACAATAACTGCACATTTAAATTCTTCCCACAAAGAACTTCCATTCAAGTTCCGACATGCCTAGTCTAACAGTGGGTTTTTTTCCACTGTCTGGCAAGTCATGCTGCAGCGGCCCTTGTGGCAGTTGCAGCATGACTGCCAGTGCAAAAACCATTGACAAGGTTCTTTGCCATCGTAGTATGCATTGAGTTGACATGAGTATTTTATGTGCAATAAAACCAGAGGTGTAAATGACATGCAATTTGGTGCCCATCTCGGACAGCATGTTGGATTTTTTCATAAAATTTCTTGACTGCCTTTTATGCGCACAGCCACCTTATCTGAACAACATTTCATATTTATGAGGAAAAATATCAGACATCCTGTGAATAACAACCAGTCACTACCATTTGGCAGCCATATTGGACGCCATTTCGGATTTGGCAGCTGCACCTTGTTTACTGGAAATTTTCGAGAATCCCGAGAAAATCTCCAAATCGAACCCTTTTGTAAAATTTCCATCTTTTGCCCCGCCCAAGAAGGATTTTAAAAACTTTTCTTCGTGTATATATTATGTAAAGATCCCAAGGAACAAGAATTTATTTAATTTTATGGGTCTAAAAATACAAATCAAAACAGGAGAGCAGATTAAAGACAGCACTCTTCTAATTGCCTAGCTTTGTTTGTGCCACTTTAAGCAAGACTATGTGGTTATGTATCCGTATATCATGTTTGTGTGTGTACAGCCATCCCAGACCAGGTGTATACATTTATTTTAAATATATGGGGTCTCTGGTGATGTTGGCAAAGACCGCCCAGGTGGTTTTGAGGGCGGGTTGGCCCTTTTTGTATCTAAAAAACCTTGTTGTCATTTGGCGCCCTGATCTGCAGGCACCAGATATAATGAGCTTTTGTGGACTGAGGTAAGAGTTCACGGTAATAAATTCTTACTGGGTACAGCTTATAGACTGCCTAATGCACCAGCAAAATTTTGGGATGAACTTCAAGACGGTATAAACTTGGCAATAATTAGTAATATACAATATATCATTTGAACTAGTGACTTGAACATGGACTGGAATGCCACTGCTGGCCCTAAGCTTACGCAATTTTGCTCTGTAAATTTGTTAACCTCCCATATCACAGAACCAACGGCAATCACTGCTACCACAGTCACCTGTCTAAACCAAATTATTTCCAATATACTCACTGTAATCACAGTCTGGTTGTCTTGCCACTTATTTCTACTTGTGATCGCTCTGTAGTTGCCTCAAATATGCTCCACCTTCCTCATTTTAGAACTCAGGCAGACTTGTTTTACAATACTTTCTTTCCCCTGTACATCAACACTTTGGAAGTAGCTCCCGCTCTACATTCGAAATTTTAATTCCTCAAAGGAATTCAGGAAACACATATATTCCAAAGTCCCCAGCTCAATTTAAGATACCAATTATAGGTGTTAACTCACGGTTGCTAGAGTTTGCCCATCGGGATGGTTACTTCGGAAATGGTCTCAGATATGATAGCTTGATTAAAATTCTTTGCTAAATTATGACAGCATTACTGCTGAACACCTCTCCTTCAGTAAATATGATATCTTAACAGATCGAATTTCATATTCATATAATTCCATCCTTATTTATTCTGCTGTTGCTAGTGTCTTACTTGTCGGCATTATTGTGCTGATCTTAAATAAAAGTACTCTTTATCCCAAGTTGGCCCAGAACTACCTCTCTTTTTTACTCAGTTCGGTTAAAGCTAAGATGGTCGATTTCTTTATGATCTCTGATAAACCCAGTGTAGTTGATCTGGGTTTCAGGAGGAAATGCAGTTCGCCCTTTGGGTGCCCTTTCCCCCACGGCATAGCTACTTATTACTCTACCAAACTCTCTGTTCATATATGTGCTTTTGATGCACATAAGTGATTTGACAGTGATTGGCATGATGGCTCACTTTAACAATTTAATTACACATTTAACAATTTTTTTAAAGTTCACCGGATTTTATTTCCAACTGGTATTAAGATTCCTATGCTTTAGTAAAATAGAATGGTGATGTTAGTGTATCCTTTCCTGTGGAGAAGGGCATGCGACACGGAAGTGTGTAATAAGCAGATATATTTAAAATTTTTATAAATAATATGCTGGAATCTATCCAATGATTAAACAATGGTATCCGTGTGGTAATCATTCCTTAAACATATTAGCTTTTGCTGACGAGTTTATTCCTTTCGGTAGCACAATAACAGGTTTAAAAGCATCCATTGACGCTAGTCTGGAGTATTCTGAACCATGGAGGTTTTGCTTTAATAAACATAAATATAAATGTAATTTATTGGTCCAAACCTTTTACCTAATCCTTTATCTCTACCTCGGTGATGAATCTAAGTAATCCATCATGTGATTGACATTTTGGTTATTATCATAGCTCGGACAACACTTCTAATAATCATGTGTCACATCGTGTTAAGAAATGCAGGCACAGCTACTATAGTCTTGAGAATATGGGCCTGTCATACTCATGTCTTAATACCTAAATCAAGGCACATTTATGGAAAACTACATGTAATCCAGTTCTACTGTATGGACTGGACTCTGTATCTGGGTCCAAAAAGCATATGTCTGAATTGGACTCTATCGAGAGAACCACGAAATAGCCTTTCCTTGGCATAGGGATGCGTTCTCACCACAGGTCACTTTTGAGAGCATTGAATATTCTGTGTATTGCAGATATTATCACATGTAAAACTTCATGTTTGTTTAACAGTAGCTTTAAAGTTGACTTTCCCTTACTTGTATTAAATACCTCCATGCTGCATATGTGTTTGCAAAATATATTGTTTGCGGAGGAGATACTCAGGGTGCATCATCGATATCATTATCAATTACGGATTTTCTTCTGTTGAAATATCCTTTTCTGATTCAAGTTCCTTTAGTCATGTTCTATCTGGCGCCACTTATTGTGATGATGGTGACGGCATGGTTGACAGTAGTAAGCGTGTATGCCATGAAGATTTCATTAAAGCATGGGCTAATTTACATGCACTTGCTGTCCTAGCTGGTGCCTTTTTAGCTGGACACCAAACGTGCTCTTCATGATCATCAGCCCTTACCCTCTATCCTTAGGACAGCCCCCTCCCCCCATTCTATATAATAATTATTATTGTCTAGCCTAGTGGCTGCTGTACTTTTAATATACACGTATATCTGTTTCTGCGTACTATGTTGTCTCGTCATTAAACTGTATGGACGAGATGCATATTTTACTGTACGCATATAGCTGCATGTATTTTATTTCTTTCTGTAACGGGGGGGGGGGGGGCTGATCAATCGCATCATCATCGTCGTCGTCATCAGACGCAGCATTATTATTATTATCATGGTAATGATAATGCAATCCTACATGTTTGTACACACATTTCTTTTTTCCTCTCGAACATAGCGCAAATATGATGACAGTGATGACAGTTATGACAGTGACGATCCTACATGCTACCACATCCATTTCCGTTGTCATGTCAAATGCAGGACGGATATGCAAATGGATGATAATGACGATCATTCAGGTTACCACACTGTTTTTTGTTTTTTGTTTTTGCTTTCCGTCCAAATAGGAGGTGAGTATGCACAGTGAGGACACTGACAATCCTACATATTTTAACATTCGTTTGTGGTATGTTCCCAAATACAGGGTGAGTATGCACAAAGATAATGATGATCCTACAAATTCCTATGCTCGTTTCCGTTCCTCTTCTGTTTCTTCGCAACCAACAGAAATGATGTCCAGAATTGTGAGTGTGTTCTTAGCGCTTCAAGCATCAATATAATATCGGAAAAAAAGTATCTATTCATGTAACCAAAGAGTTTATTTTGTGCTTGTAGGGCAAACATAGGTTTTAAATACCGGCGCAAACCAAAATTACGTTCACTGTGCACCAACAAAAAATGAGTTGAATAAAAAGAAATTATCTACAGAATGACCCCTAAGCTTGCTCTCTTTTCTTCTTTTTTTCTTTTTCTTTTGGGTTTTGTTTTTAATTTTAATCCTTTTAACAGAAATAGAGTTGCCTGTGCCATAACCTTTGTGATGTCCCAATTATATTTTAGGTATGCCTGATTTATCATTCTTGTATCTAGCATCAATAGGTATCTTTCGGATTGCACTTCTACCTACATGAAATCCCGAGTCCCACAATTATGTACAAAGAAGTGCAAGTTGTTCTGCAAATGGCATTGGCTTGTAACCGCTCTGTGGACCAAAGTCGGCCATGGACAGCTGTGTTAAGTTCACTTTTGGGTTGTAAAATAACAAATAAGAAATCGAGTCCCTTATCTGGATTTATGGTTCTTGATGGCACTGAGATTATCCTTCTTTTTATATTTGTTTCAGGCACATGGGTAGGGTGATCATGTGACCGATGTAGAAGGTAAAATACCAGATCTGGCGCAGTTTTGTGTGGCTGGCTAATGAGGCTAATTGTGATGGTGGCCAATGCCGCTAATTTTGGTGGAAGTTCATAAGGCTAAGGAGGCTAACTCCTATGTCACAGTAATTATGATTAACACAAAGACATAATTAGCATTATTAACACAGTAATTAACACTATAATTAACCGGATGATGAGCGAATTATATAGGCCCATACATGTATATCGGTGTCATGATGGCCAGCACCAATTGTATGGATGCTAATATTCTTATACATACACTGGCACGGCATAATCCTTTATGTAATCACAAAAGTAGGGAGACAGACTGGAGCCCGGGGGCCTATTTCAACTTGCACCCACTAACAGGGCCCGTCATTATACAGACATCACCAGTATTAACATATTTGGACAGGTCTCTATGTGATAGGGTCCCTTTAAGTGGGTGCAGCTTGAAATAGACCCCTGGGTTGCAGTCTGTCTTCTTAATATTGTCACTACAGAAAGGATTATGTCGTGCCCGTGTATGTATAAGAGGATTAGCATCCAAACGATTGGCGCTGGCCATCATGACACCGCTATACATGTATGGACAAGTGATCCTATATAATTCATTTATCATCCTGTTAATTATGATGTTCATTACTATGTTAATTATGCTAATAACGTCGTTGTGTTAATCATAATTACTATGACGTCGGAGGAAGCCTTGTTAGCCTTATTGGCCTCCATCACAATTAGCCTCATTACCCTCCACCACAATTATCATCATTAGCCTCCACCACAAAACTGCGCCAGAACTGGTACTTTACATTTTGTTGATTGGGTTTTTACATTTAGCACAAGCTAGCAAGTGTACTAATAGTTGGTGAGGTTTTTATGACATGGCGAGAGTGACAATCTGCCAATCCACAGGAAAGAGTGGACATCCTGGTCTACAAAGCATTTATGGGCATTCGTACTCAGGTCATGAAATAAACATCAAGGAAAAATTCCCAGGAAAGTTACAAAATTCAAACCCTGATGCTCCTCCCTCATGGCACGGGTTTCCGTCAGGTTCTGCACATCCAAATTATAATCATGTAAATCCTCTAAAGCATTTTGGTGGTAAGTTAGCCGCATATAGTTTGGTACTTATATCGTGTTAAAGTTTTTTTAAAAGTTTCAAATCACACTGTCAAATTTGCCAATGTGCAGGAAAGTGGCACAGGAAATGAATATGTATTGGTTTTGCAATCCTATAAATTCTCAAAGAGACAGGTAGCTAGGGGGATGCCTCAGTGTCACCCCAATGTTACCGTTTGTCTGATGCACAACATATCTAATTATATAACACTGAGGGACAGGCAAGAGGGTTAAAACAACCGCCCACGTTTTGGTTAATGACAGTCTGTATCATTCCTTTTTTGATTTACAATACATTTGCGGGAACTAATTTTTTTACTTAATATTGGCTTTGGTTGTTCGGGACATATACGATGAAAATATAGACATGGTTTACATTCTCATCTATTATAAGTTAAATTGAAGGAAGACATGACGCTGGAAAGACAGAAATCCTCAGGATCAGTTAACATTTTGAATGTGTGTACATGGTTTGGCGCTTTAGCGCTTTGGTGTTGCATAGAGTACTGGTGGGGCTGTCTTTGTATGAGTACAGACCTATACCCCATTAATCTTATGTTAAGGTAGCAAGTTCAGAATATCTAGAATGTTTAAAGACACACTCTCTGAAGGTACATTAACCTATTCTACTAATGTAATTTTCAGGAAAAAGAAAGTAATATTATGCCAACATACTTCTAACAATTTATCAACTACAAGGTTCTGAAACTATAAGACAAAAGTTTGATTAAGTTTGGTTTAATGTCATGGAAACAAAATCATCTCTTTCAGGTACAACATAACAATTTCGAAGCTAAAAGAAGGAAAAAATAAAAGAGAATTGTTTCTTATTTAGGTAAAGATCACGATAGTATCCGCAGCAAGTTAAGAGAAAAAATATATTTTTTCAGTGTAATGGATATGCAGTATGGAAAAATGAACAACAGACATTTTTTTTTTTGTTTTCGGTAAAATCTTGCCTTCATATGTTACTCTTTGGAATCAAAATGAAAGGGAATTTGAAAAGTCTAAATAAAGTACTGAAATTAAGATTCCAGGAAGATTAACAAGACCATATGGTGTTGTCAATTGTTGGAATCCACGTGACCCTTATGACATTTTTTTTTTGTTATTCAAGCTTAGATGTCCCTATTTAGAATTATTATATTTTTAATGCATTATCTTGACTTAAATATAAATGACTTTCATTCTTTTCTGAATTCCCTATAAATGTTGCTGTTAATATCCAAAGGTTGTCAAAAAGTTCGTCTACAATAATTGTACAGTTTTTACTCTTGTCTGTTTTGCTACCTAATCTCATCTTTTGGCATCATTCTGCTTTATAATTCTCTTTCATATATTTTAGCCTCACATGTTTTCTGTCAAGTTAAACATTCCTGGGGCAATTGGTAGCGGGCAGCAGCTAACGACCGTTACAAGTTTGCCTAATTGTACTAAAAATCATGTTAAGATAATTGTTTCAATAACATGTTTTTGGCATAAATGCAAATGTCTTTCATTCTTTTCTGACATGCCTAAGTGCACATTAACTCAATACTAAAAAAATAATAATAAAAATTGACAGTATTCTCTCAACTGTCAGAAACCTGACACATAAGGTTGAAACATTGACTCAGGGTTGGCAGTCAATTGGAGCTTAATTGTTTGGAGACTTTCAAAGTCAGGAGTAGGTGTCATCATGGAGTTTGTTTTACATTTCTGGTGCAGGGTGTCCATTGTTGCAGTCCTTGCTAGGATTTCCCTTGGTTTGTACAGGTGGTCTAGCTGCAACTGTTTATTTTACAATCACCCTAACTGAATGTTATGCCCCAGTTTGTTTCTACTTCAGTTATACACTGGCAGGTGGTTTAACTAGGATCAGCTTTTCAGCTAAAAAGGGTATATACTGGTTTAGGGGTAAGTCAAATTGTTCTTATCTGAATCTGTACTTTACAAATTTAGTAATTATGGTTTGTTTGACAGGTATTCTTTCATAATGAAGCTGTGCATTTATATGCAAAACTTCATGTATTTGGCTAATTCATCATTTGCCACGTTCATATTCATTCATTATTATGTGGGTTGTCTTTGCTGAATATTTAACTTAGACAAAGAGCCGGTACTCCGAGAGACAGGTTTATATATATTTTGGTAAGTTTAATGAAAGTGTAAAGGTGCATATATATATATATATATATATATATATATATATATATATATATATATATATATATATATATATACACACACACTTGGTCCCATTTATGCTGACTGGCCCAAACCAAAGTATGTATTAACCCAAAGGTATGGTTGCCATGGAATTTTCGCATGGATATCTGGTAACAGCTGTCAAACCGAACTCGGAACTTATTTTCTTTTAGGAAGTGGTGCAGGACAAGAAGGCACAAATGCTATATATATATATGTATTCATTGGTGTCAAAGGGGGCAGAGAACGTCGTATCACAGTACTGCAAGGATGAAGCTTAGTCATTCAAATCAGATAGACCAGCAATATTTCATGTGCTTTCAAGTATTAATTTGGAATGTGCCTGAACCTGGGTCATGTCCATTGAAGTCAAATTTTTTGGTCAAGGTGTAGGGAAGACTCTTTTCAAGTCCTCTAGAAATGTTATGTGGTACCTACTCAGGATCTATCAAGCCAGTGTGTCAGTTTGATTTCACAAGGTAACTTAGTCAGAATAGCAACACCGAAAGTAGCCCTAAAGGTTCTTCCCTAATAGTGTGACCATTGGCCTAGGATCAAGAATTGCCAAGATGTAAGCCAATGTCTAAGTGTTAATATCCAACACGAATGGACACGCCAAGGGCATAGCAAATTCCTCTCAGTACCCCATAGTAACATTGAGCCTTTAATAAACTTGGATGACTGTTAAGCAGCTGAGATAGCTGTTTAAAGGTCACGTAATGCATTTGTGTTTTACTTTATGTTCTTACGATGTGTCAAGAGACATCCTGTGCTTTGCTTCAAACTTTAATACTGCCATGATGGTCTTTGTATATTGCTAGCGTCACAAACGAAGAGGTAAGGACTAACAGCTGATTGCAAATTTCAGCTGAGTGAAGGCACGAGCATTTCATTAATCACATAAGGTTTTTAGATGACGTATACAAGATCATGTATACAAAAACTTCGAATGTATACTGAACATCTGAAATGCAATCCTTAACGCTTCTTATAGCCTTGTTAACAGTAAAGTACCGTGGCATTTCAAACGTCTCATGCTTTACCTGTATGGATAGTAGAGAAAAACTACAATTTACCCCCAACATGGTGTATCTTTTTTAATCATTTGTGACAGAATTCTGTTTGAAGATGAGTGTACACAGCTCGTGCAATACATGTGTAATTGCACAGTTGTTGATTTGTTTGCACAGACATTCAATGGGAATTCATAAATGTATTGTCGCTATCATGTATAAGCATAAAAAATTCCTGGTTGGCTCTTAATTATTTCTAATTCCATGAAACACTTGTGCTCTTAATTATTTCTAATTTCCAAGAAACTACTGTATTGAGATTTAATGCACCATGGGACAGCAAGTGGAGAATTGAGGTGGATGAATATCCCTGTCGCTCCATTGACCACTGCAGGAATATCATATTTTGGTTTAAAGGTAGTGCCACAACAGAGAAACTTTTCAGAGCTGTATTTATTTCAGCATTTCCCACACTGTACATTAAATTCTTGTTGACTGTTGTCCTGGTCGCATTTACTTATAGTATATTTTATCGTTAAAGCTCCACAGGGGATGAAAGAAGCCATGGATATATAAATTTGATACAGTGGGCTCTTTTGGTATGTTTTAGCTGGAAATATTTACTGCCGAGACAAATTGTCGCCTTGATAAACAGTTGCACGGCATCTCATTTTCAACTTTGTGTCAAGGAATTTCCACATGTGATTAGGAAACATAAAATTATGGCGAGACAGCGATTATTATATTACTATTGCGGAACCATTAATTATGAAACAGACTTACATCCTAGTATTAAATTTTGGTTAGTAATCGGGCCACGTCTGAATTTAATTCAACTTATATCCACCTATTTTGATATTGCCTTTTTTTGATATCTCATATCAAAAGCATCAAATTATCTTATGTGACGCCAAAATTTTGAGTCAAGTATGGAAGAGAAAACTATGTGGGATAAACAAAGATTATGTAATTACATCTGGGGCGTGCCAAGTGAGCATAAGTCTCATGAACAGTAAGGAGTTGTACGCTGCACATTCTATTTTGTCATTAGATGATGGAGTGGTAAAAGAACATTCAAATGTTGATTTATTAAAAGGTTTTCAGAATGTGTTCATAACCTTTTGGGCTGCATTCACCTTCTGGCATAGATATGCACTCACAGAGGGTGGACTTTTCGTACGTCTATTTGTCATATTGTCCAGTTTTCATTCTTCAAAAACAAGAAGGTTCCAGCCAAATTTTATAAACACAATAAATTTGTCTTGTTGCTTTCACAGAAATTACTACTCAAAGTTTTAGAAATACTTTGTTTCTGTTGCAATGTACATACCCTTCTTCGGCCCTTTTGTGAACACTACGGTAGTATTTGTACTTAGAGGTACTAGAACACGAGGCATTGAGACCGCCGAAAGCCTTTGAAACCTTGGGACATCCTCCCATCAGTTGCCGGGTTTAGGGGTGGGGGCCCATACGTAGCTTGTCATGAAGTCAACTCATGTGACTGCTTGCTTACGGAGGTATATAGTAAAGTTGTTAATCGCGCAGAGCCCAACATAAGTTTCTTTAAGTGATGAATTTATGAAAGTTCCATGACCAGTTGTAGAGGAATTATGTATAGCCTTCCTCTATCATGTCTTGCAGTCCCGCAATCCGCCTGCTTTCACGTGTGTGCATGTGGCGACCCAATACTCAAGTCCAGATCACCCTGTATTTTATTTCATGGAAACAAGTCATATAAATAACAGAAAGTGCTTTTGTGTGTGTGTATGTGAATCCATATATATATACTCAAGTCTGGATCCCTAGTTTTTGTATTATGGAAACGACTCGTTTTTTTTTTCCTTCTATCAGCCTGAAAAGGTAGAAGATGCAAAGGTTAACTGTTTCCATTACAAACCACCGCATTTATGTAAGATTTTCTCCATATAAAGTGGCAAACAGATCTTTCATATTGGGTAATAGTTGCTACCAACCACCTCATTGTCGTCCGGTTTTTGTGGATTTCCTTGAGGAAAGTTTCACATTCTATCAGGAAAACCGATGTTGTAACAAAAAAAAAAAAAAAAAAAAAAAAGTCAGATATACAAGATTCCAATTATACAGTGAGATCTCATTAAGACTACACTCAGATATCTGACATATTCACTAATTTGATTCATTTCATAATGTGTTAAAAGATGGTGTCTTTCTAACGAGTTTTCACTGTATACGTTTATTTCAATTAAATGCCACAACAATGTCAAAATGTAACAATCGTATTTACAAAAACAAAAACAAAAACAAAAGCAAAACAAACATAAAAACAAACAAACAAACAAACAAACAAACAAAAAAAAAACAAAAAAAAACAAAAAAAAAACAATCCAGTTTTGGTGATATTGGAGTTGTTCTCAACCATCACGTGTGTTTCAGAGGGAAAAAATTGAGGATTCCTATGGCCTGGATGAGAATATACAGCCGTAGGTTCGACATTCCTTTCCCTGTGGCACCCACTTTGGAAACTTTCTCCAAAGTATAATCCGGCATAGAGAGATAAATCCACTACACCAAATTTAAACATGTTAAAACACTCTGGACAATAATTCATTTAATGGCCAGACATTTTTTAGTTAAAGCATGAAATGTGAATAAAGTAAAGCAGCATGGCATGAATCTGATTGTGGTTTGCAGCCCCTCGAAAGCATTTTTGTTTTGGGATAGATTTCTTACAAATTGAACAGGTTGTGCAGTTGAGTGGAAAGACCAGAAATGATAACACTTTCTTTGATAATTTCGGATAAAATTCCCTAACAAACATATGCACAAATGAGTAGTGGGTGATTACCAGCTGAGTTCGGAGGGGGTGGGGGTGGGGAAGCACCGCAATGGCTGAAAAATGAATGTGAATAAATATTATACTGTGGGGTTATCAGGCCCAAGCAATTCTGTGGGAAATACGATCAGGCTTCGTGGTGTAAGTGGAAGAATGGCTGCAGAATTGCAATGCGCACGTACCTTTTTATAGCATCCTGTCAGCCGTATATCATATTTTACACAGTGGAAGACGATATTATTCCAATAAACTTACCAAAACTGTATTTTGTTTATATTTTTATCATCTTTTTTCTTTGCATTTGTTTTCATGATACAGATCGGTAGAAGGTTTAATGCAAGATTGTCTCTGTTGATGGAAAAAACACATGTTGTTTCCGGCTGTTAAAATCAATGAATGGTTAATAATTACAAGAATTTGCTTAGTGTGCAATATACCAATGACCTTCAGACAGCCTGCTTTAGCTCTCCATGCAACATTGCATTTAACACGGTGTGTTGTTATGCTACGTTGCCAAAAAATATCGCCACAAAAGATCGACAGATCTCGTGATTGCTTCATACGGTGCAGGGTCATGGTTGGTTCATACATTAGCAAGTTCCTGGTCTTCTAAGTTGCACTGAAAATAAGGTTTAACCTTTCTTTACTCTGGTTATATTTCTTACCACTATTTGTATTTGTGTTACATTTAGCGTCTCCACGACTATTTCTGAGTTACTACAAAATTTTGCGCATGAATAGTTTTCTCAAAAGTATTTCGTTTCAGTTTATATACCTTTGAACACAGTAATTTCCCAAGTTCGTAGCTTGCTTCACACTCGACACTCAATTTATATGACATAAATACAGTACTTCGTTTACATGGGTTCTGTGACACAGAGCCTTGTCATTCTTGAGTCGTTACTTGCTTTGTCAATTTGGTACATTTTCACCTTGTTTAACATAAACTTTTAACTTTGTCTTTTGACCATGCATAACATACATTCTTTGTTTTTACAGATCACGTTTCATTCTGTAGATATCTTAATTTTGTTATGTATTTGTGTCACCAAAATATGTTTTGCTCACGTTTCATATCACGTAGTAATGATTCACGGGTGTAGAAGGTTTATTGCAAGATAGTGTCTGTTGATTACAATGTGACATGTTGATTTCAAGTGTTAAAACCAAAGAATGGTTGATAGTAACGAGAATTTGCTTAATGTGCAAAATACTAATGATCTTTAGGCAGCCTGCTTTAGCTTTCCAGGCAAATCTGATGTTGAAGACTGTATTTAACACGATCTGTCGTTATATTACCTTGCCAAAAATGCATTTCTTTGGTGCTTCATATGGCGCATGCTCGTGGTTGCTGCATGAATTGGTCTTGTAAGTCGCACTCAAAATAAGATTATATTTAGCGACTTCACGACTATTTCCAGACTGCCACAAAATTTGGGTTTTTGGTACATTTTCAACTTGGTTTAACGAGGGATGTGGAAGGTCCTGGTTTAACACAAATTTCCATTTTTGTCTTTTTACCATATATAACATACATAGATACTGGATTGACAACACAATACATGAAATATAACTGCGGTAACAATATCAAATACAGAGTAGTGGCACTCTTCACGTTTGAGCGCCCCTGTTTCTTATGTTCTGAATCTTTCCCCATCAGTGTCTGTACCGAAATTGCAAGGTTATTGAATTTTTTCAAGTGACTTCCACGATAATTATCAGGCATTTCAAGCTTATGAAGAAATTTCTTTGTTTGTCTTCTATTTTGGCTAACATATTTTGTTTCAATCAGTCATGTTCTATTCTGTAAATATTCCTTTTTTGTAGATTTATTTGTTTCACCAAAAATGCTTTGCTGTCGCATCATAGGCCTATCATATAATAAGTAGCTGTTGTAAATGTAAGAAGGGCACACGAAAGTCGTGGTGGATATGTCGAGGGGTCTTGGGGAACTATACCAGGGACGAGGCAGTTACGTCGTCCCCTCGATTAACAACACTGACTCCTCCCTAAGTCCCTTACTAGTTTTAAGCAGCTGGGATATATCGGGGGGGGGGGGGGGATCGAAAATGAAGGTTTGAGAAGCTGCTAGATTTTGAAATTTTTCGTCTCTCTCCTGCATTCCTTACCAAATTTGGTAGAGGGGGATACGTCATCTTAATGGAAGGACTTTGTTAGAGGGGTATGAGATAAGAGTGAGTTCATTGGATCCTGTACTGACTGTGGAGCCCAGCAACCATATTTCGTCCCTTTATTTCATTTTAAAATGTCCAAGATATACCATGAAAGACGGCGCACTTCGAAGCGTCTTTACTTGTTGAACAGTCGATCGACAACACAACAAGAATGATCTCTCCGAAATATCTATGGTGGACTTGCATTGGTCGTTGTTGCATCTTGGTAGGTTTGGACATTGTAAAAGTTTGGAATTAATTTATCTCTGAGTGAGCATGGCGGGCTGTTTCTGGAGATCATGATATATGATATATAAATTAAAATCCACTTATTCTAGATATTTGATGGACCACACAATGAATTGCGTGGTGGAAAGGGCTATGGATGAATTGTGTAAGTAAACTTTCAGACAGTATTAGATGAATTACTTCACTTTATTTTCTCGGTAAAAATTATATCATCATGTTAGGATTTACCAGCATTGTATCAGTTCTTTTAGGTTTTTGTCTTTCTTTCAGGTTGGGGTTCCGTTGAATCTTGTACAATAAGCAAATGCAATATGTATGATCTTTTGATACTTTCTGAGATTATACCCGTTTAAATGCAATTTCATATTAAGTACCAACTTAGTGATACTCAGAGAAAGATTCCTTGGTAGTCAAGGAAAACGTTTCAATGTGAATATAGCAAGGTTCACAGGACCTGGTCAAAATTCGTCGGCAACAAATACATCACTTTGCTAAATGGTCCATAGATTTTTTTTTTCATTTCTGTAATAAGTTAGGCCTGACTAAACATGGTAATTTTGTTTTTTATTTGAATAAAGAAGTTAAAAAAAACTTCGCTTGATAATCACATTTTGTTGCAAAGACTGGTCCTTGTTGTTGAATTGTTCATCAAAGAAAAAGTTTGAGAAATTGTGCATGGAATAAATAACATACAATTGAGTGGTGCTGGCTTCAAGTGAGGTTATGAGTTATTACAAGCGTGTCAAACATTTTCAAAAGAGTTCAAGGAGTTTGAGTTCTGTCAGTTAAGTAATGATCTAGTTAAAGTTTTAGTGATATTTCTATCACCAATACACAATATTTATACATAAGATTAAAAGTACCTACTAGAGGGCTGCTCAAGATAGTACCTAGTGGTAAATACCCGTGATGACTTCATCTATAGCAAATATTACATTTTGGGGGGATTCAATTAAAGAACTGAAATGATTTGCAAGCTATTAGATTGTTTTGTTTCAATGCTTGAAAAAAATATACACATAGAACAAATCACGCACTCACAACAAAATCAGGGAAAAGACAACTGGTTGACATTATTGAGCAGGCTGAATCTTCTTCAAAATGTCAAGAATTGCTCGAAGTTAATCTAACTACATACTTCAAATGAATGAATTCAGCATATCGTAAGATATTATATAACAAGGGTAACTCTACCGAACACCAGCTACACTTGGTTTGCTTGACATTAAGTGCCTATTTGCAGGTCGGGACACGAATTCACTATGGTGCTAGATCATCAGTATCTTTTGGGACAGAAAGCCCAGCAACACTGTTATGCTAACTTTCAAAAGTCTAAAATCAGTCAATTGGTCAACTAAAGACCTAATACCGCCTAGTCCAAGAAAACGATTCGCAACCAATAGCAGTAATGAAGATGTCGAAGTTTTTCCGACGGAAAGTGTACCAGCCAAAAAGGCAGCGAAAAAACACACCAGAACTAGCGCCATGTTTGTCAATGCCAGCAACCTTGCCAGCACCTGTTCCCACCTTAATTGAAGCTGCTGATCCGCCTTCATCTAAAGAAACTATAAATAATTCGGCACATCATGTCCATGGAACCGATTGCAATCCTGTTGAGATAAACCGACAAATCAACAAAATAATAATGACTCCTGTGGGCTGGTTGCACAAACAAAATACGATGTATTTGGCGAATACAGATTGGCTGCCAAAACATATAGACTGGGTAGAACAACAGGAAGAATGGCTGCAAAAACTGGATAAGTTTCTTTTTAAACAGACCACTGATTGTCTAATATGTCCAAGACACTCTCTTAACATTTCGTGAAAGAACACAGTGGCTTCTTCAGGAAGAAAAACCAAGCCAAAAGAATAAGCATAATTACATTGTTATTGTACAAGAAAAAAAGGGTCATCCATTAACAACATAAAGAAAGGTAAGTAAGATAGATTTGAGTCCTATTTAGATATTATAGCTTTTCTCGTGTTTCCATGTGTTAATCAGCTACTTTAAATTGGCAGAAAAGAAACTAAGAAATTTGAAAACACAGCGGAGAGAACCCAGTTCAGGCTTGCCTTGCACTAGGAAAAATGTCTGTAAATTTGCATACTCTATATCGCTCAATTATATATATTTGTCGTGTTAAATTAGTTTGTGCCGTAGACGAACAGGAATTGAACTGTGACACAGGAGTGTCTACGACGGCAAAGGTCTTCTGCGCTGACATGTGTTTGTCAATATGACCTTGTGATACATTGTGCAATTCGTTTTAGAGTTATTTCTGTCCATAGACATGCGGTGGAGGGGATATAAGACGGCTTTGAAAAAGTCGGTGTTCCAGTGCGGCTATGTGCCACCGAAATATCTTAGACGCGATTTAGATCTATTTTTGAGTTCTTCATTCAAGCCAATATTTAAAACTTTCAGGAATAAGTTGCTGAAGTGCCATCCGTAAAATGTCAACTTAGCGTCTTGGTTAAACTGGGTAAGGTGGTCTATCCGGACCTAAAGTTCATTACAATTGAACCATGATTTACTACTTCTATTGGTCACATCCTCTCGAGAAATCGATTAAGGCCATCAGCAACCATAAAGGTTTTAATGCGAGAAATAATAGGGTCGTATGATTCATTTATTCAAAGAGGTTCTGGATGGGTTTTAACTCGCATATTGGAACTGAGACTTAAAGTGAATAAGACTATTCTGTTCAGGGGCGGCTGCTGCGGAATTTTCCTACCCATACATAGCTGATAAGAAGGTATGTGTCAGTGTAAAGGCAACAGATAAGAAATATTTCATCGGTTCCATTCTAGCAGCAATATTATCTGTAAAAAGTAATTCCCAAAGATGGTGTCGCTATCCCAAGCATTAAGAAAAGTTAAATTTAACAGGCATTACTTTTCCTGTTAATGTGCGTGGTATAAAACGTTTTAAAAAGCAGAATATGATTTCAATTAATGTATTTGCTTATGATAAAATAAAGTACAGAGACAAAAGATTTCATGTTAATTTACTGCTCTATAAAAGACGTTTCAATTGTATTAAGAACTTATCGGCCTTGATATGTAGCCAAGGCCGAAATAATAAGCACAATAAACTTCACATATGCAGCTTCTGTCTCTGTATATTCTGAACATAAGGAAAACTACAGTTACAGAGTCAACTGTGTTCCGCGTAATGTCAGGTCTATGAACTTCCCGCCAGAGGAACAAACTTCCCTCCAAAGGAACACAATTGAAGTTTTCGAATTATTCAAAGCAAATTATGTCTCCTTTCGTGATATATGCAGATTTCGAAGCTCTCAATTCCAAGTCGATACAGCCATTTCGGAAGGCTACATAAACTTATCCAGAGACATCATCACCCTGTCAGGTTTTTGCTTGTTGAGAGTGAGCAAAGCAGACGAACTGAATAGTGGGCTTATATTATACCGTGGTAAAGACTGCGTTAAGCAGTTTTATAAATGCTTGAGAGATCAGGAGCATTGCATTTTCGAAACTTTGTGTACGTGTTACAAACCAATGGTCTGGAACACAGCAGCTAAAAATAAATTTGCTTTAGAACATAAATGTTACATTTGCAGGAAGCACTTAAAGTCGGGTTGCAGGGATCATTGTCATTTGACGGGAATTTACCGTAGTTTAACTTGCAATGCATGCAATCTTACCTACGCCAGTTTAAATAACATAAACGTTCCTGTAGTGATTCATAATGCATCAAATTATGATTTGCACTTCCTGATTCATGAAATTAAGCAATTGTGCGCAAACAAGATGAAAGTTATACCGAAAATTTCTGAAAAATATTTAGCATTACAAATAGGAAACTCCTAATTTATAGACTGTTACCAGTTTATAGATGCCGGTCTGGGGGAGCTGGCAAAAACCCTTATGGATAAAGGAGCAAATGCTTTTAGACTAACCAGAAAGAATTTTTCAAATGGGGAACAAATGAAACTAATCACGAAGAAAGGAATATTTTGTCACGATTATTTAGATTGTTTTGAAAAGTTAAGCGAAAACTGACTACCACCAAAAGTATAATGTTTCAATAAATTAACAAACAGCCGTATTTCCGAAGATAATTACATCCACACAAATACAGTTTGGGATACTTTTAATTGCCAAACTTTGGGAGATTGTCATGATGTGTACATGAAATTTGACGTACTATTATTGTCTGGTATTTTAGGGAAGCCACCATGCGGTTTTATGGATAAGATCCGTCAAAGTACTTTAATTTACCGCAGTTAAATTGGGATGCGTGTCTCAAAATGACAAAAGAAAATTAGATCTTATGTGCGATATGGACCAATACAACCTGGTGGAATCTGCAATACAAGGGGGTATTTCGTCGGTGACACCTAGGTATGATGAAGCCAATAATCCCTACAGCAACAAATACGACCCTTCGAAAGAAAATAGTTACATGTTATACACCGACTGTACCGCCTTGTATAGTCACTGCATTAAGCCGCCGTCAGGTGTTGGGAACTTTCATTTGCTGTCTCAGAAAAAGATCGACCAATTCAATTTAATTAAGGTCTCCAACGAGTCTGAAATGGGATATATTGTGGAAAAAGATCTCGAATATCCAGCATCACTCTGCAATGCACATAACTGCAATCCTTTAGCACCAGAAGAAATGCGAGTGTCTTCTGACATGCTTTCTCCAGCAGCAAAACATATATGTACCAAATTGAAATTGAAATTAAGCACGAATTCCAAAAAATTAATTCCCAATTTATACGATAAAACAAAGTACACCGTTCATTACCGCAATTTGAAACTGTATCTTGAATTAGGACTCCGACTTAAGACTATCTACAGAGTATTCAACTTTAAGCATAGTCGTTGGATGTGTCCTTATATAGATTTTAAACTGCAAATTAGGCAGAAATCAACGGATGATTTTGAATCTAATTTCGCTAAGCTTATGTCGAATAGTGCTTATGGGAAGACCTCATAAAATGACATGAAGAGAATGTGCATCTGGTAAACAGCCCAGTGGCATTTAAAAACTTGTCATCAAAACCAACGTTTCATTCAAAATAGTTAACAAACATTTTGTAGGAGTCCAAATGAAACACTCTTAAGTTTGTTCAAACATGATGTACGAATTCCATCACAAATATATATACCCCAAATGTGGCAATCGTGTTAAACTGTTGTATACTGATACTGATTCTCTAATGTGCCACATCAAAACATATTTATCGATATCTCACAGAAATGTAAAAAAAACCAATTTACCCCAAAGATCATTTTTATATGATGACAGCCACAGAAAGAAGCCAGGATTGTTTGAAGACGAAACAGAAGGTGTTCCGCTGATAGAATTTTGTGGTTTGAAGTCAAAGATGAATGTATTGATTTAACACGTTTGATGATAAACTAACGAAGAATGCCAAAAGTGTACCACTATCTACTAGGAATCGAATATCCCATGAAAATTACATAGACTGTTTGAAGACTAGGATGTTGATGAAACACGAATTTCAACCTGAAATACTTTTGATGACAAAAGATATTTATTAGACGACAATATAAAAACATTAACTGATGGTCATTATAGAGTAAGGAGAAAATGAGGTTTCGAGGAAAAAGATAATGCATCACGGAAGGAAAGGAATATTGGCATCTTGACATGTTGCATGGAGAGAGATTATACTATCTGTAAAAAACTTCCTGTGAATGCAGCTGCGCATCGTTCCAGAGGAACAGCTGGCAGGTGGCCCACATATTTCTCTGTGAATTAGACAGTAACGTTTAAGTGTGGGGGTGAACCGTGTTGGATACACAACTGTACCATACAATGGGCAAGTCTTTAAAACAAGGCGGTAGGGCCAGGAAGTCTGGTAAAAGACTGAAAATAAAAATTGGAAAGCGGTAAAGGGTAGACATATCGGCATTTACCGGTCAAGTTTATCTTAACTTGACAGATAAAATGAAGGGTATATCAGTTAGATTGTTGATAAAAGGTTTCGTCAGGTTTTTGAAACAAGTTGATAAAAAAAAACTCTGATTAATTATTGCGAAAAACAAATAAAGTTACAAAAACTTCATGCACACGATTCTGCTTCAGACAATGCGTCAAAAAAAAATGGTTCTGAAACAGGAACTGATAACGAAGAAAAACTGAGCTTATATGTTGCCGTCAAAGGCATAATAGCTGTAAGTAAAACGACTTTGTTGAGGCATCTATCATCGAAAAGAAATTCATCAGGAAATATATATTACATACTAGAACCGGTAACATCATTTATGCTTTATAAAACGCATAATCCGTTATAACTCCTTTATGCAAATCTAGGGAAATATGCGGCTATTGTTCAGGCATATTTTTCCAGAACCGTGAAAGAACTTAACCAAAAAGAGTTTCAAAAAGCAAAACATGCTAATATAATAATTTCAGAAAGTTCTCCCGACTCGGCTATTGTGTTTGTACACACATTATACCAGTCAGGCAACATTACTGACTTTGCCTATTAGCTTTTCTTTGACGAATATTCCCACCAAGAACTTAGGAAACTGGATGGGATGTTCTTTATCAATACTCCTCTACACGTATGTAAACAGTGTATACAAAATAGAGCCAGACCAGGAGAACCCTCTTGTGATCCGGAACACTTGAGAGTACCCCAGAGAAATTATTTAGAGCATATCCCGTCATTTAAACTGGCACAAAGTCATCAGACAGTGCATATTCGTAAAAGACGAGCTTAAGTGGGCTTGAATATGAACTAAAGAAATTCATTAATCCCCTGTGATAACACAAAGTAAGTCAGTCATGCACATTACCACCAAATATACATATATTTATATAATCTGGCCTAATTGTACTTGATATCTGGTCAAGAAAAATTACAGTGTGATAACATTTTTTTGACCTAAAAACTAATAACTTTCACGCGTTTCTGACATGCCCTACAAATTTTGCTGATAATATCCAGAAATTGTTAGAGAGGTTGGCTGCAATAACTTCAAATATGTAAGACTTGCCTGTTTCGCCACTTAATTGTATCATTTGGCATCATTCCGTTTTAATATTCACTTTTAGAAATTTTAAGCTTACATGTTTTCTCTCAGGTTAAACCCCTATGGGCCATCCGAAACAAGCAGGTCCCTACGACAATTATAGGTTTGCCTAATTGTACTTAAAATCTGGTCAAGAAAAATTATGTTTTTATAACATGCTTTTGACTTAATTGCTTATGATTTTAATTTTATTTCTGACATGCCCAAGTGCACATTTACTGAGTGTCACAAAATCACTCAAACGTGACAAACGTGATCTATTATGTTGAAACATTAAATCAGGGTTGGCAGCGAAATAGAGCTTTATGGTTTAGAAACTTTCAAAGTGAAGAGTAGGTGTCATAATGGGGTTTGTTTTACATTTCAGGTGCTGCATGTCGATTGTTGCAGAACATGTTAGGATTCCCCTCAGTTTTTACAGGCGGTCTAGCAGCAACTGTTTATTTTGCAATCACTGAAACTGAATATAATGCCCAAGTTTGTTTCTATTTCAGATATACACTGGCAGGGGGTCCAACTAAGGTAAGCTATCCAGCAAGAAAGGGTACATGCAGGCTCAGGCTATTTAAAAGTCATATTGTTCTTATCTAAACGTGTACGATACAAATTTAGTAATTATGTTTGGTTTGCCAGGTATTCTTTATTGATAATGAATCTCCGGCTTTTTGAGGAAAACTTCAGTTATTTAGCTAATTCGTCACTTGCCATGTTCATATTTTATTCATTATTGCATGGGTTGTTTTTTGCTGAATATTTGGCTTAGAATATGAACCGCTACTCAGAGAGACATGTACGGTTACATGCTCTGAAACATGCACTGAGTGGTAACCTTTAATTCATTTGGGCTAATACAGCCTTTGTGAAAATTCTACAGACAAACGTGGGCAATATGGACAATAGTACTTCCATATGTATACAGGTTAGGCAGTGACAGGCTAGCTTATGGAGAGTAAAGAGTTCGGACTGCAGAATAGGGTAATGACCATCTAGAAATGGTATGGTACTAGTATTTTGTGCAACACACAAGTATACCAGCAAGTTTAACCTTTTATTTGTGAAAAAAAACACATGGGAAGGCAGGTTGGTGGTGAACCATTAAACGTCTTTAAGCAGTGAACGCAGTACCGAATGTTTACCAAATAAGGGTCCTCAAATAAGTAACATTACAAAAGATGAGCATATATAGGCTTAAGATTCCCAACGAGGGGATGTGGCATTTCAAATAATATCATATTCAGCTACTATTTTCTGTGCTAAAACTGTTATATTAAAGGAACCAAAAACCCTTGCTCAAGCCAGTGCAAACTGCCATCTTGGGAGCATCTAACATGCCTTTTCCCAAGGGAAGCAGAAGAAAGGTTGCCTGGCTCGGCAGAAATATAGACTATAAAGCCCTACACAGACTGAACCCTCCATGGGTCATCATATAATAATCTAATCATAAAATGATACTTGCTATTTTTATACACAATCTATTATATAAACCCTCCATAGATAATAAAACTTCTATCCAAATGATATGTCTCCCTGGCTAGACATCTTACTTGCCTGATTCCCCCACCTGTGCTCTGTACCCCCTTAAAGGCTTTGAACCCTGTTCAAACTCATCTTGCAGGCAGTTAGCAAAGGGCCCTGCCTGCGATGAAGCATGCACCTTCCAGGTAAAAAAACCAAAGCCATTTGTCACTTGACCTTGTCCCTGATTTTTTTTCATACCATACTATATCACTACATATGGCAAACATGAATTGATTCAACCTTTGGGCAAAAACCTGAAGCCAACACTAATGCAGTATCCTTTTCAGAGGGAGGACGCAACCATATCCTTGATTACTAACAGAACACAGACATGATATTGACCAATGGCAGTGATTTTTAAAACTTGTGAAGAAAAAGAAATGTTAAATTTCGGATTTTTGCCACATGTGTCCACTCACTAGGAGGAAAAACGACAGACAGGCTGGTTGGGCACCTGTTACCTCTTTCCTGACATTCCAATAGGGTGTAGCACTTTGTCTCTGCTTACTTGATCTTGGCTGAGAACCATCCCTCCCCCAGCAGTCAGAATATGCAAAACTGTACGTGCGTGCTTTACACAAATGGGGCCTGGTTTCATATATTCTCACCAGACAGTTTTGTGAAAACAACAAACGAGAAAAAAAGTTGGTGGTGAGCCGTTAAATGTCTTTAAGGGGTGAAAGCAGTACCAAATGTGCACGAAATAAAGATGAAATAAGTAATATTAGCAAAAGGTGAGCATATAAAGGGTCGATATTCCTAACCAGGGGACGTGGCATTTTAAATAATGTCATATTCAGCAACTATATTCTCTGCTAAAACTATAATATTAAGGTGGAAGCTGAGAAGCTAGTGTACAGTGAGACTGGCAGCTTTGGATCACAACTACCCATTTTATTTTTTCACAAGTACATGAAACTTATACATTTTCTGATTATTACAAAGCCATAGATTTGTATCCATAGAGTGTTTTTGCAGGATTGGAAATTTTTTGAGATTTTATAGCATTCTTTCTGACTTGGTAGGATTTTAACATTTTACACGTAGAAGTCACACAATTTTTTCCCCAGTTGAAATCAGAAGAAATTGAAAATATATATCCATGTCCACGATCGAATTCAATGGTGAATCCCGAAATAGCATAAATAAAAAGTTATAAAGTTTTTAATTTAGTCCTGACAGGTTGTTCACTTTCCTTCTATAAATTGCTCCAAAAGTCGCGGAAGGGGTTGGCAGAAAAAAAAGAATTCCCGGGAACTGTTCCTGGATATGATATTTTTCTTTTAATGCCCATAGATTTTAATGTGATAGGGCAGTTTGTACGTTTGTGAGGCGAGATACAAACGGCACAGGTTGAGCAAAACACAGTCTCGAGAAAATCGCATTGAAAGAAAAAGTTGCAAATTCGTATGCACTTATGGCTGTTATATGACACATACTCATTCCTTTCATTCTGTGTTTTAAGTATTGTGTGAAATAAACTTGTAGCTTTACCTCTGTGATGTTGTCATTAAACAAAAGTATATTTTGTGGCTTAAATCTCGACTTTTTTGAGTTGGGAACACCACATTTGGCTTGTTTGGGTGTGGGTTCCAATTCGACTGTCCATATTTGGGGAGCAGTAGGTGGATTGTGGAAATTTGTCTTTATAGCAGTAGAGAATTTCAAAGTAATCAGAACAATGGTAGTGATTAGTGTGAACTGGCCCATTCTTATCTCCATGGCTAATGGGTTCCTGTGAGTGACCCTTGTAAATAGCTTAATTGGTTTTCCAGGGATCATGGACTAATGACTGTGCAAACAATGACATGGTTCATTATCATGCCCATGCAAACAAACCCATGTGCCTGGCACTGCTTAAACTTTTCATTGTAAACAAAAGTTTTGAGATCAATTATCTCAAATAAATTTAATGTTCACACATCTGAGTTTTTGGGAGCATTTAGTCCAAGTATCAGACTATCCAAGAATATGAAAAAGTGATTAGAGGTTATCCAAAGGTGCCAGCTTCAGATCTGCCACCTTAATAGCACCGAAAAAACCCTTGCCCAAGCGAGTGCAAACTGCCGTCTCCGGAACAACTGACATGCCTTTTCCCAATGGAAGGAGGAGAAAGGTTGCCTGGTTTGGCAGAAAAAAAGGATTATAAATCCCTACACAGGCTACAGCCACCCATGGACTGAACCTTCCAAAGGTCATCATTTAAAAATCATAAACCAATACCTAGCTATAGCTATATTTGTCCACTACATTTGAAATACAATAACCATGAATATATCAATATAGTGAAGCATGACTTGTGTGATCTCACTGATGTGAAAGTATACACCTTACCATAGCAGTAACTGAGCGATATTAAACATTGAGGCAGGAAGAACATGGAAAGAATCAGTGGAAACATACTACTACTACTTTTTTTAATTCTATTATTACTAATGATAATAATAATAACAATTATAAGGAAAAAACACAGAAAATATGCTCAGTAAGTACCACGAATCATGTTAGTTCTGAAAACATACCAAAAGACAAACAATCAATAAACTGCTATTTAACAGATAGATGAAAATTTTGTTCGACAATGTCTAAGTTCTTGTCCTTCCAGTTCATGATCCATTGTCCGGACATCTATCAGGCCAAAGCTCATCTCTCAAAAACTTATTTATTTAAGTCTGGCTAGAGCAGCTCCTGCCCTAGGTCCATTGAGTCGAAACAAGTTTTCATTTCTACTGTCTATGAATGGGTGTCTCCCCATGTGTACCCCAAGCAATCCTGCGAGGTTTTGGACTTATCTGACAATGTTCACTTGAGATTTATGGGCTGGCTGTTGACCATGAACTATCACATCCTGTGTAGCATTTCAGAGTAGACTATTACTGTCCTTTACATTTTATTTAGGAGTTTTTTCAGGAGACTGACGATGACATGTCGCAGCTGGCATGCAGGATCAACTAGTTCAGACTAGCAGCTTTACATGACAAACAGAGTTGCTTTGATCCTCGGAATTTTGCTATCCCGAATTCCTTTCAAAACTGTCGTCACCCCAGAAATATACATGTCCCTGGTCCTTGCCCACTGTTGCAGCTAATACACAATGGAATGGCCCAAGATCCATGCCACTGGATTTTCTACAAACAAAAAAATCCAATCAAGAGAACTGCGTCTTTTTTTTCTTCTGAACATTCGCTTACAATGTTGCCTGCTAAGACAGACTAAGTAATGCTATCGTTACAGTGTGGGTGCTCCACTGAGTCTGCCGAACCACTACTGGCCGGTTGTCTTTCATCCTTCTGTGACAGAAAACGTTCACAACCTCTGATAGGTCAGTGGCTTTTAACCTGCACTGACCTCTGGAATAGTGACGCTATTTTCCCTCTAGTTTGTAACCTGGCAATTATAGGATCAGCAAGTTGCAATTAAGACTGGAATGCAGATAGTTAAGTCAGTTATTATATAAGTGTAATTTTCAGTAGCAGTAGTTAGCACTTGTGTATACAGTAGTACATGCCATTAGCAACCCCGATGGTCTGTGACCACCTGGTCAAAACGACCATTTTCCCATGCAAGGACGTTTTTCTAATGTTAAATGTACTGTTGTGAGCGACCACCTGCCGAAAGCGACCTGCGACAGCGAATATTTGGCAAAACACACCGCAAATGACCGCTTTTTGACGAGGCTGTTGATGTCAAACAGACACAAACAAATTTTCCCCATATATATGACGAAATGTAACTGGCATTCATTCAATTATCGTAATTTCTCTGTGTATCAAACTTTATTTCAAATAATCCGGATAACTGTGAAGTGCATCGCTATTTGAAACACACCAAGTTATTTCTTTTTTGCGCTGAAGTTGAACTAGCCTGTTGTGCTGTCTACTACCAAGCCTTTGTTTTGCATAAAAACAATTGAACGGTCGCAAAAGTATTATGAATACATTACTTACTTTCTAGACCTGAATCTACATGCTCAATTATGTCCAGGTTATTCTTGATAGTTAGAAACCAATTAAAATACGCTCTTGGTATCTTACAAGTGCACACTTAAATCCGCCATTTGTAGTTTGCATTCAGGTACAAATTACTTCATGGAACTTTGGTGAACTCAGGAGAACTCTGGAGTGACACTTGTGGTCCGACATTTGTCAAGTCTAACCTAAACACAGATACACACGTGGTGTTGTGTTGCCCTTTATGTTATATTCGATTACATTGAAATTATTACAGGTCTTAAATTCAGCATTACTTCCATCATACTTAACAGCCGCAATATGTTGTTTTCTTATACTTTAGCTCTTTTAACTCCTGCCAGCATCTTTTTAAGCCAAAAAATATGTGGGGTCCGCCAATGAATTCAGTTTTTGAACATAGGTCAGAGCTGAGATATGGGATATATTATCTTAGCTGCCATTCTTCTCAAAGAGAGAAAGGCAATGATGCCACGATTTTACTTTCATCAATAGGCAATTTGATTGATATACTGTAATAAACATACACAAACTCTGAAAAGGATTGTATTGCCCCTGTATATGATGACAGTGTCTTGGGAGCTAAAGTACTGGCTAACAAGGACTGGATTTCCTCATTTATCTGAGTGGTAGTTAATGAGCAATGGGCGCCATCTGTGTATCTGCTTGTGGTGCCCTGGATCTGAATCTCTGCCACTGGAAACAAGATAATGCATCGCAAATCACGTTTGTTTTGCCAGGTTCATGTCTTGAAATGGCTGCCACCACTAGCCAACGCATTAATCCAATAATCTGTGAGCATGAGCATGACTTTCTGTTTACAATCAAAACCACTGCTTTATTGTCACGATGAAAAAACTATCATTGAGCTTGTGAGTTTCCGCCCCCAACAAACATGGTTAGAATGAGCTCCAGACATGCAACTAAATTACCTGCCCCAACCCCTGCAGTTTGCCAAGAACAGTTAAACCACACCCCTTTCAGATATGCTGCAAAGCCTAATAACATGTTTGAGTCCGTCCATAGGTGCAATCAGGGAATGACCATTCCCCTGGCAGTATCATACAGGTGCCATTAAAATTCTCAACCAAATGAACCAAGTAGCGATATCTGCTTTAGCAGACACCAACATTTTTAACTTCTTGATTTGTTGCGTGCCAGCGCTAACAGATACTGAAGCAAGGCCTTCCGCCTGCCACCACACTGCATAGGAAGTTAAGATAGCCCAACAAACTTTGCAGTTCGGGGGGGGGGGTTACTCGTTAATTTCAGTGCACTTTTCAAACATACATTACATTCTGTCAGTTTCTCCCCTGGTATCCTCACTTGCTGCAACTCCATTTCGATTTGTAGACCCGAGAAAACAATCTGCCTACATGGCAACACTGTCTACTGTTCCACTTAGTATCTGCACAATTGACGGTAAAAAGTCAGAGCTTGATGACAAATATGACTGTTAGCAGGACCAGCAAACAAAATCGTCTGCATAATGTTTTGTATTATTGAATTTATTCCATTCATCCCTAGACCCATTTCACAAAAGTGCTGAAACTTCCGCAGATGCTGGGGCTTGATCGACAGCCCATGGGAGCACATAAATCCACCCCCCCCCAAAAAAAAGAAAAAAAAAAAAAAATGTCTTCCAAAGTAAAGCCTAGCAAGTCAAAGTCTAATTTATTCACTGTTAGCAATTTGAATGCTCTAGAAATATCTGTTTTTGAAACCAATGAATTTGTCCCAAGTTTTGCAATCATAGCCACTGCATTGTCAAATTTTGCGCATTGTACCTTGGCATGACTGTCTGAAATATGATCATTCACTGATTCACCTTGCAGGAATGACAGATGATGGATTAGGCTAAATTTTCCTGCTCATTTTTTGGGACAAAAGATAGTGGTGAACACCGCAAGTTTGGTCGGAGTGGAGTATCAAAAGGGCCTGCAACTCTGCCTAAGTTTACTTCCTCCTCATATTTAATCTTTTTTTTGCCTGGCGACTTGCACATTATCGCCAACAGATTTCGTATTTGAACATGTAGATTCCTGTCTGGGACGCTCATATCCTGAACGGAATCCTTCTGCAAAACCCACTTTTAATTTTTCGGCCATGGCCTTGTTTGGAATAAAGCCTTAGTAATATATTGAGCCTGTCTATTTTGGTGGGACTGTTGCCTTTCTTTGGTATCTAAATGTTAGAGCTGTGGACAGTCAAGGAAGAAACAGTGATATTGCCCGTGGTTTGCTCTGCTAGAGATCGCACCCTTAGCGGGGTGAACACTGTAAACTCTGTCAAAATTTGTTGAATGCCCAGTATATCCATACTGGCATACCATTTGTGCTTTGTGGCCCCCTGGAAAGGGCTGAAGTTGCCAGCATTTGTACCAGTTTTTTCGCTCCCCGATTGAACTCGGTTGTGCCTGTCCTGTTGTAGTCCAGCAGGGATCAGGACAGAATAGTATAATTCCCCATCAAGTAATTGAGAACAAGAGATGGGCAGTGTAAAAGCTTAAAGCAAGTAAGGGACAAGGCAGAGAATGATAGGTTGGCATGGATGCTAGGATTGAAGGGCAATTTTCCAGGAAGTAGAGTTGGTTTAGAGTCAGTGAAAGGCGTCTTGGTGCAGTGCTGGGAGAGTAGGAATAATATCTTAGGATAAGTCACAGAAGAGAATAGAGGACAAACTTAGCAACGGAAGGGAGAAGGTAGCCCTTATTAGGGCTCCCATGACCCTGCCAGATGGCATCATCAGCAGGGTCTGTGGGCATGCCAAGCACAAAGTTTCGACAGTGGGATAGGGCTTGCTCTTTTTTTTTCGTACTAAAGGCCACCTGACTAGCTACTAAGCTAGCCAGGACTGCGGCAGATAAGGGGAGTGCCACAGAATATTAATTGGAAAGTTTTGTTGAGGTACAAGGAGTTTTTCATACGGAATTCGTTATCATGCTCAAGTGCCCCTCTTGTGCCTGGTGCTGCTTGCAAAACAACAGTAAAAGCATTGTCCTGGGTGTTTCTCCAAATATATTTGCATGTGAACAAACATGGAGTCGGTCCATTTTTGTATTTTTATAATTTGTTTTTCTGTGGGACACTCTCCCATCTCTGGCAGGCAACATAGTGTGGGGTGAAATGGTACATGCAGGATGATTCAAGTGAAATCCTGTTCTGTCACTCTATGGGCACCTCACCCGGATCTAGCCTACCCTCTGCGTGCCTGGGTTGTATGAAGAGTTTTGAATTTAACTCACAAGGACCCTGTGCATGCCTCCATGTTTCTAGCTGTGCCTCTGAAGCCATGTTGATACTTGGGCTTGCCTTGATACTGTCTGGCGAGATCCTCTTTGCTTTGGACAGGACCACTCTGCTCCCAGATTTTTGAATCCTTTTTCTTGTATTCCATTTGGGCAGTATGGTCAAGAGCCCTTGCAGCATATTGCTAAACAAATTTGATTCAATACTATCGACTGTTTTTTTCCCCCACTGTTTGGTTATAAAAACTTGTTAAGAAAAAGAAATTTTAAATTTGGGATTTTTGCAAATGTGTCCACTCACTACGATGGAAAACAGCAAACTGGCTTGGGAACGCTACTGTTCCTCATTCCTGACATCCCCATCGGAGGTTTTATTTTTCTGCCCACTTATGACAACCATCCCATCCATCAGTGGTCAGAAACATGCAAATTTATGCGTCCATGGTTTCCACAAATGGGGTCTGGTTTTGTATTCACTAGCTAGACAGTTTGTTTTAACTGAATAAAAATCTCAACAAAGTCTAAATGGTGCTCAAAAAAGGCTAGTTCGAGGGAATCACATCTTTCAGATTTTACCGATATTTCCTTGGTATTTGCTACGGGTATAACTCTGCTACATATGCATATTGCCTAAAAATGTGTCCCAAATCAGTGGAGATCTTGTAAGTTTTGATTCTCATGAAATTCTTACTGGCAAAAAATAACTGGTATTTCACCTGTGTAGTGGCTGGGTATGGATTTATCAGGCACTTACATGCGATTGGACAAGGACTGAAAGTATGTAACATGGTAACAACAAAGGGATAATGAATGGGTGTCACCTCAGCTATATGAACTGTGCTGTTGTAGTGAAGTGCATGTAACTCGAAAGTGAAGAAGCTCAAGCAAGTGCTGAGTTCAAACATAAAAGTACTTTCAAACACAATCAGTGATTTAATTTACCAGAAATTTAAAAACAAAACAAAGATAAACCTAGAGCAAAAGAGGAAACTATGTCTAAAAATGTCAAAATGGGGATGCCCTTGTCATTAAAGGTGAAATTGCAAGCACTGATTACCGTAAAATGATCAATGTTGTGGCCCTAACTTCATAGATACACTTTTTTTTTTATCTATTTGTGTTGTCGGTAGTCCAATCATAACTGAGAATAGGCACTTTTGTGAGGTTTGAAGTTGGGCATTCAGGCTGAACATTTTCTCAGCCCGGCCAGCTATTGTGGGCTCTGGCGTGATGTCACATCTGTCTACCCGCACAAATGGGTCATTCATTTCACTGTTGCGATACATAATTGGGCGGCTTTGCCTGAGCTATTATAAAGCTATCATGAGCTATCGTAACTATAGCATCATAATCTACAAAAACAAAATAGCTATGTCCCATAATAAGTAAAAAATAAATTGCACAAAACAGCTATGTCCACATTTTTGCACTCAATTACCTCACAGTGGCAGCAATGTTCTTGAAACATATTAGGGGGATAAATGACATCGTGAGTATTATGGTTTTCATAGTAACGCCGCCTAGTGAACAAGGTTTTTAGCCTTTCCACAAGGAACATTCCTGTAGCCTGTCAGCAAGTCAAAACAACGGTTTGGGAGAAGTCGAAAGTAGCAAAAACAATGAAAAAATCACGAAAAAATTGAAAACTGTGCAGAGCCACCTCATGAAAAAATCAAGAACTGGGATTCCCCAGAAGTGTTTCAGTGTAATTTTGAAGCAATGGAGTGAGCGTTTTTTGGAGATTTTTTAAGATCCCCCCCCCCAAAAAAGAATAAAATTCATAAAAAGTCACTACTGAACTTGTGTAATTATGTTTGGTATGATTGGTATTTTTCTTTCACAATGAAGCTCTGCATTTATAAACAAACCATCACGTATACATACTTGTTCAGGGGTAAGTCAAATTGTTCTTATCGGAACTTGTACTATACAAATTTAGTAACTCTGTTTGGTTTGTAGTGCTAGACACAAAGACACAAATCCAATTATGTTAGCTTTGAACCATTGATGCCTGGTGGATAAGTCTATACAGGCTGGTCCCCGATCTGTGATTTTCAAGCATACCGTAATTCCAGGAAACGTCTTTAGTCTATCAACCATTTTGGACTTGTTTTAGTTCTTCTTATTGTTGATTTTGTTGCTCGATGGACTTATCAATGACGTATCAGGATAATGTTTAGGGACATGATTATAGGTAAATGGAAAGAAAGGCATTCTAAATCACTTAAAATTCCGAAAATCAAATCATGAACAGTGTGAACAGCAGTTCAGCGTTAGCTTCGAGCGTTCACATTTAGATTGCCGGATACAAATTATTGATTACATGCAGCCAAATTTGTTAGACCAAGATAGTTATGTTAACGCCAAAAATGATTACAAATGGAAGATTTTTGGATTAAACGACTTAATCCAACTTTTTCCTTTGGACTCAATCACAGACGTTTAGGCTTCAGTGATGTTAGGAATTTTGACTCTTCAACTGACTGATAGGAGTCACACACCTTTTCATAATAATCACGCCGATATTCAAGAAGTACTCATGGACAAAGAAAATCACAGAAAAATCAGGAAATTTAGGAATGCGGATGCAAATGACCTTCTTAAAAATTTACTACAGGCGTTCTATAATGGCGTTGGTCAATTATATATAGCCCTTAAAGCATTACCATTTCGAGATACAACCAGAATCAATTAATATTTTGGTCTTACTTGTTTATTCTGAACACACATTTCCGCAATTTTTTTGTGAAATTGTATATGCTTACACAACAGCTATTCTCAAACCAGATTCCAACCAGAAAAAAATGTATCAAATCTTTGCAGCGTTCCTTTCAAACACAAAATTTGACTCACTAAATATTTAGGCCCCTTTCAAACTGAAATTTGTTCCTAACATAGTTCCCAAGGAATGCAAAATAAAAGATCATCCCATTTATTCCTATTGAATATGGCAATAATATTGGAAAAAGTATCATGATTTACAAGAAATCTGTAGCCTCAATTACTCTTGGGGATATCGCAGCAAATAGAAATTGTGACTGTATGTCTAACAGTAAATATTCTAAATTTGTTGATACAAACCACAAACGTCTATTTACAGATAATTTGAGTATAATATAAAATTTAGTTTTAACAGAATTTATGAAAAAAGGTACACAATTTTGGATATGTCCTAAGTTTTACATTGACAGTATTTTTCAGGATACATGTGATGTATTTAATTTCTACTGTATGAAAAGGGCAGAGAAAGAAAACAAAATGGAATTTCAGAAATTTGAAGGATAGTTATCAAACTTCAAAAGAGTCTTTAGAAACAGAATTTATAGTTACAAGTCCCACATTTAGAATTTCACTATGGTATATTTAAAACAGCCCAAAGTTTCAAAACCAGTTAAAGAACTACAAAAAAGATTTGTAATCACTAACATTGATAACGCAGGTAACAAATTTGGGATCATCTGCAATAAATTTATTTGGATGTTTTGAAAAATGAACTTGGTATGAACAATATTTCAGACATAAGAGGACGAGACCTGTATAAATTACACAAGCAGTCCATTAATAATTTGATAGATGTACATAAAAATGAGATGAAAAGGAATTTTAATATCAAAATTTCGAAAAAGGACTTCTCTATTCCACTTTTGCTCTGGATACCCTATTACATAAAACCCTTTACAAATCTAGATTCATAGCTCATGCTTCAAAAGGTACAACAAAACAATTATCAAAGGAAGTATCATTGCGTTAGACTGCAAATAGGAATCATTCCCTTAAATATTGTAGTACAATTACAGAATCTGTGAAATAAATAGCTTTTAGAGTATTAGCAATTCTTCCGAGTTTGTATCGATAATGAAAGATTTAAAAGCAAAAAAAAAAAAAAAAAAAAATCAAATTTTTGCTCTTTCTACACTCTACACAGATCTGCCCATAAATGAAGTCAAAAGTTCTCTTTCAGAATTGATAAGCAAAATGTTCGAACATAATGGTAAACGACACATAAATATGAATTCATATATAAAGAGAGAATATTGGTCACACAATAAATATTTAAAAAGCAACGTTAAATCTTAAAATGTTGAAACTTTGATGAATGCTATAAAATTTCTTTTGGATAATACTTTTGTTCAATGCAGACCATTTTTTTTTCAACAAATTAAATGTATTCGAATGGGTAGCAACTGCTCCCCTTTACTTGCAAATTTATATTTAACCTGGCCTGAATTAAAGTATATGGATAAATTGATAAAAGGGGGCTTTCAAATGGCTAAAAAATTATCAAATAACACGAGATATATTGATGGTATTGCCTGTATAAATGATCAAAATTTCAGCAAAATTGCTAAAGAAATTTACCCAAAAGATATCCCTTTGGAAGGCTACAATTCAGATGGTTTCAGAGATGTATTTCTAGACTTGGATATTCGGGTCACTACTGACAGGTTTTGTATTCAAGTCTCTTCCAAAATCGATGAGTTTAACTTTGAAGTAATTAACAATCCTTTCCCGGACGTAAATATTTCGGAAACGATTGGACATAATATATTTTTGTCTCAAAGTTTGAGATTTGGTCGTGTTTGTTCTAAATTTCAGGAGTTTACATCTAGAACCAAATTTATTTACAATAAACTTGAGTCGAAAGCATAGAATGATGTGATTTTCAACAACTATTTCTACAAATATTGCTGTTAATATCCCGGGATGGTTAGCAAGTTTGCCTTCAATAATTTTAAAGATTTTAGGCTTGCCTGAACATTTTGCTGTAAATATCCAGAGATTGTTAGAAAGTGTGGCTTCAATAATTTTAGAGATTTTAGACTTGACGGCTCTGCTACTTAATTTTATCTTTTGGCATCAATCTGTCTTAATATTCACCTTTCAGACATTTTAGGCTAGCTTGTTTTCTGTTAGGTTAAATCCCAGAGACTATTGGTAGCAAGTAGCGACCTACGACAGTTACAAGCTTGCCTAAAAGTACTTAATATCTGGTTAAGAAAAATATATTTTGATTACATCTCTTGACATAAAGTACTAATGACTTTCATCCCTTCTGACTTGCCCTACAAATGTTGCTGTTAATACTTCAAAGATTATTAGAAAATTCGGCTACAATAATTTTATCGATTTTAGACTTGCCTGTTTCGCAACTTAAGTGTATCTTTTGGCATCATTCAATTTTTTTTATTCACTTTCAGACATTTTAGCCTTACATGTTTTCTGTTGGGTTGAACCCCTAGTGGCTATCAGTGGCGAGCAGCGAGAACAGTTACAAGTTTGCCTAATTGTACTTAGAATCTGGATAAGAAAAATTATATTTTGCTAACATGTTTTGTACTTAAATGCTAATGACTTTCATTCTTTTCTCGCTTGCCTAAGTACACATTTAATATAAAAAAATACTCAAAATTGACAGTATTTACTCAAATGTCACGAACCTGACCCATTACGTTGAAACATTGACTGAGGGTTGGCAGTGAGCTAAAGCTTAATTGTTTGGAGACTTTCAAAGTGCAGAGCAGGTGTCATCATGAGGTTTGTTTTGAATTTCCGCAGCAGGATGTCTATTGTTCCAGTACTTGTTTGGATTTCCCTCGGTCTGTACGGGTCGTCTAGCTGCAACTGTTTATCTTACAATCACTGGGAGTGAAAAAATTCTCCAGTTTGTTTCTACTTCCGTTATACACTGGCAGCTGGTTTAGCTAAGATAAGCTATCAAGCTAGAAGGGGTACATACTGGTTCAGGGTCTTAACTAGGATCACCTATTCAGCTAGAAAGGGTATATACTGGTTTAAGGGTAAATCAAATTGTTTTTTTCGGAACTTGTACTATGCAAATTTAGTAATTTTGTTTGGTTTGACACATACTCTTCTTTTAACATGAAGGTTTGCATTCATAAGCAAAACGTCACGTATTTAGCCAATTCATCCTTTGCAATGGTCATATTTATTCATTATTATGTGGGTATTCTTTGCTGATCATTTAGCTTAGACAAGGAACTGGTACTCAGAGAGACATGTACTGGCGTAGGCTCCAAAACATTTTCTGGGTAGCTTCCCGCTGAAGACCCTTTAATGTATTTGGGCTGATACAACCTATGTAAAACTTCTACAAAGAACGTGCGCAATATGGACAATAGTAGCTCCATATGTACATAGGTTAGACAGTGACAGGTTAGCTTATGGAGAGTAGAGTGTTGGAACTGCAAAATAGGGTAATGACAACCGGAAAATGGTTCTGGATGAAAAGTCACAAATACAACTATATAGATATCCAATGAATTGAGATGTTATATAAATGATGTATTAAATATGTAGACCTGACAACTCCTGACAACTGCAAATGATATTTTATACAATGCATGTATAAGGCAAGATATTCCGTTTAGTTGCGAGTTGCTGGCATCAAATCGATTTAAACTACTAATAACGTTTGTTTATACCTATCATAAGTCAGGAGAGAGATGTGTTCCTTCATACGCAATTTCGTTTTTTGATATAAAAAATATCATAAAGCTGTTGGTATATCTACCTCGAACTTCTCGATTTTGTTCTTGATTATTTGATGACTGAAGGGTTTTGATAATTGATAGTTCTTGATAACTGGGATTTTTGGTGCAACTTTTCTAATATTGTTGTGCATGTGCTGTCAACATCTATATTTTGCGTGATTACTTCCAAGTTGTCAGTATGACATCTTATCTTCTTTCAATGTTCAATGAGAAATGTATTGCTTGATATGTATTCAAGTCTTCTAGCTATATCTGGTAATGTTCATGCAGATGGACTTGTCAAGATTTTGACGGCTTTCAGCTTGGACCCCATTACGACTATGATATTTACACGTAATGGTCTCAGTACTACTTGGTTCTCCTGACTTGTCTGTGAGCTCAGTTTACAGGAATAGAATAAAGGGGGCTTACAACGTTTTTGTGATATCAATCTGGAACATTATAAAAACACACCTCTATTATATCAACTAACGTTCAATCTTGTAGTAATTACTTGTATTTGCGTCCACTTCGGCAATATTCGGGATTTTTACCCGAGGTGACATCATCTGGGACAACCCAGACTTTTTCTTAACCTTCTACCATCGCCATTTTCGAAATAAGATATGTGTCATTTTCGGGGTTTCGCCACCAGAATATAGACAATTGTTTGGCTTTTGGATATACAAATTTATCTGGCATGAAGACTGAAAAGGATATCTTGTTTGTTTGTTTTCCAAAACATATTTACCAACCGACAAGTGAACCCAAAATGCTTGAGGTTCTTGAAGGACCAGCAGACTGTTAGCTCCATGTGCACAAATGTAAATGTCTGGCTTTCCTTCAACACTGAGGTTAACATGCGATGCACCTCCTTTGGTAACTCCACAGCACAGAAGACCAGGCATGAATTCACATTGTTGCTTGTGGTTCAGCGTTTGCAAAGCGCAGGAGCACGGACTTGAGAGTAATCCATGATCAATTGAGTGGTGAACAGAAGTTGTTTCATGCCATTTCATGACCATTTCATGATGTTAAAATGCAGTTCCCCTAAAAAATTAAGTACATAGAATGTAATGGGTGCACAGTTTAGTGAGTATAAAGTCAACCATGGACGTCACGAAATGTGGCATTAATATACTTAACTTTGGGCCTAGAAGCTAGAGGGAGTTTTTTGCTGCTGAATCAGTACTGACTTCATAGATTATATCAACTCAGGGTGCATATTTTTTGAAAGTGGTTCGAATTTTGAGGCACACGTGTGTTGCTTGGCTGTGAACACATGCTGAAAGTGTTGATAAGGGTGACGTTCTTGGACACTTATTTCCTAGTTTGAGGCCGCCCAAAGTTGTGTTTGTCAGAGCTGGAAGACATGTATTTGGAGAAATCTTCACTTACATAGGCACCAAAATTGTTAAGAAAAATGACGACGGATTCAAAATCAGTTGTAAATAAATATTGTACAGCACTAAGGGTGATTTATGTTGACCCAGACAGATACTATGTGTGTTGAAAAAAAAAAACTTTTAAACCAAGTGGAGATAACTAAAAACCTGTATGTCAGGGAGACACACATTGAGGTCTTTGATAGACAACCATCATGGATGTCACGCTACATAAATACATACACAGTTATAAAAGAAGTGATCATGTTCACACGTATTCTTATATAACTATCTATTCAATTATTGATATTCATAGACACAAGTTGGAAGTACGATTACATATATAACATCAGGAATTGTACATAACTCATCATAGTCCTGCATAAATACCTTTTTAGAAACAGTAACCAAATCAACTGTGGGTATGTACCTTCTGTAAGATTAAATCAAATGTGCGCAAGCGCTAACTCTATTTATAAAGGAACCGGTCGGGCTACTCGCCCCTTTCTCGTTTTGACTTGGTGTGGGACTGGACCCATCCATGTATTCACCTGCTCTTCATGTCCGGCCAAATATCGTTCTTGGGAGTTTTGTGCATACTTATAATATCACATTTGTCGGTTTCGTATTTATTCGTGAATTTATTTCCGTGGTGTGCATTTTGCCGTAAACAATTATCATTTTTGAAGCTGAATTTGCATTTCACTCATGTTGGCAGTCTTACACCCGTGTGTCAAATTTCTGGCGTATGGACGGTATGTCAGGCCATAAAATTTCTGTGAATATTTAATATAACGTGTATGCGCTTTTTAAAGAAATTTAGCGCGTATAGTCATATATATGCTTGCCACGCCCAGGATATGAAAGTTTGCCTTATTGAAAAGTTACATGTATACTAACAAACGCTACTAGACCGGAAATTTAGCATTAAAGTCTAATTCGATTACTTGAAAGCACCTTTAAGGTTTGTACTCAAACCTATTTATATCATATTGAATTTACTACACGGATAACTTAAAGCTGATAAGTCACATTCTTTTCAGACGAGTCATTTTATTATGAATGCTAGGATTTGTATCAAGAGTACATAAATTTGTCTACGTGACACGAAAGTTCATATTAAGTACATACATATTGAGCGTGGATTGTTAAAACTTCTCGCAATGTAAATGAAACATAATTTGAACGTGTTAAATGCACTTATGCACGTAATTATGTCTTGTGAGGTGTAAGTATATAGTTCAAATGGATAAAGTCATTCTTGTATTACTGGATACACTGTGTAAATTCAGCATGTGTAATAAGTTATTTTAATCATGACTGTTGATGCGCGTAAAGTTGTGCTTAATTTGTACTGAAGCGCATAAATATCTCTACGCGAAATCTTGTGTACATTTAATAACTGAAATATAGTTATTACATGATTTAAAATGGATAAAATGTATTTATACATATGCCAAGTTTGAAGTTGCTTTCGCGGATTCATGCAATGTGTGAAGAATTTAAAGTAGTAATAATCGTTGTACTCGTGTTGGATATATATATATATATATACATATATATATATATATATATATATATATATATATATATATATATATATATATATATATATATATATATGTACACTTGAAGAACAAAAAAAAATATTCAGAACCTTAAGTATTTCATGAAACAAAATATGGACGACTTACATATTTGCATATATATATATATATATATATATATATGTACACTTGAAGAACAAAAAAAATATTCAGAACCTTAAGTATTTCATGAAACAAAATATGGACGACTTACATCTTTGCATATATTCTAGTTCATGGAGTTGCATATGCAATCTCATAGGGAATCAAATAGGGAATTGCATGGTGAAGTGCTTAGGGAAGTGTATGGGGAATACACGGTGAATATATGTCACTGCCCCGTAGTCAAAGGTATCGCCTGTACAGGCGCACGTTTATGTTCCCGGGTCCCATTGCTCCCAATTAAGGCTGCAGTAAACTGACATTCCGTCTCCATGTTTTGTATATGACATAATTTACATAAAGGAAATTTTTGGTGACTGAGTTTCTTGTGTCTTCGCCTACATTGTCATTGGAATTGGCTCTCAACTTCCCATCACAAGTTTACTGTACATCGTAACTGTAATGAGCTCTTGGTCTTTCAGGAGTCTTGCCTGCATTGCAATCCTTCCTGATACTGCAAGTATTGTGTGCATTGCAGGAATAGTTTGTATATGTGTTGTAGTGTCACATCGGGACGTCATAGCGTAACCGGTCCCGGGAGTCTTGCCTGCATTGCAAGCCCTCTCTTCATGTCGCAAGTTTGTGTGCATTGTCTGGGACATGTGCATCGAGGTGTTCAATTGTGGCCTAAACGTAGTCTACAGACTGTATAAGGATATGTATTGGAACTAGCCATATGGTGGGTAGGACTGGACCTTCCACGAAGACTCCACTCTGGTTGGCAGCATCGTAATGGGATTGTCAGTTCATTTACCCTAGTGGTAGAGTATCATGAGAATTTCGTACGCCTGCACGTGCGCGTGGTTATTTGTAACCCTGGTTATCAGTACCATGGCTTCTTTAGACAAGTGTAAAAGGTCTTGTGGGGTAGCTAAAACTAGGGTGACAAAATTGTGTATCCGCATATTACGGTTGGTTGCCTAAGGTGATGATTGTTTTCCTGTATCGGAGTTAGTCGACCGACCTAAGCTTGCCTTTGGTGAATTCAGTTCTTTCCATGAGAAGATGAAGATACAGATGAAAATCTGCAAGTGAATGAAAAGTATTATCAACAAATGCAATTTGTATACATAGAATCTTTGACCAAAGCAAAAATTGTTCAAAGTGTTAAAGATGAGGATTCAAACATTGCTGATGCTACCAGTAATGTTCAAAGTGAGATGCATAACCTGTTCCACTATCTAAGCTCGAAATTGAAGTCTTTAGCGGTGACCCTTTGAAGTCCTACGCGTTTATGAAATCTTTTGAATCTAATGTAAAGAGATTTTGTAAAGTTCCCGATTCAAAACTGGCACGTTTACTCCAACACACATCCCATTAAGCATATGCGGCAATCGCCGGTGCTTCTGTGATTTCCGGGCAAGCAGGTTATGACTTGGCACTGAAAACACTCAAGGAGTTGTATGGTTCTAAACATAGAATCACTGAAGATATTGTTAATCGCTCAGCAAGTCTAAAAATGTCAAAATTCCACAAGACATGCGCACACTCAGTCATGAGTTGAGAACCTTGTATCACGTGTTGAATAATATTAGATGTTTATCAGAAGTAAATGTCGAAGTTATCATTTTTAATATCGTTACAAAGCTCCCCAATTTCGCTCAGAATCGTTGACAGAAAAAGTGTCTAAATTCAAAACGTCAGTCAGATTGCTATCTTAAGTTTAAAGACTTTGTTGAATTTTCCGAGTTGATTGCCGATGAAATGAGTGATCCGTGGTGTGGAACTGTTGCACGCACTGAGCGTTCACAACAAAGCAAAAAACATGTGACCACTCACCTTGCTGTGGATCTACAGCAGAATTCCTCCCCTCATAAACAAAACAAGAATAAAAGAGGTCATGGTCCCCTCACAGAGTGTCGGAAAAATTTACCAGGTGGCACTGTAGGTTCTGATTTGTCAACTAGCGCTAATACAAAGAAGACAGCATGTACAAATCGACCTTGTAAATTGTATAGAGAATCACATTAAATTAGGCATTGTCCTGACTTTCGTAGTTTAAGTGTGCCTGGAAGATTTACCTTTGTACGCACACGCCATTTGTGTTATAATTGCCTGAAAGACACGCACACTGTAGGTATTTGCACAAAGTAAAAGTCGTTGTTTCGTCTGTCAGATAAAACATTCAGCGTTTCTGCACGTTGATAATAAACCAACCATGCAGGCAGCCTCGCATGCGGTCAACACCAGTGACTGCCTCATGCCTTTTGTCAAGTCAAGGTCAGTTCACCAGGACATGCTACCAATGGCTTATGGGTTAATGCAGCCTTGTACAGTTTCTCGAGTTCTAGTTTTGTGACTCAGAAATTGTCAGATCAACTTAAATTATCTGGTCCGCTTTCTCATTAAACATTAAAAACAATGCATGGGAGTTCTCACACTACATCAAAGCATGTTATAATGCAAGTTGTACCCGAGATTCCCATCACGTCTCCACCTGCATCTGCTTTTAATCAGAGTGACTATCCTCATTTGAGAGATCTCAATATCACACCTAATCTTGATAATGTAGAAATTTCACTTCTGATTGCACAAGACTTAAGTGACATTTTGATACCACTTGAGGTGCGCAAGGAATTAGCAGTGGAAAGATTCATAAATCAAATGTTTCACACACTGTAATTTGCAATTATTTTTCAGCCTATACCAAGCCTGTTGATAATATCAGTCAGCAGTCCACTGTAGATATTAACAGACTTTGGGAGATTGAGCATGAAGGTTTTGATCAACCCTGTCTTTCATTTCAAGACAAAAAAGTCATTGACCTTTAGAATGCTAATTGCAAAAAGGTAAATGGTCACTACGAGGTACCGATCCCTTGGATCGACCCACAGGAAGAAATTCCTAATAATTACGTAGTGACAAAACAGCGATTAGACAATTTGGTCCAAACACGTGAAGAACTATATGATAGGTACGATGCGGAAATATCAAAGCTTCTTGAATCTGATTATGCAGAACTAGTGCCTGATGAAGCAATGGGTGCAGCCTAGCGTGTTAGGTATTTACCACACAATCACGTGCTGAATCCAAATAAGCCTGACAAACTTCGCGTTGTCTTTGACTGTGCTGCATGATATGAAGCGCGTTTTCTCAATGAACGTCCAGATTTGATCAACAAGTTGTTGTTCGTCCTGTTGGGCTTCCGTCATTGATACGCAGTACAGGCGGACATACGTGCAATGTATAACCAAGTATATTTGCCACCACATGAAATGCCATGGGATCAGAGGCAAGGAGGAAACAACTCAAGTACCAGATTACACGAACAGTCGCGTCCTACTGACACTCGAGCAATGTACAACAGACAAGAACATTATTCACATAGCAACGACCTGATAAGAAACTGCCTGGCTACCCTAGAGCAGGCACTTCTCTCTAGTCTCAGGAGATAGTGTCTGGCAATTGCGTGACATGACTGTCGGCCTTGGCCAATAACACATGCTTCCAAAGTGACTTGAATCTTTAATGATTCACGTGCAGATATCTTGCAACGCTAAATATTACAGGGGACAATTATCAACTTATCAATATTGGACCAATCACATAAATGTTCACTGAATACATTTCCAGTGAAATAGCAAGGGTGCTATAGGCCTATATATATTTTTGTATTCATATTTACAGTATTTGTTTGCATGAACATGCATGAATACACAGTTATAGTGTAAGTAACTAGGGTATGAAAATGAAGAACAAAAACCAAAAAACCAAAAACAAAAAAAAAAAAAACAAAAAACCAACAACAACAAAAACCAAAAACAAAAAAATACAAAAAAAACCCAAACTTACTGGTGATTATTTTTATATTATTACATTAATTAGATGTAGTATTAATTAATTATCTCTGAATGCTTTCTTATTTGCCGGCTATCTAGTTTCAATTTACCTTGTCTCATCAGGTATGACATTTCACAACAACGTGCACATTGCGTGCTGGAATACTGATGTTTTATTATATAGAATTGGGGGTCAGTGGTTCTGCAAACTGCAAGATGATGCATTTAGGCACGAAATTTGTAAATTTGACATTATAGGACTACCAGAGACACACTGCGGGGAAAGATGAGAATATAGACCTTGAAGACTACGATTTAGTCCTGAACTTGCGGAAGAAAACCCATAAAGCAAACAAGTACTACGGTGAGATTGTCACATGTATCCGAAAAAATATCAGAGCAGGGGTAAAGTCACTTCCACATTCCTGTTCAGAAATCACATGGATGAAAATGAGTAAAGAGTACTTTAATTTGTCACAAGACATTTATCTGGCATATGTTTACGTCAGTCCTCAAGGCTCCTCTTATTCCCGTAAGAGGGACGACATTTCGAAATTTTAGAAGCAGAAATAGCCAAGTACTCCCTACTAGGTGAATGTGTTATCTGTGGAGATTTGAATGCTAAAACTGTCTGTGAGCCAGATTTTGTATCGGATAATAACATCGATAATGTACCAATACCAAATTATTATATCTGTGACGTCAACTTGAATTGAAACAACATGAATAAAGCTAAGCCAAATGCCCATGGGCAAAAGTTGCTTGAGCTGTGTCGAACCTCTGGCCTCTGTATTTTAAATGGTAGCCTTTTAGGAGATAGTCTAGGGTATTGCACATGTTACAGTCACACAGGTGCCCCAAGTGTTATCGATTATATACTAGCTGGCCAGAGTTTTGTACAAAGTTTTGAGTATTTTCATGTTCACAATGTAACCACTTATTTTATCCATTGTATAATATCAACTTGTCTCCAATCAAGTGACTATGAGTCAACTACAAATGATTCACATGTCAAAATTGTACCGGCCAAGAAATTTTTATGGCAACCTGGGGATGATGATAAGTTTAAACAGGCCCTACTGACTGATGAAATAAAGCTATAGACAAAAAATATTCAAAATCAACTGACAGAAGAACACCTGGAACATAGTGAAATTGATAATTTAGTGTTTAACGTAACTGACTTACTGGCTAAGACAGCTCAGGTTGCAGGAATTAAAAATATTTTGACTGGGAAAAGAATCTGCTACAAAGTTTCAAAGAGAAAGAAGAAGTGGTATGACTCGGACTGCAAAAAACTGTATAAAGATCTAAGAAAACTGGCTGCTGCTCTGTGCGATCAGCCATTTAATGTAGGACTACTTCAAAATTACCGATTCAAACGAAAGCAATATAAAAAGACTACTGAATCGCAAAAAAATCTTTTCAAAGAAACTTAATACAACAATTAGAATATCTAGAAGAAAGAGATCCTTCCTCCGTTTGGAAATTATATGATCAATTGAGTAACCAATCAGTTTTTGGACCCGACAATTCCATTGACTCCCACGTATGGTTTGATTACTTCAAAACGCTGCTTAACAGTCTAAATGTTGGGAACAGTCATACCTTGGATGAATTTTTGATTCACAATTATGGAAGTTAAGACTGGTATCAAGGGTTTCAACAGGGACAAATCACTAGGGACAGATGGAGTTCTAAATAGGATGTTTAAAAGCGGTATTTAAGTTTTAGCTCCACTCTGCACTTGCCCTTTTAACAAAATATTGTTTAGCCGCACCTTTCCTGAATCTTGGCGGGACAATATTCCTACTCCAGTGCACAAGAAAGGAGATTCTTACAATCGAAAGAACTACATAGGCGTGGCTCTGTCTAGCCACTTTTGTAAACTTTTCTGCAGTCTCATAAATGTCATATTAAATATCTATTTTGAAGAGAATAACATTATACTGCCAGACCAAATTCGCTTCAAGATAGATAGCAGAATTGCCGACCATATCTTAACTTTACGAACCCTGATTGACAAATATGTCAACCAATATGCAGGGAAGAAATTGTTTGTATGCTTTGTAGACTGCAAGTGTGCATCTGATTCAGTATGGCGACAAGCATTATTATCAAGCTACTTTTAAACGACGTGGGTGGGGTATTTTAGAGATTCTAGCCTCAATGTATAGCAGTGTAAAGTATTGTATCAAAGCCAATAATGGGTACACAGAGCGATTCAGGTCCAACATAGATGTCAAGCAAGGATGTGCACTTAGTCCTTTATTGTTTAAGTTATTTCTGTCAGATCTACCAACAATATTTGATAACAGTTGTGATCCATTTTCTCTGCATGTCCTTGAATTGAATTGTCTCATGTATGCAATTAATCTCGTGCTAGTGTCGGAATCGGCAAGTGGTCTGCAAGATTGTTTGAACAAACTTTACAACTATTGTAACACATGACAACTAATTGCAAATACAGACAAAACCAAGGTATTAGTATTCAACAAAAAGGGGGGGGGGGCAGAAAGTGAACTGTATGTCTTTTTATTGTGGCAATAATACTGTAGAGACTACACAGAGATATTTTTATCCTGGTATTGAATTTTGTTCCTGTGGCACATTTACTTACGCTATAAACAAACTAAAGGACCAGGCCAGTAAAGCACTTTGAAATTGCGGCAATACCCCATCAATAATAAGGTTCACTTGGCAATTAAATTATTTAAGACTCTTACAAATCCCATTCTGGCAAACGGTAGTTAAGTATGGAGTGTATTCTTTTTGAACGACATAGATACAAAGTTTTACCAGCTGTGTAACAAGTCACTTGTTGAGGGTATTTACACTAAATTTTGCAAGTTCGTTTTGGGTGTCCAGCGTAAATCTATAAATGCAGCTGTCATAGCTGAACTAGGCAGTTTTCCTTTATCAATAGAGCAACTGTGTGGGGGCAGTGAAATACTGGCTACACATTCACGGCAGCAATCAAGATAGTCAAGTATTTAAGTTCTTTCTTTACAATTATGCATCATGTAGAAGTGAAAAGTCGTGTTGGTTGATGAACACAAAAGATATTATAAATTTTGCTGGAATGCAGGAAACATGGCACAATGTGGGTGATACAAGACTCTATTCTGTCGTAAATAAATTAAGGCAACATTTGCAAATTGCATACAAGACAAAGTGGTGTGAACAAATAAACGGAATTGGCCATAGTTTCCATAAACTACGCACTTGTTGTACTTTTAAGCTTAATTTTTAACTGGAAAATTATTTGAAACACAATATTCCTGTACAAAAAAAGAAAATATTTCGGTAACAAAGCATTAGTGCCCACACTTTGGCAGTCGAGACCGTTAGATATACAAGGCCAAAAACACCTGTGGAGATGCTGAAATGCCAAATTTGTAATTTAGATGCAATTGAGGATGAAAAACATTGTATGTTGGACTGTAAACATTATGATGATTTGAGAAACAAACTATTCGAAAAAAAATAGCAGCTGTATATAGAAATTTTACTCTCTTCAAAAGGGATGAAAAGTTTGTGTACATTATGACCTTAAGTGGAGAAAGTAATAACTATATAATTTGTCAGTCTGTGATTAATTTTGTTTACGATGCATTTGCAAAATGGTATGAATTTTTAGGTCATTGATAATTTCGAAAATTCCATTTATTAAAAGATACATGGGGCACCTGAACCTGATACATGTACTTGTATGGCGATATTGTATTGTATGTCTTTCTTTATATGTGATACTTTTTGTTTTTTATGACTATACTGTACTTTGAACGGTTTGTGTCAATAAAGTTCTTTCATGATCGCGATGCATTACGGTATCTTTGTTACAAAGATGGCAAATTGTTGCACATACGCATGTCAGCACATCTCTTTGGTGCCGTGTGGTGCGCCCCAACTAGTACATATGCATTGAGGGAACAATTTTAGATAATCTAAATGTCGATCCATTAATTAGGAAGCCATTTTGAATGCAACGTATGTTGATGATCTGACGCAATAACTTTGCAGTAAAAATGACGTACACAAAGTCATTATTGGCGTCCCTGCCACTCTTCAAACTGGTGGTTTTGAGATTACCACATTCACAATAAATGATGAAGATCTGATTGCTGAAATTCCCTTAGAATATCGTGCTAAAGAGGTACCCGAGTTTTCCGTACAATGTCGTTACAGACACCAGCGAAACCATTTTTTTCTAGTCGCGCTTTTTCAAGGTGCATTAATATCAAGGGAGAGATTTCCGTTCGCCTGCTTATGAGTAAGGCACATGTTGCTCCAACAATAAACACCTTATTATACCAAGGCTTGAGTTGCAAGCTGCTACATGCACTGCAAAAATGTATGCCATTTTACATGATGAATTAAAGCTAGATGCCGTCTTGGCATACTTTTGGACTGATTCAAATATTGTCTTGGGGTATATCAAGAACGAGACATGCAGGCTCCGCTCTTTTGCCGAAAATCATGTGAGCCTGATCAGGTATCTTACTGATCCCAGTAGGTGGCGTCATGTGTCAGCCGCCGAAAATCCAGTGAGACTTTTTGACAAGACCTAACTCACTTACCACACAGTTTCATATCAAATTGCGGCGTCAAGGTCCTGATTGGTTGAGTCAACACTCTCTGCTGTGGCCGAAACACAGTGATACGTCCTTTGTAGTGGCAGATAGTGATCCAGAGGTTCAGGACAGAATGTCATACACAACTGATACACATGTCTCATGTACCATTGACACTCCCGTATCTACATGGATACAGCGTATATGTGAGGATTACAACTCCTTGACAAAAATAATCGGGTCCATTGCGTGGATACGTCTTTTTGCCTTAAGTCTGAACGAAATTGCCCTGAGGGTCCATTATCCATGTCTGAGCTTGATTCTGCTTATAATGCGCTCATTAGACATGTACAAAGTCAGGTGGTTGAGCGTGAGATTCACGACCTTGACGCTGGTAAAACATTGTTAAGGTCAAGTCATATCTTGGCACTCAGTCCTTTCTTGGATCAAAATTACATCGTCAGAGTTGGGGGGCGCACAGGACACCATCCTATACTCATTCCACACAAACATGTCTTGGCTGCTGCCGTTGTGTATTATTATCATTCACAAGGTCACGTAGGTTGTGAGTGGACATTAAGCTTAATCCGTGAGAAATACTTTATTATCAAGGCCCGCCGGATTGTGCGTAATGAGTTGCACAGGTGTTTTACATGCAGAGAAATGTATTGTAAACCAGCTACACAAATCATGTCAGATTTACCACCCGAACGCATCCAGGCAGGTCTCCCACCCTTTACATATGTAGGTGTGGATGCTTTTGGTCAATATTTAAAAAAAGTTTTACCGTTCACAAAAGAAGAGATACGGCTGTATCCTCACGTGCATGACCACAAGAGCTATACATATTAAAATTTTACATAGCATAGATACTCAGTGTTTGTGCGTATTTAAAAGATTTCTCGCACATAGATCAAAACCGGCCAAACTGTACAGTGATAACGGTAGAAACTTCACCAAGGGGGAGCAGGAATTACGTAAGGCATTCCTCTTTCACTCGAAGGACACATTGTATCCATATGCAGTCCCCAATTCTATTGAATGGGTCTTTATTCCTCCCAGATCTCCAAATTTTGGTGGTTTCTACGAGCGCTTGATTGGTGTCTTAAAACGAGTGTTTAGGGCAATTTTGCCCAAAGCTTGGCATTTAACAGATGAAACTCTGTCCACAGTGTTCTGTGAAGTTGAAGCTATCGTTAACAACAGACCGCTCACTAAGCTGAGCCAAGATCCTCATGACCTAACACCGTTGACTCCAAATAGTTTGCTTACCATGAGACATTATGCTGATATCTCTAATACACAGGTGCCTGCCGATGCTTTACGCCAGCACTGGCGTGTCACACAGGATGCGGCAAATCAATTTTGGTCTGGATGGATCAAAGAATATTTACCAACACTTAATGCCAGATCCAAATGGACATCCCAGGAAAGTGATTTAAAATTGGGTGAATTGGACTTGACACATGAGTCATCTGTGCCAAGGGGAGTCTGGTCTATTGGGCTGGTTAAACAAATAATTCCCTCTAGAGATGGGGAAATTAGGTCCTGCATTGTCAAAACACACACCAAGAACTACATCGTCCCATAATACAACTTATTCGACTTGAAACTGATAGCTAAACTGTAATTCATAAATATGATGAGTGATGAGTGTTGTATATTATTAGGGCAGTGATGGGTCAAAACATTGTGTAAACACGGTAATGTGATAAGTCGTAGTTATATTGAGTACAATTGTGTGCTGCATTTGTGTGAATGCAAAGTGGGTTGATTAGCATATTTAGAGAATGGTACATTATCATATAAACCTTACCGAGTCCGAAATAGGATGATATCCTTGGCTATTTTATGCCTACTACATGGTGGCACAAGAAGGTTATGGTTCTATGTAATATGTATTCTTGCTGGAAATATATGTATTGAATGGTTTCTTCCATGCAAGGCTGCTGATTCACGGGGTGTTTCATTAGTTGTCTCTCTTTACCTGAAATGTACACCGTATTTACTGGATCTTTTGTATCCAGCGCAGAGGAGTGTTAAATACACTGGGAGGTAATTGAGATCTACATAGAATATAATTAATGTCTTTCCCCTCAGGCAAGCGTTTGTCCACACATTATCTGCTTAGTTATTTTTCCGGTGCTGCCATCTTGTGTTTTCTTGCGTAGTTAATACGCCACGTATCTAGTTGTTGCCGTTAATTTCAAGCTGGCTTCCGTTTTTACTGTTTTTTAAATTCAATCAAATGTGTGAAAGCGCCAACTCTATTTATAAAGGAACCGGTTGGGATACTCTCCCGGTTCTCATTTTGACTTGGCTTGGGACTGGACGCACCCAAGTATGCACGTTCTTGGGAGATTTGTGCGTACGTATAATCTCACATTTGTCGGTTTCGTATTTATTTGTGAATCTATTTCCGTGGGATGGATTTTGCTATAAACAATGATCATTTTTGTAGCTGGTTTTGCGTTTCACTCATCTTGGCAGTCTTACGCCCGTGTGTGTCGAATTTCTGGCGTATGTACGGCATGTCAGGCCATAAAATTTCCTTGAGTATTTAATATTGCGTGTATGCGCTTATTAAAGAAATTTAGCGCGTAGAGTCATATTTCTATTACCACGCCCAAGATATGAAATTTTGCCTTATTGAAAAGTTATTATTACATGTATACTTATAGAGGCGACTAGTCCCGGAAATTTAGCATTATAGTCTAATTCTATTTCTTGAAAGCACCTTTAAGGTTGGTACTCAAACCTATCTATATCATATTGAATTTACTACACGGATAACTTAAAGCTAATAACTCGTATTGTTATCAGACGCATCGTTTTATTATGACTGTTAGGATTTGTATTAAGAGTACATATATTTGTCTACGTGACGCGAAAGTTCATATTAAGTACATACATATTGAGCGTGGATTGTTAAAACGTCTCGCAATGTAAATGAAACATAATTTGAACGTGTTAAATGTATTTATACCCGTAATTATATTTGTGAGCAGAGAAGTGTACGGGAAATACAGGGTGAATATATGTCACCGCCCCGCGGTCAAAGGTATCGCCTATACGGGGCACGTTTATGTTCCTGGGTCCTATTGCTCCCAATAAAGGCTTAAGTAAACTGACATTTCCGTCTCCCTGGTTTGTATACGACAATAATCATTAAAATAAACAGTCATATTTTTTCATCCTTCAGTGCAGGAGGACACTCTTTTCAGATAACTGAGGATGAGTAGACAATATTTAGTCGCAATTTCCATTTTATTGCATTTTGCTTAGATAATTGTATGAAACTGGTAATATGAAAATCAGTTTGGACCAATTCAAAATAATTTAGAAACCGTCAATTCCGCTCTGAATTGCTTTTAATTCTCTCTATTGGTATTGAAAAATGAATGTTGATGATTTTAACTCTCAAGTCTCTTCTGTTTGGTATTTTTGACTTTGCTCTCATTCTTGGGAAAAATTTGTTAAATTTTTCTAATATTTTTCTCAGCTGTTTGGCTTTGACCTTACCTATCACCCATGCTTTCCTTTCCTATTCGAGCAGCTGAACAAAGACTGGAGTGACCAAATATATTGTGTATGAAAAAAATTCAAATACCATAGTTCATAAAGTATTGGCTGCAATATACATTCCCTCCTCCATCCCCATAAAACTACAGACCCAACCTACAAGCTAAAATTTAAAAAGGAAAATGTTGTCCACGAATGAGATTCATTGGTTTCTTTTTATTAAAACATGCAGTTTATGGAGCAATGTTGTCTGAGATGATTATATCAGGGGTACTCTTTGCTTCATTTGAGTTGGAGTAACATGCTCAAAGGATGTATTTTTGTATTAATTCTCTTAATTTGCCGATAAGATGAAGAAATAACATTACTTTATGTAGATTAGATATTTGCTGTCACACATTTGTGTAACGTATGTCTTGCTAATAGTGTCTTCTGTCCTCTTGCAAAATCATCGAGTCAAACAGGTTACCTTGAAATGAATTGTATAGTTATTACACTGCAAATTGACCTATTTTGTTGCAGTAACAAGTGGCCCAGCTGCCAAACAGTTAAGGAATATTTCCAAGGGAATATGTCTATTTCTGTGAGTTTGCTAGAGGGTTACAACTTACAAAGAAACGGAACTTATTGATATGCATATAGGGCTATCTTAATTTGTTAGATGCGTGGAAACCAGACAAATATTAAATCTAACCTCACGGATGCTATTTTACTGTGTAGGCCATCATCACATTTGGTGCATTGGCTGATACAAGTGGTCGGAGTGAGCCATTGATGCCCTTGACCTGATAGGTTTCCTCTAAAGATGCCGTTCAATAAACACATTCATTTTCTGAAAAAGTACAAATTACCAAGATAAATTAGATAATGTAAAACTTTCACGATGCGCCAACTAGTGAAATACATAATGTGCACACACGCGAGTGTTGGCTTGTTTTGATGGGAAACCATTACTCTGTATAACCATTATAACTTGCAATAGCAAATGGAAAGTGTTGTGTCAGTTAAAAGGTATATACATTGTGGTCAGCGTGTTTTGCCTGTCCATAGGACAACAATAGGAAAGAAAGGAGATTGGGCTGAAACAGGCATCAAGTGGTGCCTGTTCTTGTACAACATACTTTGTCTGGCAATTGAATTTCTACAGGTTTGCACATAAAAGATCGGTTTTGAAGCAATCTCATGCCAAGAATGTAAATTGAAAGGGCGGGTGTAAGGCCTATGTTGCGTAGAGTTGATCGAATATCTGGTTGGTTGAAAATATGAGTTCCTGGATGTTTGTATGAAATATAAATAGTTCATATTGAGACTTTATTTTGATACATATGTACCCATAATGAAAATAAAGTTAAAGTAAAATGATTTCCGCTTCTGTGGATTGCTATTGGCATCTTTACTTGTCAAAGATGTATTTAGAATAACTTTAAAAAGCCACCACCACCCCAAAAAAAACCCCACATAAACTTTTTTTGTGGAAATGAGTCAAGACTGGCTGAGTGTGCAGCTCCCAACCAAAACTACTTTAACTTATGTGTAGACCTACTTGAAGCATATATTCCCAGATAGTCCTTAAATCATTTTTCGAAGGGAAAGCATCGCTTTTGTTACTTGATTAGTAAAAGACCATATGGACCATATGATATAAGCCCGCTCAGCTGCCATTGGTAAGTGTCATCAAACACATATGCAAGCAGACTGCGGTGAGACTGGGTGGAAGCGAATGCTGCACATGCCCCATGTTGGACAGACCTGCTTTTAAATGTCACAAGACGGTCTAAATGTCCTTTTGTTACAATTGTAATGGCTCATGTACACTGGCCTTATTGAATGATAAGGAGACATTTACATTCAACTATTTTAATTAAAGACCTGCCATGGTCCCCTTAGCTGATGAGCAACGGAACGATGCATTGACCATTATGAGGGCACTTCTACCAGTTGTGCTTTTGAACAGATAGGGATATGACTCCTTTTCTGAAAAGTAAATTCATTTTTCTAAATACTTTGAGCATCTTTTATGCTGCAAAGCATAGTGAAGCTTTTTTTAGAATTAATAATTTCAGTCACTGACATTTTTGTGGCAATGAAATGTTTCCCTCCTAGTTGGAGAATGGTATATTCCTATTATCTTTTTGAATGTTGGTAATAGGGAATGCTCATATCGACTGAGGCCATTTGTTTCCTTTATCCCACAAACATGGAACGTGACAAGGAGGAAAGATCCATGTATTGCAATGCAAAGTATGTTTGTCTACGTTAAGTACTAAATTGAGGAAGACACAAGAGGACTGACAGTCCTGTGCTCAGCTGACATGTACATATATCCTTGCGATTTTATAATATGCGCCCCCAAAGAGAAACGAGGAATTCATTAAAAATAAAAAACTCAATGAAGCATGTCTATTTGAACCAATCTGCTAGAGACCCAACGAACGTACATTTCCACAGAGTTTCAAATCAATCTGACTGATGGTTTTGGAGAAGTCAAAAGTGTGAATTAGCATTAGACTGCCCATTTACTTATATAGTAATCAATAGGAAAAGTGCATTTACTGATAAGTACCCAAATTAAAAAATAAAATCGTTAAAAATCAGAAATCCGCAGCATTACGTGCTAGTAAACACCTTTGTTTGACCCTCCCACAAAAAAATTATCCAGCAAGTTTCAGCCTAATTTGAATGACAGTTCTGAAGAAGAAGTCAGAAATAGCAAAAACAGATAAAAAAGTTAAAAAATTGCAGCGCCACCTGGTAAACAAATTCGAAGCTAGGAGTCCCTAGGAGTCTTCCTGTGTGATATAGAAGCAATCGGGAAAGTTGTTTTGGAGTAGAAGATTTTTTAAGGTTTTACCACAAAAAAGAACACGCCCCCCCCAAAAAAAAACCCCCAGAAAAAAATGAAAAATCATACCAAATGCAAAACCCATGAAGCGTGACCATTTAAACAACTTGCTAGAGACTTGCCCAAGGTACATTGCCAGTAAGTTTGAAGTGAATCTGACTGACGGTTTCAGGGAAGAAGTCGAAAATATTATTGTTGTCAGGCGACGGACAACAGACCATCCTAAAAGCTCAGCTGACTGACAAGTCAGCTGAGCTACAAAGTGAAGGGAATTACTTCACTGCTTTTCAAGATATACAGGGAGCTTGGACTTTGTAGAAATTACCATTTGTCATGGTACAATACGCATTTCCATGCACTTAGTTGGCATTCCCTCCACTCTGGACCTCCTAAAATCTAACCATATGTGTATTGCCTACCAAACTCGGCTGGCAGAGCGGGTGTGCAGTTAACAATGGTTGATATGAGCATATCCTATGACCAGATACTCACTGGAAGATGATGTTGTAGCCCATGCGTATAGACAAACTTTATTTGTCATATATTCAAATTATGATATGAGTCTCGGTCTGGTATTGGACTTCTTCCTAATTCCACCATGTGCAATACCTGTTCTGTATTTGAAGCGGAGCTGTATAATTTGGAGAGACCTGCTCACAAGGCAGATCAGTTAAATTTAAGGCATATATGGGAGAAGAATAAAGGGACACACAGATTGAAAAATCAATGCGATGGAGAGAGAGACAGACAGAGAGAGAGAGAGAGAGAGAGAGAGAGAGAGAGAGAGAGAGAGAGAGAGAGAGAGAGACTTAAAAAGAGAGTAATATCTATTTATTTCGATTTTCAAAATGTCCAACCGAATGTTGCAGAAAAAACATTAAAAATAACCGTAAATTTCGAGTCAATCGTGACAGCAACGAGATTCAAGAGTTTCCAAAACATCAAAATTCATCTTTCATTACGAATATGAAGAAACAAACTTTACTTCTGACTTGGGACAGGCAGTCACCCTGAAAAGGGAACTGGTGGTTTGAACTCGGTCCTCTCAACTCTTGAAATATTCTTCATTAACTGCAAACATTAGTGTTTCTAAAACATATAGGCCTAATGCTTAATGCCCAAATTTTATCACTTGTGCCGAAGACGAAGACACGCAATACGCCTGTCCCTTTTTGGTTCTCCTGAATTGTCAGCCAGCTGATTTTACAGCAAAAGAAGAAAGTAGGCCTACATTGTTTGAAAGCTTAATAATAGTATTTTGGTTTCAATGAACAATGCAATTACATAGTCAACTAACCACGTCGACTATGCCGCCAGTCACTACTCAGTGAATTTATATATACTATGGCAAAAATCTATTTTTGTCTTGAATCCAATCACTTCAGATGAAAAGTATATAATGTTTTATGTAGGTTACTGTGCTTTTGGCAGACATGGTACCCTTGATTATCCCAGCTGTCCGTCAACATTGTTTGGAAGGAGATAATGTCAGAGCATGTCTCACTTCCATATGTTTAAGCGCAATAACAAACAAGGCCAACTTAGTCACTTTATCTCGTTGGGTGACGCATTTGGATACACCTTAATTGGGGAAACCTTTTTGGAAACTTTTGAATAGCACTCTTGATGGCTACCATGTTGGCATCATAAATGGCCAGACAGGTCCGTGACACAGAAGCAATCTGAAACGTTGTTCTAAAAGTTCAAAATATACGTTATTGATTGGGATTATATAAGGTTTTGATGTAAAGGCGGTATTCCGTGCTAACAGATATTAATATATATATATATATATATATATATATATATATATATATATATATATATATATGTGTATGTGTGTATGTATGTGTGTGTGTGTGTGTGTGTGTGTGTGTGTGTGTGTGTGTGTGTGTGTGTGTGTGTGTGTGCTCGCGCTTCCAAACATTTGTTAAAGCATTTAACCGGTCGAATGATAAGACTTTGAGATCAGCTTGTAGGAGGCTTGGTCTGATTGGTTTTATCTCTGTTTCCCGGTTAGGTGAACACAGAGGCAATAGTATGAAAGTTTGAACCATTCAACCCATTGTGACATATATATATATATATATATATATATATATATATATATATATATATATATATATATATATATATATATATATATATATATATATATATATATATATATACATATATATATGTATATATAGAGAGAGAGAAAGACAGAGACAGAGACAGAGACAGAGAGAGAGAGAGATATGGAACCACTGATAGGTCATTTCATTGAAAATAGCAAATCGCACACAATCGTACTGACTTGACTTGTACTTTTCATGGCTTAAGTATTCCTGTATATAGTCGGTATACATAGAGTGAGCTTAGAGCTGAAAGACCTGAAACACTCAGCCCAGTAAACAGTGTATATGAAAGGGTTTAACAGCGCATTTAATGGAAAAGTTGTAACGAGAAGCCACGTTGCACCAGAAATTGACGGTGTGTGTTCTAGCTCACCTGCAATAATTGCACCAGCCAAGGGAAAAAAATAAGCTGCATAAGACAGCATAATTTTTAAACAGTTGAATGTTGTACTGGTGTTTCTATGTTGTTGACCTACTTTCTTTCTGCTTTGACATGCGACAGTTAGAATGAAAGTATAAGATGCAGTCGTTATAACAAACCCACATAAACTGATTAGGAGGAAAATATATCGTAGGTATACCCAGTCTCCGTGAGTTGAAAGAAGGTTCAGTGACAGGCAGCCGGGTGGAAATATTTGGTCTAATGGTAAATTTAAGACAAAATCATGCGCAAAGCATATCGAAACTGTCGTGAATAGCACCCACAAACACAAAGCCAATCCTATTTTAAGACCACTGGAAATACTTCGTGCAATAAAGGGAAATGATATTGATATAAGTCTATGGACACTTGTGCATGATATGATGATCATACCAATTAGAGATGATAATGTTGATATTATCCCTAGAAACCTGCAACTGATATCTTTTGACCACAATCGTCTGTATATGAAAAACGTATCCCCGAAGTGAAAGTCCACAATTGCTAGAAAAGACACATATAGTCCCATAAGTAAATCTGAAACAGCTAAGCTAAACCGCAGATGAACATTTAAACTGCGTTGTCGACTAACATATAACCACAATAGGCAAAAAATATTGCTACCGATACAAAATGGACCAACAAGAAAGAAATAATATCTGGCATAAGGAACAACAAGAAATCGTTCACATAAATTATTTTTTTGCAACATGAAAAGTTTAGTTACACAATACAGTTCACAGTGATCGGCAATTAATTGTGATAAGAGTGGTGTATGAGTGAATACTGAAATATCAAAGCTGATTATATTATTTTTACTCAGATTCATGAAATATAATTCATGAAGATCTGTAAACATACCTTTGGATAACTTTGACATTCTATTTTCAGACAAATCAAGTGCTTTTAAATTAACAAGACAACAAAAGGAAGATTCGGCGATAAACTTCAGCCCCAAGCCAGACAATTTCAAACTTTCCAAGTCTAAAAGACCGGAAAACATACATGACAAAATTATTTTGATTGGGTTGCCGTTGATATTTAGTTCAGTTAAAAATGGCAAATGGATGAATGTCTTTGGTTGTATCAGTGAAATATGATTTTGTGATAAGTCAATTTCTTTTAAAAATGGGAACGATGGTTTTGCTTGCAGTTGTATTTTTTTTAGCTGATTGTATGACACGTCTAATCGACAGAGAAATAAAAGAATATTGGCAGTGATAACCAAAGATTTTAAGACATTGCCTGGAAATATTAAAATCCTCAAATCATGTGGCAATGTAGGGACCATGGTTAGATTTTTGTTTAAACAAAGTATCGCTCGGGGTTGGCAGGTGCAGTGAAGAGGACAAATGAAAGCCTCACACATTGACTCATCATCAGCTACATCTTCACAATTGAAAACAACATCGCAAACCTCTGTAGGGTGGTGACATTGGAGACTTCCCTTGCACAGGAAATGAAAAGGACAAGTAAAGTTTGAGCAGTAGCTTTCCTCCTCTGCTTTTGGACAATCTGGGTAGTCATCACAAACCCTACTGATTGGTATACAATAGGAATCTTTACACTTGAACATATGTGGACACCCAAAATGTTTGCAAGGATCCAAATGACATCCAGTCCTAGTATACTTCATGCGACCATCTCTATCAATATCATGTATACAAGCAAATGCACGCAAGAAGCATGTATGTGAAACGTCCAAACACGAAAGAGAATCATTTTTGGCACAGTCTTTGGGGTTAGTTTGCTTCAAAATGTATGTGTCATCAGCCATTTTCATCATAAAGGTAATATGTTCTTTTGAAGACTCAGGACATCCATATTCATCGTCCCCATCAAAACATTCAATAAAACCGTCGCACAAATGTGAATAAGGAATACATTTCCCAGCATGACACTGGTAATATGTTGCCAAACATGAGCATGTTTTATGAATGCAAGCATTTATACAGTAATCTACTGATGGGATTATCCTATTGTGCAAAATGCAAATATTTTGACAGTCAATCTCATCTGTCTTATCTCTACAATCCATTACTCCATCACAGACATTCATGTTTGCTATGCACTCCCTGTTTGCACATGTAAACTGATTATAGGAACATTGGTTTAGAACTGGAGTCTTGTTTTTCTCACAAATAAAATTTATCTGACTCTCGTTTTCAATATAATTCCTGGCACATAATAAATATGGATCTTTCGTTGATGCAGTTTTTGTCAACACACTTGAAACCCAATGTTCGGTGTGTATATCTGACCCCTCATAATGACTATGGGGAAACACAACAGCAAAGTCTGAAATATTAGATGTTTTTCGGAATATAATATTGGTCTCGGTAAGCCTCCATGTGAGGACCAGTGTCAGAAGACTTGGTATTTTCGTTGAGTTAATTTGTTGTAGCCTATTGTCCCAAAAGATGTCCATATCTATAATCATAATTTTTTCATTAAAACACCTCTTGAAACTCAAGAGCGAATTAAATGGAAGAGATATAATCTTGCCAGAAAAACGGTCACATATGCTTTCTAGGGTATCTCCAGTGAATTTTTTGACAATGCGGTGTTGTATATTGAACAGTTTGAAACAGCGATTGTCAAACGTAATGCTAAGCCAATATTGGCTACATGTCATATTTACCAGATAGATGACACTTTTGGCATATAAATGCTCTACATTTTCAAAGTGGGTCATGTTATTACTCTCGCAAATGTAAGATGCATATCTGATGGTAACATTGCATGGGATTGTTATCCAATTAGAGAGGCTTAGTTGTTTTGTTAATACCATTCCCACGCAATGATAAAATTTGTGCCAAACAGGCTGTGGCACCAGAAGTGCGTTCTTTATATAAATACTCTCAAGTTTATTGATGAAACCATATCGACCTTTGAAATACAGAACAAAATGTTGTCTCTGTCGAGGGTCCCACCATTCATTGTACACTAGATGCTCTCCTGTAATCCACCTGGGGAGTTTTGCATCCTGGTGTTGTATGAATGGTTACACTAAAGACTTTCAGGTGTACACCGCAATAGTCAAGCATCACACACAGACTAACACACATACACCACGCACAGGTTGCATGAATGGTTACACTTGAAACTATCAGGCATACACAGTAATTTAAGAATTGAACTCTGCACTTTGCGGCACATGGCCTGTAGGGGCTGTTGAGCCCATTTGCACGGCAGTGGCCACGCAGAATAACCTCAACAGCCCCGTCAGCCATTTCATCCATGGGAATCAAAATGTGGGCAGTCAATACATATATTTTCATTGATCTGAATGAATATCAGTTTAAAATCTGCAAAAACATGTTAAAATCTTGCTAAATTCACTCACAACAACTCCGTTGTAGTCAGAGTAAGCATGTTAGACAGAGCAATCATTGTAAATAATGACCTCAAACGGTAATCAAGGACATTAACACATAAAATCTAGTTCCTGAGAAAGAAGTTCACCCAATAGATTCTTTGTTTTTCGATTTACATAAGGATAGAATGAGAAATATTTTGTCAACAATTAACGTTAAACGATGAAAAGAGCATGTCTATACACAAAGTAGAAAAGTCATGTCACTGAACTGGTGCATGTGCCAAGAATTAATGATAACAGTGACTGGCTTGAGGTTCCAGGCTCCAGTATTTAAACAGTGAACGGTTACCAGTGACAATGTTCAATATACAATTGTGGAAAGTGGAATTACAAATTGTGCTGACTGACATCGTTTGATTTGATAAGGTAAAAAGATTTATTGATTCCAAGACAGCATGAGGCACGACCTCAGTGGAAGATGCAGGCAACCCAGATATTGGAGGGGCCGGAGCCACAAATTCAAAGTGACTTGGATTGGGAGCGCACAATGCCGGCAACGTGGTTGTAGCTGCACACGTGGGAAGGCCTGTGCGCTGCTGTACAATGCTTGTGGCAGGCCATGTTATGTTTGAGAAAGCATGACTGAACGTTTTCGTTTGAACAGTGAGGCATGATCTGTTATATGACCTGATAAATGACTCATTGCGGGTGACCAGACATAAACATGATGTGTCTGGCTTTGAAACCAGCATCATTCATCAGTTGTTTGGCAGTTGCTCTCAGGCAGTGAGCAGTGCAATGCTTCACTTGTGCATACGTTCAAATATCCGGTTGCATATTGCTGAATATGCGTTTGCTAAGACGGTTTGATTTTTACCAACTTGCAGCATCATATTTACAAATGCAGCTGCACTGGTGTGATTGAATAAATGAGTGTCTTCATTATCATTTTTATTTCACAAGAGTTTTAGCACTTTGACGGAGCAGTATTTAGAGTCACTTGAATACATTCGTTCGTCCACGGGAATCTGTTCATTACTAAGGCCACCTTGAAAATTCATCTGTTGAGTTTCATGTGCAAAGGGAACTTATTCACCGTATTTATCAGTTTGGAATTCGAAAGAATCTTTGTGAAGTTAGTTGTGAAACTGGACACCACGCATTAAAAGCGAATAGCAATGTTGTAGCAAACGCACTACCCGAGAATGGAAGATGGTGGCTTTTTGAGGTAAGTGGAAATTTTCATAAGGTCGTCATATTCAATGATTTGTTTATGCTGGGTTTGTTTGCATTTTCTCCTTCAACAAACCGTCTAATGTTTTATTGCACATTTTAAATTCTTTGTCTCTGACTTTATCGAGATGTTGGACAATATCTAAAAACCGCCTGTTCATTGGTCCTCAAATGTTTTTCAAGGTGTTTTTGTAACACTCCTCCGGTTCAACAGACTTGTGTGCTCACGCTTTGGCTTCATAACAAAACTTGCTCAAAGCGTACGGAAGACTACTGGGTGGAATTGATTGTGTATCCATTGCATGGCCAAAGTTTTCAGTGCGCCAGTCTGCAAAATAGAAAGAAGTATATTTTCTTATTCTTTTATTTGTGCATTTATGCATATATCTATTTACTTAAAACAGCAATCTGGGGTTTCTGCCTACGATATATTACAGTTTCCCGTGTAGTAGTGAAAACTTAGTTTGCTTGCTGTCTATTAATCTGCAACAATCTATAAATCTACTGACAATTTATGCAGGGTGACATTATCAACAATTGAACTCATTGTTGGCCTTAGATTTGAAAGTTGAAAACATCTAAACGTTACTGAAGGCAATGCCTACCTTGAACCATTTATGCCATATGAAGCGTTTTTCTTGGTTGATTTGGATTGGTGGCATTAATGATTTTTATTGATTTGCTGTTGACATACTGCACAAAAACGTTTGGTTCTCACAGGCTCAGAAAATGCAGTGAAAGTGTTCCTGTCATGGCAGAACCTCCAGTCAGTGCCTAGGTGTTAGGCGGTGTTATCTTGCGAGCTGACTAGGCCAGCTGTGCGTCCAGTTGAGCAATATTCTTGAAATCTTCCACATCAATATTTCACAAATCAATATTCAGCAGATTATTGTCTCACAAAATATCAAAACGATCGACAGATTCACTTGTGATGAAAAAATACCTAATTGCTGAAATTGAAATTTTGGCACCTTTGAAATGGACTTTGGGGTGAATGCAGACAATGATTTATTCCCTGGTAGCCACTGGTTAAAACATTAACTTTTTTATCCATATAATTTTCATATATCCGAAAAGTGATGCAAAGAACTGACTGGCCTGTTTTCACCCGTCATCATCGCTTTTATTCATGTCATTCCCGTTTGCTTGTGTACTCCCTCCACTGCAGAATTTACCATTTTGGAGATGAGCGGGGCCTTTTTCGGGGAGCCGTAGGTATGAAGATTGTACCATTGTACCGGCTCCAAATTTTGATAATAAAAAACTGAGACCAAAGTATATCATAATCATTTCTTAGGCCTTCATTTGGCTATCCTGCAGATATAGTTTTTGGAAGCTTTTTGGAATGTGAAAAAACTCTTTGGTCACCCTCAGATGAACGATGTCCAACAAATGTCATTGGCTAAATGAGGTCATGTGACAAACCAGTATTCCACTGTGGAAGTTGAATCACGATGGCAAGCAGGCAAATTCGCAGTGTGTTAGGCAATTTTGGAGGTGGTTTGTGTTCTTTTTGGATTATTTTAGTGGGGCAGACGTTCTTTAAGTGCAAGGTCTTCACAACAATTATGACAGTACTTAACACACCCTTTGGGTGTGAAGCAGGAGGAATTAGATGCCATGGCATCGGCAGGCCTTATTTAAATTCTAGGCCTAGCAGGCCTAGTACTACTTACTGACACTGGTTTAGTGGTAGTGGTCATCTGGGGGATTATTAACCAAGTGTGTCTATGAATGCACTTGCATCGACTTGTCATTATATGTGTGTGGATTATTTGATCATAATTGTGGAGTCATGGCATGATAAGGTTTGTAACTTTGCTACATTTGGTTGTCGCAGCATTGGCGGCAAGTTCAAATAGGGAGTACACATGTACTTGAATTACAGCGCCATCTATCATTGACGAAGGTAACTACCATAGGAATGCGGAACCAAAAGTAATTAAAACATTGCAATTTCATGAAAGATATTATGTGAATATTGGCCATAATTACTTTATTAACTCAACTAAACAACTACACATTTCTACATATTTTATTGTTGATAGTGATATAAAAATCTAGGAACTCATATGGGGTGGTAATTCATTGGGGTGAGTACAATGAACAGAAGTGTCATCATGATATATCAGATGTTATATTACGGCAAACAAAGCATTAAATCACATTGGTCTCTTTTTCACACCGTCTGCTATATTATAATTACTGTTTAAACTTAAAGGTAATAATACGACATAATCAGAAATAGGAAGGTCTAAATTTTACATATGTAACACATTTAATTCATGTAGGCTGGTTAAACGTGCCATTGGGGACATCATTTTAAGGTATATTTCAGAATGTATTTCATGCTGAAAGTCCACATATATCCCCCAACTGCACATCACTTATACTTAGATAAGTAAACAGACCACTAAGGAAGAACAATTGTCTACAACACAGTACTCACCAGTGGGCCAACTAAGTGGAGCCATGATTTCAATGGTTGTATGAGAGACTTGAGGCGTGACTGATGCAACAATCACCAACTTCACTGCATTTCACCACAGTTGACCCATATACATATATGGGCGATGGGCATTTTTTTTTATTTGATTTTTCCGGATTTGCCATTCTTTTCTGACTGATACGAACTTGAGCCTATAAAACAAAGATGTCATTCTCCTCTTTCTGGAATATGTCTGACAGGAAATTACTAAATAATTTCAATTTTAGCTCAAATCTTCCATATGATATGTGCAGAAGTTGGTTCAGCTGTATGGCAGTCTCCACAAGATTCCAGCAGCAATAACATAACTTGCTGCAGATACAGATACATTACACGATACTACTGTTGTCATGCTTTTGCCAGTCAGGTGGTAGGCACTCATATGCCATTACCTTTATCAGCATTGTAAAGACAGGTAGAATATTTTGGATGACAATTTTACCTTTACCTTTCCCTTTTGGTCTAAATGATAATATTTTGGGTTTTGTGGACATCAGAAACATAAAGAATGATAGTCTTCATTGGGATTACACTCATTTTAACAATAAAGAAACCGAAGTGGACGCAGCCATGGTGAACGAAACTTAAATATACACTATTTACAAATGTAATAACTTAAGACATAGTAACATATCAATTAAAATTGTTTTCCACACATATTGATCATCTCTACAAATTACTTCATTCCCGTATATATTCGGGACTTAAGTGGTTCAGAAAAACATTACCCATATTCAGAAATTTATACCCAACAATGACAGCAAAGATATTCCAGAGTTAGCGAAACATCAACATTCAGCTTCCAACTGTGTGGACAAAAAATACACTCCCGACTTGAGACAGGCAGTTACCCATAGCTTCTGTTATTTTAAACTGGTCCTGTTCAGCTTTAAAATGTTCTTCATTTACTGTAGACACTAGTTTTTCCAAAACATGCAGCACCAACCACTTAAAAGCAAAATGTTTATCACTTGTGCCACAGATAAAAAGAGACATGTTAGGCCTGTCTTTTTTGGTTTTTCTGATCTGCCAATCGACTGAGCTTACAGCAAACGAAGAAAGAAGGCCAACATCGTTGTTGTCATACAAACAAGAACTAATGGATTGGTTTACTAAACTGAAACCTGAATATGACCATATGTTGCAAAAATGTGGACTGGCATCAAAAAAAAAAAAAAAAAAAAAAAAAACCAACTGATGATCTATATGTTGCATAAGATACATAAAATGTTATGTGAAAAGGGACAATATTTCGCATATGTCCCAAATGTTACATTGAAAAGGTTTTTAAAGACATTTTACAGGTATAAAGGGCCTTCCGTGAGTAATGTTCCGAATGCCCCCCCCCCCCGAAAAAAAAAAAAACAAAACAAAACAAAAAGGACAAAAAAAAAAAAAAAAAAAAAAACCCCTCCAGAAATTGCTGTGGATTCTTATGTTACATAACATATAAAAATGTTCTGTGAGAAGGGACAAAATTCTGAATATGTCCCAAATAAAAAGTTGAAAAGGTTTTAGAGACATTTTACAGGTATAAAGGGCCTTCCATGTGTAATGTTCTGAATGGAGCCCCCCCCCCCCCACCAACACTATTGTTGATAATACAAAGTCTAAAACTCTGTTGCCAGAAGAGTTTGGTAAATAAGTGGCAGGGAGATTCTACATTTTCATTATAGAAACTACATGAACCAGTTTCCCCAAGCTTTCACCTGTAGAGTCATTCTTTTGTATATATTATTCGGTGCAAAAATTATGTTGATAAGATCTTATCTCTGTGGACATATTCGAGGAGTAAATGATGTTAAAGCTGCTTTTAAATCATTTAAAGTAAGTTCGCAATCTAGTTCCTTTTTCCATTCTTCTACCAGTGGAGAAAAGCCACCAATATGTAAGTCACGGAAAAGGGTACACAAGTCTTGATACTTACCCAATATTCATCATAATGTCTATTTTCTGGTCTTTTTCTTTAAAATCGTTTTCATTTGAAACCTGGATAACAGTTTCCATTCATGTGGAATGACAGTGATAATTCCATAGTAAGTAACAAAGTCCACTTGTAGGTCAAATTTCTGTATAAACTCTGTATATGACAAGAACATGTTATTTTTCTTTAATAGGGCTTTTAAATAAGGATACCCTTCTCATACTACTGTCTATAAAACGGTTTTCCTGTTTCATTTTATAAATGAGTTGAACCATAGAGTTTGATTTTTTTTATCTCAATTATATTTTCTGGTTCATGAAAATTAAACATGCTCCAACTTATCGGACTTCACACCCGAACTCATTTTTCACATTATGAAATATATATTCAACATCTTCATAAAAATACATCCCCATAGGAATCTGTCTTGACACGGAAGCTGCCTAAAAATTAAGTGTTTCAATTTGGCTTCAGTGTCTGATAACAGTCTCACAAATTATAGGTCTGTTCACTGATAATCTTAAACTGCCTGTTTTTGTCATTGCTTTGCAAAATATCCAACAAAAATATGCGATAACAGATGTTGATAAAGCTAGTAATATCGTTGGGCTTCTTTGGAAAAAACCCCACCAAAGTTATAAAAACGAACTTGGCATAACAAACTCTTCACGTCCATCAAGTTCCCCCTGTTTTTTGCACTACATAAAGACAATGATAATAGAGTAATTGATTTGCATAAAAATATACTAAAGAATATTTTCACCATACAAACATCAGATAAAGGCTCGGCAATACCTATTCTGTTTTGGACAACCAAACACAAAATTCCTTGTAAATCAAGATTTATTGCAGGCACCTCAAATTGCACCAATGAAAAGTTACCAATTGAAGTAATACTATGTTTAACTGCCAGTAAAGGCTATTTTTGTAAGTACACTGTTACAATATACAACCACACTGAAATTAATTCTTATTATGGTATTAATAATTCAATGGAATCTGTCTCTAATATCAAAGATTAAAAAACCATTAACTCTTTTGTTGTCTCCAGTCTACAAGCAATTTGTCCATAAAATTGTGAAAGGAGCACTTGATAAGATAACATCTAAATATTCAATGGTATTAGTCATAAATATATAAAAACATTTGCAAAACACTGCTTTTTGGTCTCATAAACACTACATGAAAAGAAACGTTTAATCACAAACCTTAGCAAATCTATAAAATTAAATTAATGTAATTCACTTCTAAATCCGAAATTTTCCTTTTTATAGTTTATATTCGGAACGAGCGGGACTCGAACCTGCTACCTTTGGTACCAGTCGCCTAGCTGAAATGGGAAACGCACATATCCACTCGACCAAATCCCCATTCCTAAAAAGAATGGTTCAATGGAGGTAGTTATGTGCGAGTGCCATATCAACACGGTAATGCAGTATATTTACTGAGTCGGCATCTATTTCCAGAATCGGGGACTTAAATCCACCAGCATTAAGGAAATGCCGAAAAATGTATAGTTTATATTCGAAACGAGCGGGACTTTTTTATGTTCATTTGTTAAAATTTAAAAATTTAGGTGTAGAGTTACATGGACTGCTCCTTTTATCAGATGGATGCAATCTATGGACGGGACTTTCATAGAAAAGACATAGAGAAAATACACATACATAATTATTCCAAAATGTTTTATTTAAAATGCCCCTTTACATCATATGAATGTTTGGATACATTCATGGTGAGAAAGGATGGATTATGCTTGTGTATTTAGTCCAGGATTGTGCTGGTTATATTTATATGTAGCTGGTATGATGTATGTTTGATGTAAGATACTTCTTAAAATTGAGAGCTTCTTGCATTTAACGATTTAAACTACTGCTAAGTTTTTGTTGGTTCCTGCCTAAATCAGGCAAGAGATGTCTTCCCTAATACTACATTTCAAACGTCAAGAAGGGGTTGGTATGTCGCACTGAACATCAACCTCGCTTGCATGATGACTGGCAGGTTTTGATCGTGGAAAGTTTGTTTGCCATGGTTTTCAGTGCAGTGTCTATCGCTCTGTTAAAGAGTGCTGTTCACTTGTCCATTAATTTGTATAACAGTCGTTATTTTCATGTTGTCAATAGGAAATCTTATCAACTTTAGTTATCCAATGAATGATGTATTACTAGGTGGATATTTATGTCTTGTTGTTATATATGGTGATGGTCATGTAGATGGAATGGTCACGGTTTTGACGGTTTTTGACTTGGACTGTTTTCTTTGTCTATGATATTCGCACGTGATGGTCCCTCGCTACAATTATGCAACAACATAGTGTTTCAGGTAATTAGAAAAACGAATCCAAGAAGACATTTTGATAGGCATTTTCTCAGTGTAGACAAAGGGGCCAGGTTGATTTGTAACATTTGGTTGGAGTTCAAGTTTGAAGGCAGTAACTCTGTGCTTGGACATTTTGTTGTCAGACGTATTTGATTTCCCTCTATCTAAGATGATAATATGGTTCATAGGTATATATGAAATTCTTTTGTCCCAGTAAGTTTAAATTTGAATTTTGCTACTTTTACATATGTTTGTGCATAGGCTAATTCTTAGGTATTATCCACGTATTGTGATTATGAGCAGGGACAGACTTTGTTATATAGTATGCTTTTGTGTATTTGCCATTATTTCACATTCACACATAATTTAAACTCATGTGGGTTGCTCTTACCAAATACAAGAAAAAGGTAAGCAGCTGCCATAATTAAGAAACATGTCTGAGAAATTAATCCTGTGAAACATGCTTTATTGTTTTCCCCTGATGATCAGTTTATAAATTCATTTGACTGTTCAATCCTTGACTTTTCAATATTTCAAATAGAACGGTATGCGATTCACTAATCAATGTATAGGTTGAGAGAAAGAGGCAGGATTTTCCATTGAAAATACACAGATTGGATTGTGCTTTTTTCAATATAATCAGATGCACATAAAAATGCAGCACTGTTGCTCCTGTTTGTATATTGTTTACTGCCTTGTTACTCACGGTGGGAGAGGAATGCATTTCAGTGAAAGAACTTTTTGTGATGGTCGTTGCATCTGACTTGGTGGTCATATATTTCTCTAATATCACAAGAATATAATACATGCAAAACTTTGGGGGCAGGCTGGTTATAGATTTTGCCTGTTTTCTGATTATTGTAAAATCGGGTTTCAGATTTTGATATCCAAATCGCATTTTGATCATAAAAAAAACAACATTAAATTTATTATTGTGCTTATAAATTGAGATGGAACTTAAACTGTACACGAAATCTGCTTAAGATCAATAGTCAAATTTTGTAATACGTTGTGTTACCTTTGTCCTGTTTTTCAAGGTTATTAAGTGCTATGAATATAGACACTAAATTCAATATGTTCATAAACACAAAGGCAAGCCATACCAAATGTACCACACATGTGTATAATGTTGAAGTTTTATATTACATGCTATGAACGAGCTTGACTATTTCTCATGGAGTGAATGAGTGAATGGATTTCAGAAAATAATGGTGGTCACCAGAGTACATGTTGGCAAAGGATTAGATGCACTGGCTTAACGTTTCTGTAAAATTTGGAGGGTCTGTATTTAGGCAAACCACGGTTGGTTTCCAATGGGTGCAAATTGTGCACCATTATTAGCTCATGTATATTCATTTTACCACGACTATCATTTTTTTGGCAATCTAGCAATGAAAGACATTTGTTGCAAATGTTTTGGACTGACCTTTTGATATATTGATTACCTAGTGAAAATCAATGAAAAATATATCAAGCAATGCATTTCATCCATATACCTAAGTAATTTAGAATTGAAGGAAACTACAGATAATGGTTTGAAGTGTTCCAAGGTCGATATAATAATAATAAATGGTGATGATGAATTTAAGCTTAAACTGTATGGCAAAGGAGGTTCTTCCAGTTTAATATTGTTAACTACCCTCACACGGATATTAAAGGGCCTGCTCATGGCGTCTATGTGTCATGGTTGATTGCATTTGGTACAGTATACACTGATTTTGACAACTTGGAATTCCACCATACGCTTTTATTTGATACATTGGTAAAACAGGGATATTAAAAAAGTGAGAAAAATCATTTTTAAAATTTGTAGTATGATGTTGTGAGCAAGTATTCGTTATACTCTGCAATTTATAATGGTGTCTCTATGGAGCAAGACTCCTTAAAGTTGAGAGTTGCATGCATCATATCGATTTAAGCTACTACAAACGTTAAGTTGGTAGCTGTCTCAAGTAAGGGGAAAGATGTTTTCCTCCACTCTATATTTATGTCTCTTGTATGTCTATCTTGAACTTACAGGATTTATACATGGATTGTTTGATGGCTGGCAATTCGATCATAGTTTATTCTTGATAACATGGAATTCAGTACAGCCTGCTAGACATCAATAGAAACTGTTGTCCAGTTTTATTATTCATGCCAATCACTATCACTTTGTCGATGTTGTCTGTTTGGAGTTTGCTGGTAGAAACATGTTTTGATAAATGGTCCGAACTTGTATGTAATTGGTCATGTTCATATTCATTTATCATATTTGGACGGATTCGGAATTGGACTCAGTACAGGTCAATGACTACTTTGTTTTCTAATTTAAACGGAAATTGAAAAATAATCGTTTAGTGTCAGCCTCGAGCAATGAATTTGAATTCAGTCAGATGACAAATGTCACCGTTAGGTGTGCAAAACCTATTTGATCCAAACTAATTGAAACAAAAATTACATAATCAATAAAAAAAACGCAAATTTAACAATCTTATTTGTCAAAATATGCTTCCAAATTTAACCATTCAAAGGGGATTTACTTTATATCATCGAACATATGTAAAAGACAATAAATATCTAACAACGAAAAACTTCCAAAAAGATTTTGTTATCAGAAATCACACATAAAAACAATGAAATTAATAGATTTGTGTACCTACTGTAGAAGACATTGATAACATAAAAGGCTGTGATTATCAGGCAAACAATACATTTTCTGAATTTGGTCATCCTCATCGTAAACATGTCTTCACAGTGGATGTACACGCTATCCAAAATACATCATGAAATGATTTGAGGAAAAAAAGAGTAAAATTTTGTGGACGTCAGAAGCATAACATTGCTTAGTTTACAGAGACATATTTGGGGCTTTTGTGGAATATTGTTCCAAATGGGCCAGGAGAAAAAAAATACATCTGCTCAATTCAACTGTTAGTTATCATATATGAAAAATGTAAAACAAAATATACTTCACACAAGGAAAACCAAAATGAAAGGTCTTTTTACTGATACTTTTAAAATAAACTACCTGATATTACCCTTGCCTTAGAGGGTCTGCAGCAAAGTATGTGATTATAAATATTGATAAAATTGGTAAAAAATTTTTTGCGTGTTTGTAAAAAAACACCATTCATTTTATAAAGGAACCTGGTATCTTCAAATGTACAGGGAATGGATGTTTATACACAGTAACAAAACAATGTTAATAGAACAACTTATTTGCATAAAGAAAAACGTAAGAATAATTTTAAGATACCAATAGTTCAAACAAACATTACCCACATTCATAAATTCCAACCCAAGAATGCTAGCATAATTAAATATAGCAATAGGCAGAAATTCAAGAATTACAAAAATCATAACTTCCCGCTTTCAATACCAGTGTGACAAAATATCTGATAAAAACTCATCAATATATAGATTATGCTTCCTAAATTACATCCAAATCCTTCAAAATCAAGAATCAATGCAGGCATATGATAATGCACTCCTTAAACATTATCAAGTAATGTAACGTTATGTTCAACTGTCACTAGAGATCATTTTCTTAGTTACGCCAATAGAACATACAAACACATTGGACGTAATCTGTTTTCGGAGTATAAATAATTCGATGGTACTTGTCTAAAACGCTACATAAAACTGCTAAATGCTCTTCTTTTTCCACTTGATATACAAACTTGGTCATAAAGATTATAAGCGAAGAGCTTAATGCATTAAACATTAAAATGGTAAATCACAATAGTGATGGATATATATATATATATATATATATATATATATATATATATATATATATATATATATATATATATATATATATATGTAAACCACATTGATACAAGCAGCCTTTTGGAAATACTATGTGAAAACAACATTAAATCATGTACCGTTGATAAACAGACATTAATTAATCTTTGAAATGTTTAATCGTGACAGTCATAAATAAAACATTTACCAAGAACCGTTTTTGGTTCTGAGACACACTGTATCAAGAGCACTGTTACCATCGAAAATTTATTAAGCGCAATTCGTCACTTTTTTACAATATCTTTATTCAACTTGGGCCATTTGTATTTCCAAAAAACAAAGGTATCATCATGGTCAGTAATTGCTCTCTTCTGCTGGCTGACTTATACCTTTGTTGGCTTCAATACTACTTCAGGACTTTACCCCACAGGTGGATTACTGTGCCCAGTAATTTTCTACTTTGCTTGGGTGAACTACTTGATTGTATAATTTTAACAAGGGCACTTGCCACAGAGCGAGGTTTATGTGGTACAATAACATGAAAATCGCAAAAGTACAAGTTGAAGTAGACAAGGAAAATGGCCTTTAAACTATTAATTAAATAATATTACTTGCATAAACTTGAAAAACCTTTCCTCAGATAGCTCAAAAACTGTTTTTCCACATATTCCTTTCGAGAATACAGCGACAGTAATAAAAACGTGTTCCCTGAGTTAGATAGTCACGTTTTAAACACTCTATTTGGTGATAAAATACGTAAGAAAAATAGTCAATTTAATTATTAGGTAGTTAATTACAAGTTCCTGAAAAGCAGTATATCTCAACATATTGGTAAAATCACCTTGTTGTCATTGATTTTACGTTTTTGGCTTCGATTGCTCTAAATTCGCTTTCAGAAAAATATTTATCTATATTTGCTCCTGTTTGGTATTACATTACCTGGTGAGTCTTAGGTCTTATTTTGTCTGCCTCAATAACCGCTAATTATAGTATGCAAAGGTTGTCCAAAAATTAGTTGTGTCTGTTGTAATCACAAACTGGTGACTAACCTGGCGATAGCGAAGACCTATAAATATGACAGAGGTGCTCATAATTCTTAGAATGGCTTCATGATATACATTTTCTCTGATATTGCTTCGCAGAAAAAACATCTCGTTTTCACTTGTTATTGTAATCATATGGCGAGAGGATGAAACACAATTATGTTGAGCATCCAGCCAGTGGAGTCCTAATGGATAGTTCATATTGATGATATATCTGTGTTCTGTTAAAGGATGTGTCATCTGTATCGTGATAAAATCCCATTTGATTACCAGATCTTCCCAGACGCGTATGCTACACCCTATACATTGTTGTGGACGATGATATATACTGACGTTCAAGAAACAGTGTTTAATTTTATCGAAGCTTATTGTTATATATGGGTACGGTCTACCCCAAATATGTTGTGGTATATAACCTATAAACCAAACAAAATCTGTTTCGTGTACAGCTCTGTAGTGCCAAAAGATCCTTACATTCTGAAAAAAATCAGAATTTGTACCTTGCCAATCTAAAATTATGTGCTTTTCTCCTAGCTGAGGATATATTCTGTATATTGTCAAAGCATAAGAGTCTGCACAAGCTTTGCGAATTTTCATTATATTACCATAAGTAGACCCCCATTCAGTATAGTGTTCAAATTCCAAGTTGAGACGAACCGTTCGAGGGCTAAGCATTAGAATCAAGGAATAACATATTTCTAATGCTTTAATTGTTTTCAGAGGTTTAATGTCTATATAGGAACCCTTTGCCCACACCGTTTTGCAAAGACTCAATGAAGATATTCTGTAGGCTGTAGTATAATGCCTGATAGTCCGAAAGCAAGCGAGCCCCAATCTAATGCCACTTGGTAGTGGGCTCTGTTCATCAAGGCACATCAACTCCCACATGTTGTCATCATTAGAATATGGATATAATGAAGAGTACGTAAGGGCTCTTATCTGGCGAAATTCAAAGTCTATGAGACAGAAAATATGTGCAAAGGTTATACCTAGTGTTAGAAGGTGGTAATTAAATATTTCAACCTCGTATGACATCGGCATTTCTTGAAAGATATAACAATGCTGCTTGCTAGGAAAATATTCCTTATAATTGTGCGGGTCTAGATATAGGCTATTCCAGCCAATAATATTGTAGGTACTGTCTTTGTCACAAATATTTGTCACTCCTACACAGGGGGACAGTTTAACAGAGATGCTCAGATAATAGTGTGTTAAAACGTGAACATAGTATACTATATAGAGAAAAGATGTGGAAGATGTAAAGGGATGCAAAAAGTACAAACTGCCACAAAATGGTCCTATTGGCGTCTGTAAAAATCCATCTAAAATGAGCACACCTTCAATAATACAATTATAGGTCTTTCTGGCTACCAATGTAAAATTATGTATCGAGAGTTCTAATGTATTAACAGATGGTTTCGCAATAAAACGAAGTAAATAACATGGAAACGGAACATGGGAAACATAGTAACTGAATCGTAATTGTATGCCAGTTCTTACCTCTACACGAGCAGTTCTATTTCTGACTAAAAATGACCTTTGCGTCCAGCTTCTCCGCACTGTGCTGTACCAATGACAAGCCACATCCCCTTGTATTTTAAAAATAAAAAATGCAAATTTCACAGAGACGAAAAATGAGTTGCTCTTTATTTTTGAACAGACATGTTTGTTTGTGGATGGCTTGAATGTGTTGACAAGCATCACTTTTTCATATCCTTCTAGTCCATCATATATTAGCAGATTAATTGTCCTGAGAGCTTTAATATTTCCGGTAAGTAAGAGGATGAAGCTTTTGGTTTTTTCTGTTATGATTTGCCAATAAATCTGTTTCACAGGACACTGGTATTTAAAAGGTCGATTTAATGAGGTAATAACACCCCGTGATAACATATCAGCCGAGCTGTCAGAGCCATTAATGGTTTCTTTAAGCATTTTCCAGTAAATGTGTTTCATTCTGCATTGATGTGAAACATATTTCTTTAAGCTGTTTCTGCATAATATATGGCTATGTGAAATGAAGGTTTCTTTTCTAATTGAACACATGCGGGTCACAAGTTGCCAATGAATTGATATGAAGCTGTTAATTTTAACTTTGCATAATCTCATCAATAATATTAATTTGTTTGTTGTTGATGTGATGAAAAATCTTGGTAGACTTCCGCAGTAACGTTCACTGAGTCCATATTTTGTAATTGCATAGTCTCTAACAGTTAGATATGGAACATCCGGACAATTTGGCACAGAAAATTGCAAAAAAAAGTTTACGAAAGTCAACTGCAAGAACAAGGTCTTGGGCGCCAGTATATGCCAACATCGACTAGTATATTTCTTATTTAGTAACATGAAAAATTCCAGATGGAAACATGGATTTTGAAAAAGTGTGTCACTGAAAGCTTGACTAACATTGGCCAGGGTTGAACCACTGTTCATGCAGGTGGTTAGGTAAATCAATACACATGCAGTAATAATGTAGAAAGTACCTAACAGTGATGACTCAATAATTATACACCTGCCAAACAGGTATGATATATGCATTTCAAAACCATGACGATGTCCACACAATACGTTCCCATATGTTACATAATATTTGATGTCTGCATACACTTTAAATACAAATATGTGTGATTTCAAATAGAATATGACTGTGTTTGATAAAGAAAAAAGTGTGAAGTTCCCGAAGATTCCGCACTCGGCCATGAGAATGACAGGCGGATAAGAGCCGTCCAAAACAAAGCATTCATTTCCAAAACAACCTGGGGAATAGGGCGTGCAATGTACCTTTTGCATAAGAATAGTAAATGTTTGGTTCAGGGCTCCTTTTAACACCCAGTTGTGGTTTGTCTCAAAATACATATGTAAAGTTCCAACAGGGTAAATTAGAACCTGTACAGGTGATGCCGTTTGAGGCCAAAGTATGCGTTTCGTTATCTGGCTTTCTATGCACAAATAAATTGCTTTCAACATATCAAGCAATTTAAGACTTTTATCCATACATGCGTAATTCGCGATTATATCATCAAGGACATAAAACCATCTGCAACATGAAGCAGACACATGTTTAAGTTGTTTTGCGATACCACAGTTGGTTGCCCCCTGTAGAGTAAGGAATAACATTACCACCATAGTCCATGCACGCATCTTTTGTTTTTGTCTGCTGCAATTAAAAATGAAAAAGCAAGGGTACTTTGAGATAGGATGGACCTATATAACACCTACACCATCTTGTCTCCGAATATCAAACCTAAATATCAACTACATTTTGTGCATATTATACCAAAGGTTCTCCCTTTGAACCATGGTCAGCCCTATGTCTGTCTGTGCATACACTGCAATATTCTCTTCAGAAGGTAAAGTCAAATTTTGCATTGGAAGCGTTGGTATGGGCAAGCAACATCGAAAGAACGTTTGAAGGTTTCTAAAATATGTGCACAGTGAGAGAATTGAATGGGTGTGTGCATTTCAATGCGGCATCCATCTTTCCATTCCATGCACAACATGATCTATATCCAAAAGAATCATAGGTGGTTTGGTAACTGTGTAGAATGACACTTTTATGCTTAGCATGTCAGCTACAAGTAACAAATTTCCCTCTGACTGTCAAAATCGCTGATTGGCTCCTAAGTGGTATTGATTACCAACTAGCCTGCATTGAAATGTTTGCACATGTATATATATATAAGCCACTCAATAAATAATTCCCCAATTTGATAACTGAACATAAATTACATACATATCTTTAAGCCGTTCACATGTGTAAGTGGAACAGTTCCGAGGGTGCAATTTGTGTGGAAATCAGCAAAGTTGGGCTGCATGCTTGAGTGCACATGGGCAAAAATAAGACAAAGTCAGAAACCACACTCTCCAGTAAGGTCAGGTAGAGTACAGCGTCAGTGAGCCTTCCTGTACCTGTTTGTGTGTCACTTGATTATTAGACAACAAGGCTAGTGTTTTGACAGCTTAGCGCTAAGGTACAGGTCACACCTCTCTCCGTACATCAAGGAATATTTGCAATTGGATAATCCTTATTTGAGGTGAAGGTCCACCTACATGAAATGCAACAGTTGCATGCTGCTGGTTCAGTTGCATGCTGCTGGTTTGAGGTCGAGATCAATGGTGAAAAAGCATATACTGATTAATCGCCACAAGGTTGTCAGATTCCAGTGGGTAAAGGTGGCATGTCCATACAAAACAGACAATCTGGGCAACATGCTTTTCAGAGATGAATGTTGTCTCTCTCTGCATAGAACGATGGGTAAGTTGGGCCATGGACGAGAGCAAGGAGAGGCATGTCGCATGCTGTGTACAACACATGGTTGGATTTGGAGCTGGGCAGCATCCTGGTCTGGGTGGGAATCTCTACCAATGGAAAGACTGGTAAAGTGCATTACTTTGTAGCACCTGCAAGACAGTAGAGCTAGTGGAGTGGCCAGCTTTCACTCATGACCTTAGCCCAATAGAGCACCTATAGAGTATTCTAAAAAGAGGCAGGTAAGTGAAAATGGGTCCTGAGAGTGATTTTGCTGAACTGCGATGCTATCCTTTGCAGGAGTGAGACAATGTACCAGAGAGGCTGATCAGATTTGACTTAGTTTTAGACGCAGAATGCGCTTATTTCAGCATTATAAAGCATGCTCTATACATAATATGAAAGTAGGTTGGGACACTCTTATTAAGGTGAAAAACGGCACTATCATGGAAGCCACCTTGACAAAGTGTGATCAACATGGCTGCTTTGGCAAGCAAAGCTACCCTGCTCCTCAGCATTTTGAATATTTTTATTAGAATGCAGTCACAAATCTTCAAACAGATCATTACTGACCCCAAATCTGATATTTCCTCACAGAACTATGACTTTTCAATGGGAATTAGCAAGGTATGGTCTGGTTTTCCAGTAAAAATGATCTATTAAATGGTTACCATTAGTCCTTTTGTGCAAGCAAACAAAAAAAAAAAAAAAAAAAAAAAGAAAATCTGTGGTAATACGACATGACTGTAATTTGAGATTATACCTAATAAGCTCCAGTTAATTGACTTAAGGAGATGTAGGGATCAACCCTGGTCCAGACTGACCTTAACCCTTGTGGGAAATGTGGAGCACACACACACACACACACACACACACAAACACACACACATATATATATAAAAGCCACCAGAAAGCTACTAAGTATTGATATGCAGGGTATGTGAAATTAAATACTACATGAAATGCACTGGTTTAAATGACTGAGACTACCTTCGTATAAAAAACTCAAATATACCCTGGACAGGTCATTGGTGTATGCTACCTCAATTTGATGAATCTTTATTCAGTGAAATTAATGAGTTCAGTATGTCTACAGAGGATAGTGACTCAATCAATCCAAGTATTGTACCAACTGTCACGAAGGGGTTAGGAGAGGCAGAGGGCGCTGTCATGGGCAGATAAGCCTTTACAACTAGGCTTTCTTTTTTACGGTTTTTTACCCTGTGCAAGTTCCATGCAGTAGTTGAAGTCTCGGCATATGATACATTAACGTTTGCTGTTCACCTGGACCAAGAAGTGACACAACAGAGACTGAATTTTGTGAGTTGCGAATCTTTTTCATTTTCGCTTGGACCTCTCCTCGTGTTTGACTCACGTTGTGTAAGCCATGTCGGGCCAAGACGGTCAAAAACAGAAGCCAGGTAGACCAGGCAATAGATCTCATAGTGTAAGTGAGACTCAAAGTCGATCTGAAAATTCTGCATCAGAGGCACCACAAGAAAGTCAAGACGTCGATATGTCTTTATTGATTAAAAACTTTGCCAAAATGCTATGTGAGCCAGACGTGGTCGATGCTTTACGCAATGTAATGAGGCCACTGTTCACAAATGTGGAAACGGAGGCTAAACACCTAAGGGACGAATTGAGAAAAAAAGATGCAGAAATTGAGCAGTTGTGTCTTAAAGTGGACGAACTCGAGCAGTACACAAGAAGGAATTCATTGCGGGTGCATGGAATTACCGAACATGATCAAAAAATACTGATCAGGTTATAATAGACTTTGCAAAAAAAGAGCTTAACGTATCCCTTGAACCCCAAGACCTCGATAGATCCCATAGAGTTGGTCCTAAGACTGGGGGCACCGAACCACGACCACTAATTGTAAAGTTTACTACATACAATGCAAGGCGATCCGTGTTCAGTGTGAAGAAAAAATTGAAAGGGCGCAATTTGTATGTAAATGAAGACTTGACAAAACGCAGAGCCCAGCTGGCAAAGTCTGCGAGGGTAATGGTGAAAGCCGGGAAGATATCCGACTCTTAGACCATCGACGGAAAGATTTTTATCAAGGATAAAACTGGCTCAAAACACACCATCCAAACACAAAAAGAACTTGAAAATGTGTGTGGTTAATCTGTGTAAATCGTAGTTACGTGGCTCTTACATTTGACAAGACTTTGAATCTGCTGATTGCACATCTAACAGCATTGACTATTACATCACTCCCCAGTGCGCTAAATGCTCATACGAATGGGAAGAGCTATATTTGTCTTACACGTTAACTTTGAGGAAAAATATCCAATTATCGGAACTCCATTTTTTTTCCAACACGTGTACAAGCATATGATACTTATCGGTACATCCTTACTGTGGAGTTCTAATATTGTGTATTCCCGAGTTTTGAACATGCATATATTAGGAAAATTGCCTCAAGCACTTTAACCAACTTCGGGGAGTTTCAGCGTATGTGGTCGATCTTGGCGGGTCGTAGCGATCTATTGTTGCATCATTGATGCCGTAAATATTTATCCAGGGTCACCGTATTTTTTCTTGGTATGTTAGTTTCATTTCTTTATATCGTGGTTCAAATACATCTGTACCTGACCACTGTGACGACATGCCTAGAATATTTTATCATTTTTTTTCCATAATCTATGCTCATGCGAATCGGAATGCACTGGTGTGTGCGGATCCATTCTAGATTTTTCTTTGTCGTACCTCTCGGCCATTACTATTCAATTTGTACTAATTTTACATGTTGAGTGTTTTGTGTATACATGTATTTCACTTCTATTTTATGTTGGGGTATCTGCATCACGTTTGTATGTTAATTTGCATAATGCCAGTATCTATTGCATCCGTGAATTTTTCACATGTATAATCTATTTTCTCTATTTCATAGAGTGCTCATTTGTTCTATTTTCTTCGTACTTACTAAATAGGATAAGAACTTATATATACGCTTTGTGTCGTAAAATATTGTGTATAATATATCATGCTTCAAGTATAGCGAGTACGTATGTTACAAGTATCCTGATAACTTCAAGTCATATTTGGTATTCGTGTCTGATTAGCATTATTGAAGGGGCTGTGTTGATATATACACCAATGGTACTTTGTGCTCTCGCCTATTTCTTTTATCCTAAAGCACACGGGCTACTAGCTATTTCTGACATGTTATACGTTCCTATTTTTGAGAGATATACTATATTTGTACGATGCGTTCTTGCATATTTTTTATGTGTTGATACTATATGGCTTCGTCAAGTTTTCTTTATGAAATTTCTTATCTGTTATATGTACAAATTATACTATGTTACTACATTGCAATTGATACGTAATACTTGGGACTTACCAACCTTGTGTACAGTCGTCCCTGACAATGCATATCTCTATTTCATATCCGACCCTACTATTATTATTTTACTGTATTAACTGTTTTATATATGGTTGTCTAACTTTTTTGTTACCTGCTATACTGCCAAGTATCGGAAGACTCTGTTGGTAATTTATGTTCATTATTCCTTAGTTAGTAGGAAACTTACCCGCATGGACTTCTACTTGCTCGTCGTCTGTCCACTCCTAATTTTGCTTGCAGGAGACATTCATGTAAACCCTGGTCCGGTAGGTGGCCTTCGTGACATCAAGTTATGTCATTTAAACATACGAAGTCTATCCCATGATAAATTAAGGCATATCCGTGCAGACATAGCCGATGAATTTGATATTATAGCACTATCGGAAACATTTCTCACTGACTCTACGCCTGGTGACAATCTCAATTTGCCAGGCTTTCATGATATTATACGTAGGGATCGCCCGCAAGGGCTTGGTGGTGGAGTAGCTTTATATTGCTCTCAAGCCTTTACTGTATCAAGGCGTCACGACTTAGAAATTCCTCAAATAGAATTACTTTGGGCTGAAATAAGGGTGCATAATAATAAATTTCTTCTCGGTGTGGTGTACAGACCTCCAAATGCAAATACTTCCTTCTGGGAATATTTCCAGGATAGTATTGATCTGGCAAAAAACTGTAATATTCGCAATATCATTATAACCGGTGATCTCAATTCCGACTTTAGTACTTTTTCCGGGCGTAAATTAAAAGACTTTTGCACTACTAATGTACTCTCCATTCACATTGACGAGCCAACTCGAATTACTGAAAATACAGCTACATGTTTGGATCAAATAATTTCGAATATACCCCACTTTGTATCTGAACCCCGGGTTACTCCTCCATTGGCAAACTGTGACCATAGTATCGTATCACTTAATGTAAGATTTCAGTGTAAAATAGATCCTGTATACTATAGACATATCTGGGAATTCGGGAAGGCGAATTTTAGCCACTTTAGAAATTATTTAGATCAAATTAATTGGGACAACTGTTTTGAATCTAATGATGTGGACATAAGTTGTACAGCCTGGTCAGAGCGTTTTTTAGAAGCGGCAAGAGAGTGTATTCCAAATAAAGTTGTAACTATTAGGCCTCATGATCTCCCTTGGTATAATACCACTCTTCGTTGTTTCATACGTAAGGTCATGAGAGCACATACCAAGGCCAAATTGATATCCCGCGAGCAACCTCATTCGCCAACCCGAGAAAGTGCTGCAGCCTGGGCAGTGTACAATCAACTCAGAAATGCGTATCAAGAAAACCTAAAGCTCGCTGAGAGGGAATATAATAATAATCTTCGTGAATCTTTATCTAGTGGTCCCACGGGCAAAAAAGCATGGTGGCGGACAGTCAAACATTTTATGAAACGTAATCAGTCTTCTGCAATTCCCTCATTATTGATTAATGACAATCCCATTACTGATAGCCAGTCAAAAGCGGAGGCCTTCAATGAATTTTTCTTGAGCCAATGTAACATTGACTCCTCGACTGCACCTATTCTTCAGCAGCCTGAGTTACCTAATAATACTTTAAATGATATAGTAGTAGAAGAAAAAGAAGTACTTGATATTCTTAGATCTCTGGATGTCACGAAGGCTACTGGTCCGGACAATATTGGTCCCAAATTATTACGCGAAGCTGCACCTTCTATTAATAAGCCTCTCACAAAATTGTTTAATTTATCACTGCGGAAAAAATTTTTTCCTTCTGAATGGAAAAAGGCAAATGTTTCTCCTTTATTCAAGAAAGGTGAAGCAAATTTGTGTAACAATTACAGGCCTATATCTCTGCTAAGCTGTGCAAGTAAAGTCATGGAAAAAATTATATTTAAACATGTTTTTAATTTCTTCAGGGATAATTTAGTTATTAGTGCAAATCAGTCTGGTTTCATGCCTGGTGATTCTACTGTAAATCAGTTATTATCACTGTACCATGAACTGTGCTTAGCCGTTGATTTACAGAAAGAAGTCAGAATTTATTTTTAGATATAAGCAAGGCGTTTGACAAAGTTTGGCACCAAGGTTTACTTTATAAATTAGAAAAAAGTGGTGTCAGTGGAAATATTCTCTTGTGGTTCAAAAATTACCTTTCTAATCGTAAACAACGTGTAGTTGTTAACGGTCAAAGTTCGAAATGGGGGACAATCAATGCTGGAGTCCCCCAAGGTTCAGTTCTTGGACCCCTTCTTTTCTTCATATTTATTAATGATATTGTTGATAAAGTCCAATCAGAAATCAAGCTTTTTGCTGATGACACTTCTCTATTTCTTACTGTTGACCACCCCATTACAGCGGCTGCCTCTTTAAATCATGATCTCTCTTCTATCGCTAGATGGTCTGAAGATTGGCTAGTGGCTTTTAATGCATCCAAGACCGACGCCATGATTATTTCTCGGAAGCAACAGTCAACAAACCATCCACCACTTTTATTCCTAGGACAGCAGTTGAATGATGTCAAAAGTCATAAACATTTGGGCCTAACATTAAAATCTGATCTCAAATGGAACGAACATATAAATAATATTGTAATAAAAGCAACTAAGCAGTTAAATATTATGAAATCTCTTCAATATACCTTGGACCGAAAGACACTCGAGGTTATATATATATATCTTATGTGCGACCCATACTTGAGTATGCTAGTGTCGTGTGGGACGGCTGTACACAAGGCGATGAAAATGGTTTGGAAATTGTTCAGTTGGCTGCAGCTCGGGTTGTCACCGGGGCAATGAAAACTACTCCTACAGTAAAATTTTATGAAGAGACTGGCTGGGAGCTACTTTCTAAAAGGCGTGAGAAATCTAAATTGATTCAGATGTATAAAATTGTTCATAATTTAGTACCAAATTATTTACGAAATATATTTCAACACTTTCCAACTCCTGATAAGACGTTCAATTATTTTACTCGCAGACGGTCTGACCTACCACACTTTAGAGCCCGTACAGATCTTTTCAATAAGTCCTTTTTCCCTTCCGCTACACGGCTCTGGAACCTCCTTCCTCTTGCGACTCGAAATTCTCCTTCCTTATCACAATTTAAAAGTAAACTAGAGTATCAAACTGTCCGCCCAGTCAAACATCCCTCACTTTATTATGTAGGTAAAAGAAAACTCGCTATTCTACATGCTCGTCTGAGGATGGGTCACAGCCAACTGAACCAACACTTATTTCAGATTGGTGTTAAAGATTCACCTGACTGTATCTGTGGAACTGGTATAGAGGACGTCTGGCATTTTTTCTTCTCGTGTGCCCGATATATTGTGCCTCGTAATAAATTACATGCGTCTATCATAAACCTTGCTCAATTTACACTTGAAACCCTACTTTTGGGTTCTGCTGTTTGTAATGTTGAAAATAATAAATCAATATTCCTCTGTGTACACGACTATATTGAGGACACACGTAGATTTCAATTTGATGCTATCACATAAATCTAGAATACGATTAACTTAGTTTTGACAAGGAAAATTTATATATAATCGGCAATGCAACTTGCTTTTTTTTGTTTTTTGTTTTTGTTTTTGTTTTTGTTGGTTGCCCCACTATCCGTCTTGTCCTTGCTATGTCTCTTCTTGCTATTGTTCCTCAGTGTGGTGTTCGCTGTCTGCATTATTGGTTTGTCTGGGCAGCAGCCTACCACTGACTGATGATTCTGAATGACAGCCTCCGCCACACAGAATGCGTCTTGTTTCGTTCTGTCATGTGATACTGTCCATTCTTCTCAAGAGGGATTTATATAGGACTTGTCCTACTTCCCAATTGAAAATAAAATACGTTTAAACCAAGGGGTTAAGAATTGGATTCATGAATATCAACAGATTGTTATCACAGACCATCTCGGCACAACAATGGATGGATTAAGTTTATGCGTGTTGTCTGTGAATGAAATATGGTTAGATGACTCTATTGGCACGTAAGAAGTATCTCGCTATAATGAAAACAGGCATGATAGGACTATAGACAATAGAAGCAAGAAATTAGGAGGTGGCCTGCCCATTTACATTGAGGACCACTTTCCATTCAACCCCAGATCTGATCCTTAATGTAAAAAGCTAGACATTATTATCTTAAAAGTTTACCTGCCAAAAACAACCCCAATACTTATAGGCAGTGTATATGGACCACACAATGATACTGCCTTTGTCGATGACTAACAGCAGATACTTAAACAAGCCTCCACAGAACCGCAGAATAATACCTACTTGGTGATTGTAACGCAAATATGCCTGCAAACAACCATTTAAAAAGAAAAACTGCTTGATGTTACAGAGGAACAGCAATAGTTGCACCTGGTTACTGGGCATACTAGGGTCATGAAACATTCAAGTACATGTAGTGACTTGGTTTGACACTGACAACGTCGCACAATCAGGTGTTTTACCAATACGAATTAGTGACCGCTACTAAAATTATCCAGTCAGAAAATCAAAAGTGCCCAAAAGGCTGGCAAAAAAAATACATGTATGAAACTATAAAGGATATAATCCCAAAACATTTGTTCATTATGTGAGTAACCTGCCCTGGTCGATATAAGAATGTTTCGATAACACACAAGATATGTATTTATTTAATTTTTTTGTGACACAGCAGATAAGTTTGCACCGATGATGCACAAAAAGAGAAAAAAATATACATAAAACGTCGATGATGATTTTTGTGAGTATGAAATTTTCGAATGAGCAGTACAAGATAATTCATATCCTGTCTCAAACTACACAAAATCCTGAGTAGTGAGTGCTGCAACAGATGTGACAGATCATATTCTTAAAAAATATGGACCTGCATAAGTTAACTCGAGCTGTATTTTTACATCTCAAAAAGGCTTTTGATACAATGGAGTCTGAAACACTCTTGATCTAGCTAAAATGCTTGGGTGCCAAGCAAATTGAATTAATGTGGTTTCAAAATTACCTTAAAACCGTACTCAATTGTAAAATATCGAAACTGTTCTTCTGATCATCTGTCCGTCACGCGTGGTGCTCTTGAGGAGCCCACATCTGCAGATCTGCGTTCTGTTCATAGTATCCATCAATGATCTCTGTCGAGTGATTAGAAACCTCGTAGTGTTCATGTTTGCAGATGACACTGTTCTGTTGTAACATTCAAAAGACATTCTTGAGATCAAGAGAAACCTAGAGTGAGATCTCTTCATTATGTTTGCAGAATAACAAATCCCATTTGAATATGACAAAATGTAATTGGATGTTGTTTGAAACACAAAGAAAAATTAGAAACACTGCCAATATAGACATTGGTAAGAACGTTTAACATTTTTATCAACGATATGCTGGAATCTATCCGATGGTTAAACAATGGAATCCGTGTGGTAATCATTCCTTAAACATATTACCTTTTGCTGACGAAGTTATTCTTTTTAGTAGCACAATAACAAGTTTAAAAGCATCCATTGGCGCTAGTCTGGAGTATTCTGAACAACGGAGGTTTTGCTTCAATAAACATAAATATAAATGTAATTCATTGGTTCAAAATGTAATTTATTTGGTTCAAACCTTTTACCTAATCCTTTATCTCTTTACCTCGGTGATGAATCTAAGTAATCCATCATGCGATTGACATTTTTGTTATTATCCTAGCTCGGACAACACTTCTAATAATCATGTGTCACACCGTAACAAATGCAGGCACAGCTACTATGGTCTTGAGAATATGGGCCTGTCAAACCCATGTCTTAACACCCAAATCAAGGTACATTTATGGAAAACTACATGTTATCCAGTTCTAACGTATGGACTGGACTCTATATCTGTGTCCAAAAAGCATATGTCTGAATCGGACTCTATCGAGAGAACCACGAAATGACCTTTCCTTGGCATCGGGACGCGTTCTCACCACAGGTCACACTGAGAGCATTGAGTATTCTGTGTATTGCAGATAGTATCACATGTAAAACTTTGTTTAACAGTAGCTTTAAAGTTGACTTTCCTTTACTTGTATTAAATACCTACATGCTGCATGTGTGTTTGCGAAATATATTTTTTTGGGGAAGGAGATACATAGGGTGCATCCTCGATATCATTATTAATTACAGATTTTCACCTGGTGAAATATCCTTTGCTGAATCAAGTTCCTTTAGTTGTGTTCTATCTGGCGCCACACATTGTGATGATGGTGACATCATGGTTGACAGTAGTAAGCGGGTATGCCATGAAGATATCATTAAAGCATGGGCTAATGAACATGTACTTGCTGTCCTAGCTGGCGTCTTTTTAGCTGGACACCAAACACACTCTACATGATCATCAGCCCTTACCCTCTTTCCTTAGGACACCCCCCCCCCCCATTCTATATAATAATTATTATTGTCTAGCCTAGCAGCTGCTGTACTTTTAATATACACGTATATCTGTTTCTGCGTATTATGTTGTCTCGTCATTATACTGTATGGACGAGATGCATATTTTATTGTACTCGTATAGCTGCATGTATTTTATTTCTTTCAGTAAGGGGGGGGGCTGATAAATCGCATCATCATCATCATCATCATCATCATCATCATCATCATCATCATCATCATCATCATCATCATCAGACACAGCATTATTATTATTATTATTAGTATTATCATTACTATTATAATGCAATCCTACATGTTTGTACACACATTTCTTTTTTCCTCTCAAATACAGGGCAAATATGATGACAGTGATGACAGTGAAGACAGTGACGATCCTACATACTACCACACCCATTTCCGTTGTCATGTCAAATGCAGGACGAGTATGCAAATGGATGATAATGACGATCTTTCAGGTTACCACACTGTTTTTTGTTTGTTTGTTTGTTTGTTTTTTTTTTTTGCTTTCCGTCCAAATAGGAGGTGAGTATGCACAGTGAGGATACTGACAATTCTACATATCTTAACACTCGTTTGTGGCATGTTCCCAAATATAGGGTGAGTATGCACAAGGATAATGATGATCCTACAAATTCCTATGCATGGTTAGGGTAATCATGTGACCAATGTAGAAGGTAAAGTACCAGTTCTGGCGCAGTTTTGTGTGGCTGGCTAATCAGGCTTATAAGGCTAATGGTGATGGAGGCTAATGAGGCTTATTGTGATGGAGGCCAATAAGGCAAAAAAGGCTACCTCCGACGTCACAGTAATTATTATTAACACAACGACTTAATTAGCATAATTAACATAGTAATGAACATCATAATTAACAGGATGATGAATGAATTAGATAAGATCACTTGTCCATACCTTTATATTGGTGACAGGATGGCCAGCGCCAATTGTTTGGATTCTAATCCTCTTATACATACATGGGCACCCCGATGTGACTGTTTGTCTGATGCACAACATATCTAATTATATAAGACTGAGGGACAGCCAAGAGGGTTAAAACAACCGACCACGTTTTGGTTAATGACAGTCTCTATCATTCCTTTTTTGATTTACAATACATTTCCGGGAACTACTTTTTTTTACTTAATATCGGCTTTGGTTGTTCGGGACATATACTATGAAAATATAGACATGATTTACATTCTCTTCTATTATAAGTTAAATTGAAGGAAGACATGACGCTGGAAAGACAGAAATGCTCAGGATCAGTTAACATTTTGAATGTGTGTACATGGTTCGGCGCTTTAGCGTTTTGGTGTTGGATAGAGTAACTGTGAGGCTGTCTTTTCATGAGTACAGACCTATTCCCCGTCAATCTGATGTTAAGGTAGCAAGTTCAGAATATCTAGAATGTTCAAAGACATCCTCTCTGAAGGTACATTAACCTATTCTACTGATGCAATTTTCAGGAAAAGAAAGTAATATCATGCCGACATACTTCTTACAATTTATCAACTACAAGGTTCTGAAACTATATGACAAAAGTTTGATTAAGTTTGGTTTAATGTCATGGAAACAAAATGATCTCTTCCAGGTACAACATAACAATTTCGAAGCAAAAAGAAGGAAAAAATAAAAGAGAATTGTTTCTTATTTAGGGTAAAGATCATGTGATGATCCGCAGCAAATTTAGAGAAAAACTCTATTTTTTCAGTGTAATGGATATGCAGTATTGAAAAATGAGTAACAGACATTTTGTTTTTGGTTTTCGGTAGAATCATACCTTCATATATTACTCTTTGGAATCAAAATGAAAGGGAATTTGAAAAGTCTAAATAAAGTACTGAAATTAAGATTCCAGGAAGATTAACAAGACCAGATGGTGTTGTCAATTGTTGGAAACCACGTTACCCTTATGACATTTTTTTTTGTTATTCAAGCTCAGATGTCCCTCTTAAGAATTATTAAATTGTTTTTGCATTCACTTTATTTAAATATAAATGACTTTCATTCTTTTCTGAATTCCCTGTAAATGTTGCTGTTAATATCCAAAGGTTGTCAGAAAGTTTGGCTACAATAATTGTACAGTTTTTAAACTTGTCTGTTTTGCTACCTTATCTTATCTTTTGGTATCATTCTGTTTTATAATTCTCTTTCAGATATTTTAGGCTTACATGTTTTCTGTCAGCTTAAACGTTCCTGGGGCTATCGGTAGCGGGCAGCAGCTAACGACAGTTACAAGTTTGCCTAATTGTACTAAAAATCATGTTAAGAAGAATTGTTTCAATAACATGTTTTTTGCATAAATGCAAATGACTTTCCTTCTGAATGTTATGCCCCAGTTTGTTTCTACTTCGGTTATACACGGGCAGGTGGGTAACTAGGATCAGCTATTCAGTTAGAAAGGGTATATACTGGTTTAGGGTTAAGTCAAATTGTTCTTATCTGAATCTGTACTTTACAAATTTAGTAATTATGGTTTGTTTCACAGGTATTCTTTCATAATGAAGCTGTGCATTTATAAGCAAAACTTCACATATTCAGCTAATTCATCATTTGTCACATTCATATTCATTCATTATTATGTGGGTTGTCTTTGCTGAATATTTAACTTAGACAAGGAGCCGGTACCCCAAGAGACATGTACAGGTGTAGGCCGTGAAACATGTTCTGAGCAGCTACCCTTTAATATATTTGGGATGATAAGCCTATGTGAAAATTTGCAGAGGAGCGTGTACAATGTGGACAATAGTACTTCCATATGTATATATGTTAAACAGGGACAGGTTAGCTAATGGGTAGTAAAGAATTCGGACTGCAGAATAGGGTAATCATTACTAGGAAGTGGTGCTGGACCAGAAGAAAAGCAATATATATATATATATATACAGAGAGAGAGAGAGAGAGAGAGAGAGAGAGTGAGAGAGAAAGAGAGAGAGAGAGAGAAAGAGAGAGAGAGAGAGAGAGAGAAAAGAAAATAAGTTCCGATTTCAGTTTGACAGCTGTTACCGGATATCCATGCGAAAATACCGTGGCAACCATACTTTTGGGTCAATACGTACTTTAGTTAGGGCCAGTCATAATAAATGGCACCAAGTGTATATATATATATATATATATATATATATATATATATATATATATATACATATATATATATATATATATATATATATATATATATATATATATATATATATATATATATATATATACATATATATATATATATATATATATATATAAATACTTTCATTAAACTTACCAAAATATATATAAACCAACAAAGTACATTTACCATGTTATGTTTGTGCATGTGTCAGAGAATAAATGTGACTAGAGAATAAGTCAAGGCATGTTTTCGAGCAGCATTAAGAAGATACAATGGCGTCAAAGGGGGCAGAGGTGTAGAAAAGACACTTTTCAAGTCCTCTAGATATGTTATGTGATACCTACTCAGGATCTATCAAGCCACTGTGTCAGTTTGATCTCACAAGGTAACTCAGTCAGAATAGCAACACCGAACGAAGCCCTAAAGGTTCTTTCCTATTAGTGTGACCATGAGCCTAGGATCAAGAATTGCCAAGATGTCAGCCAATGTGTAAGTTTTAATTACCAACCCCAATGGACATGCCAAAGGCATAGCACATTCCTTTCAGTACTCCATTGTAACATTGAGCCTTTAATAAACTTGGATGACTGTTAAGCAGCTCAGATAGCTGTGCTAAAGGTCACGTAATGCATTTGTGATTTGTTTTATGTTCTTACGATGTGTCAAGAGACATTATGTGCTTTGCTTCAAACTTTAATACTGCCATGATGGTCTTTGTATATTGGTAGCATCACAAAAGAAAAAGGTAAGGACTAACAGCTGATTGCAAATTTTAGCTGAGTGAAGGCACAAGCATTTCAGTAATCACATAAGGTTTTCAGATGACTGATGATCATGTATACAAAAACTTCGAATGTAAACGGAACATTTGAAATGCAATCCTTAACGCTCCTTATACTCTTGTTAACAGTAAAGTACTGTGGCATTTCAAACGTCTCATGCTTTAGCTGTATGGATAGTAGAGCAAAACCACAATTTACCCCAAAATGGTGTATTTTTTTAATCATTTGTGACAGAATTCTGTTTGAAGGTGAGTGTACACAGCTCGTGCAATACATATTTAATTGCACAGTTGTTTTGTTTTCACAGACATTCAATGGGAATTCGTAACTATATTTTCGCTATCATGTATAAGCATATAAAAATTCCTCTTTTGGTCTTAATTATTTCTAATTTCCATGAAACACTTGTGCCCTTAATTGTTTCTAATTTCCATGAAACTACTGTACTGAGATTTAATGCACCGTGGGGCAGCAAGTGGAGAATTGAAGTGGATGAATATCCCTGTCGCTCCATTGTTTCATGCAATTTTAAACTTTTGGACCACTGCAGAAATATCATATTTTGGTTTAAAGGTAGTGCCACAACAGAGAAACTTTTCAGAACTGTATTTATTTCAGCATTTCCCACACTGTGTATTAAATTCTTGTTGACTGTTGGCCTGGTCGCATTTATTAATAGTATATTTTATCTTTACAGCCCTATAGGGGATGAAAGAAGCCAAGGATATATAAATTTGATACAGTGGGCTCTTTTGGTATGTTTTAGCTGGAAATATTTACTGCCGAGACAAGTTGTCGCCTTACTAAACAGTTGCACGGCATCTCATTTTCAACCTTGTGTCAAGGATCTTCCACATGTGATTAAGAAATATAAAATTGTGGCGAGACAGCGATTTCTAACTTACTATTGTGGGGACCATTAATTATGAAAGGGACTTACATCCTAGTGTTCAATTTTGATTGGTAATCGGGCCACTTAATTCAACTTATATTCACCTATTTTGATATTGCCTTTTTTGGTATCTCATGTCAAAAGCATCAAATTATCTTATGTGACGCCAAAATTTGGAGTCAAGCATGGAAGAAAAACTATGTGGGATAAACAAAGATTATGTGTTTACATCTGGGGCGTGCCAAGTGAGCATAAGTCTCATGAACAGTTTGGAGTGTACACTACACATTCTACTTTGTCATTAGATGATGGAGAGGTAAAAGAACATTCAAATGTCGATTTATTAAAAAGTTTTCAGAATGCGTTCATAACTAGCGCCTTTTGGGCTGCATTCACCTTCTGGGATAAATATGCACTCACAGAAGGTGGATTTTTCGTACGTCTGTTCGTCATATTGTCCAGCTTTCTTTCTTGAGAAACAAGAATGTTCCAACCACATTTTATAAACACTATAAATTTGTGCTTGTTGCTTTCACAGAAATTACTACTCAAAGTTTAAGAAATACTTTGTTTTTGTTGCAATGTACATACCCTTCTTCGGTCCTTTTGTGAACACTACAGTAGTATATGTACTTGAAGGTACTAGAACACGGGACATTGAGACTGCCGAAAGCCTCTGAAGCCTCGGGACGCCCTCCCATCAGTTACCAGGGTTGGGGGGGGGGATTACGTAGCTTGTCATGAAGTAAACTCAACCAACTTCTTGCTTACAGAGGTATATAGTAAAGTTTTTAATCTCGTAGAGCCCAACATAAGTTTCCTTAACTGATGAATTTATGAAAGTATCACGACCAGTTGTAGAGGAATTATGTATAGCCTTCCTCAAGCATGTCTTGAAGTCCCGCAGTGCGCCTGCTTTCACATGTGTGCGTGTGCGACCCAATACTCAAGTCCAGATCACCCTGTATTTTCTTTCATGGAAACAAGTCATATAAATAACAGAAAGTGCTTTTGTGTGTGTGTGCGTGTGTGTTTGTATGTATGTGTGTGAATCCATATATATATATATATATATATATACTCAAGTCTGGATCCAAAGTTTTTGTATTATGGAAACGACTCGTTAATTTTTGTTTTTCCTTCTATCAGCCTGACAAGGTAGAAGATGCAAAGGTTAACTGTTTCCATTACAAACCACCGCATTTATGTAAGATTTGCTCGATATAAAGTGGCAAACAGATCTCACATATTGGGTATTAGTGGCTACCAACCACCTCATTGTCATCCGGTTTTTGTCGATTTCCTTGAGGAAAGTTTCACATTCCATGAAAACCGATGTTGAAACAAAACAAAACAAAAAAGTCAGATATACAAGATTCCAATTATACAGTGAGACCTCATTAAGATGACACTCAGATATCTGACATATTCAGTAGTCTGATGCATTTCATAACGTGTTAAAAGATGGTGTCTTTCTAACGAGTTTTCACTGTATATGTTTATTTCAATTAAATGCCAAACCAATGTCAAAATATAACAATCATATTTCAAAAAAAAAAAAAAAAAAAAAAAAGAAACAAACCAAAAAAAAAACAAAAAAAAAAAAACAAAACAAAAAAAACAAAAAAAAAAACAAAAAACCAAAAACAAAAACAAAAGCAAGACAAAAAAAACAAAAAAAAAACAAAAAACAAAAACAAAAACAAAAGCAAAACAAAAAAAAACCAAAAAAAAACAAAAAAAAACAAAAATAAAAACAAAAGCAAAACAAAAAAAAGCAAAAAAAAGCAAAAAAAAAACAAAAAAAACAAAAGCAAAACAAAAAAAAAAAAAAACAAACAAAAACAAAACAAAAAAAAAAAAAAAAAAAAACCAAAAGCAAAACAAAAAAAAAAACAAAAATAAAACAAAAAAACAAAAACAAAAGCAAAACAAAAACGAAAAAACAAAAAAAAAAAAAAAAAAACAACAAAAAAAAAAAAAAAAGCAAAAAAAAAACAAAAAACAAAAAACAAAAAAACCAAAAAAACAAAAGCAAAACAAAAAAAAAAAAAAAAAAAAAAAGCAAAAAAAAAAAAAACAAAAAAAAAAACAAAAAAAAAACATCCAGTTTTGGTGATATTGGAGTTGTTCTCAAGCATCACGTGTGTTTAAAAGTGGAAAATTCGAGGATTTTCTATGGCCTTGATGAGGATATACAGCCGTAGGTCAGACGTTCCTTTCCCTGCAGCACCCTCATTGGAAACTTTCTCCAAAGTATAATCGGGCATAGAGAGATGAATCCACTACACTAAATTTAAACATGGTAAAACACTCTGGGCAATAATTCGTTTAATGTCCAGACATTTTTTGTAGTTAAAGCACGAAATGTGAATAAAGTAAAGCAGCATAGTATGAATTTGTTTGTTGTTCGCAGCCCCTCGAAATCAGTTTGTTTTGGGATAGATTTCTTACAAATTGAACAGGTTGTGCAGTTGAGTGGAAAGACCAGAAATGACAACACCTTCTTTGATAATTTTGGATAAAATTCCCTAACAAACATATGCACAAATGAGTAGTGGATGATTAGCAGCTGAGTTCGGAGGGGATGGGGGTGGGGGGTGGGGAATCACCGTACTGGCTGAAAAAGGAAAGTGTGAATAAATATTATACTGTGGGGTTATCAGGCCCAAGCAATTCTGAGGGAAATACGATCAGGCTTCGTGGTGTAAGTGGAAGAACGGCAGCACTATTGCAATGCGCACATACCTTTTTATAGCATCCTGTCAGCCGTATATCATATTTAACACAGTGGAAGACGATATTATTCCAGTAAACTTACCGAAGCTGTATTTTGTTTATATTTTTATCATCTTTTTTCTTTGCATTTGTTTTCATGATACAGATTGGTAGAAGGTTTAATGCAAGATTGTCTCTGTTGATGGAAATAGGACGTGTTGTTTCCGGCTGTTAAAATCAATGAAAGGTTAATGATTACAAGAATTTGCTTAGTGCGCAATATATCAATGACCTCCAGACAGCCTGCTTTAGCTCTCCATGCAACATTGCATTTAACATGGTGTGTTGTTATGTTATGTTGCCAAAAATATCGCTACAAGAGATCGACAGATCTCGTGATTGCTTCATACGGTGCATGGCCATGGTTGGTTCATACATTAGCAAGTTCCTGGTCTTCTAAGTTGCACTCAAAACAAGGTTTTACCGTTCTTTACTCTGGTTATATTTCTTACCACTATTTGTATTCGCGTTCCATTTAGCGTCTCGACGACTATTTTTGAGTTACTACAAAATTTTGTGCATGAATAGGTTTTCTCAAAAGTATTTCGTTACAGTTTATATACCTTTGAACACGGTTATTTCCCAAGTTCGTAGCTTGCTTCACATCCGACACTCAATTTATATGACATAAATACAGTACTTCGTTTACATGGGTTCTGTGACACAGAGCCTTGTCATTCTTGCGTCGTTAAATTCTTTGTCAATTTGGTACATTTTCACCTTGTTTAACATTAACTTTTATCTTTGTCTTTTGACCATGCATAACATACATTCTTTGTTTTTACAGATCACGTTTCATTCTATAGATATTTTAATTTTGCTCACGTTTCATATCATGTAGTAATGATTCACGTTTGTAGAAGGTTTAATGCAAGATAGTGTCTGTTGATTACAATGTGACATGTTGATTTCGGGTGTTAAAACCAATGAATGGCTGATAGTAACGAGAATTTGTTAATGTGCAAAATACCAATGATCTTCAGGCCGCCTGCTTTAGCTTTCCAGGCAAATTTGATGTTGAAGACTATATTTAAAACGATCTGTCGCTATATTACCTTGCCAAAAATGCATCTCCTTCGTGCTTCATATGGCGCATGCTCATGGTTGCTCCATGAATTGGTCTTGTAAGTCGCAATCAAAATAAGATTATATTTAGCGACTTCACGACTATTTCTAGACTGCCACAAAATTTGGGTTTTTAGTGCATTTTCACCTTGGTTTAACGAAGGATGTGGATGGTCCTGGTTTAACACAAATTTCCATTTTTGTCTTTTTACCACATGTAACATATATAGATAGATACTGTATTGACAACACAATACATGAAATATAACTGCGGTAACAATATCAAATAGAGAGTAGTTGCACTCTTCACGTTTGACACTTGCGCACAAGGGTTCACTTCCACATATGTTTTGTGACGCGTTTTGGGGGGATTGTTCGCTGTCCCATTCCAGGGTAACTCTAATTTGTCAATACATCGAGCGTCCCTGTTTCTTATGCTTGCATCAATCACTTTCCCCATCGGTTTCTGTACCGAAATTGCAAGGTTATTGATGTTTTTCAAGTGACTTCCACGATAATTATCAGGCATTTCAAGCTTGCAAAGAAATTTGTTTGTTTGTCTTTTATTTTGGCTATCATCTTTTGTTTCTATCAGTCACATTGTATTCTGTAAATATTCCTATTTTTTTTTTTTTTTTAGATTTATTTGTTTCACCAAAAATGCTTTGCTGTCGCATCAGATCATATAATAAGTAGCTGTTGTGAATGTAAGAAGGGCACACGAAAGTCGTGGTGGATATGTCGAGGGGTCTTGCGGAACTATACCAGGGACGAGGCAGTTACATCGTCCCCTCGATTAACAACACTGACTCCGCCCTAAGTCCCTTACTAGTTTTGAGCAGGTGGGATATATCTGGGCGGGGATCGAAAACGCAGGTTTGAGAAGCTGCCAGATTTTGTATTTTTTCGTTTCTCTCCTGCATTCCTTACCAAATTTGGTAGAGGGGGATACGTCATCTTAATTGAAGGACTTTGTTAGAGGGGTATGAGGTAAGAGTGAGTTCATTGGATCCTGTACTGAGTGTGGAGCCCAGCAACCATAATCGTCCCTTTACTTTCATTTTAAAATGTCCAAGATATACCATAAAAGACTGCGCACTTCGAAGCGTCTTTACTTGTGGAACAGTCTATCGACAACACAAGAATGATATCTCCAAAATATCCATGGCCGACTTGCATTGGTCGTTGCTGTAACTTCGCAGGTTTGGACGTTGTAAAAGTTTGGAATTAATTTATCTCTGAGTGAGCATGGCAGGCTGTTTCTGGAGATCATGATATATAAATTAAAATCCACTTTTTCCAGATATTTGATGGACCACACAATGAATTGCGTGGTGGAAAGGGCTATGGATGGATAGTGTAAGTAAACTTCAAGAGATTATTAGATGAATTACTTCACTTTATTTTCTCGGTAAATATCATATCATCATGTTAGGATTTAAAAGCGTTGTATCAGTTCTTTTAGGTTTTTGTCTTTCTTTCAGGTTGGGGTTCCGTTGAATCTTGTACAATAAGCAAATGCAATATGTATGATCTTTGGATGCTTTCTGAGATTACACCCATTTAAAAAGTTTCATTAGTGATACTCAGAGGAAGATTCCTTGGTAGTCAAGGAAACGTTTCAATGTGAATATAGAAAGGTTCACAGGACCTGGTTAAAATTCGTCGGCAACAAATGCATCACTTTGCTAAATTGTCACATAAATGTTTTTTTTTCTTCATTTTGGTAATAAGTTAAGCCTCACTAAAACATGGTAATTTTGTTTTTTATTTGAGTAAAGAAGTTAAAAAACTTTGCTTGATAGTCACATTTTGCTGCAAAGACTAGTCGTTATTGTTGAATTGTTCATCAAAGAAAAAGTTTGAAACACTGTGCATGGAATGAATAACATACAATTGAGTGGTGCTGGCATCAAGCGAAGTTATGTTATTACAACAAGCGTGTCAAACATTTTTACAAAAGGTCAAGGAGTTTGAGTTATGTCAGTTAAGTAATGATCTGATTCAAGTTTTTAGTGATATTTCTATCACCAATACACAATATTTATACATAAGATTAAAAGTACCTACTAGAAGGCTGCTGAAGATAGTACCCAGTGGTAAATACCCAGTGATAACTTCATCTATAGCAAATATTACATTTTGGGAGGATTCAATTAAAGAACTGATATGATTGCCAAGCTATTAGATTGATTTGTTTCCATGCTTGAAAAAATATAAATACATAGAACAAATTACGCACTCACAACAAAATTAGGGAAAAGACAATTGGTTGACATTATTGAGTAGGCTGAATCATGTTCAAAATGTCAAGAATTGCTCAAAGTTAATCTAACTACATACTACAAATAAATGAATTCAGAATATCGTAAGATATTTTATAACAAGGGTAACTCTACCGAACACCAGCTACACTTGGTTTGCTTGACATTAAGTGCCTACTTGCAGGTGGGGACACGAATTCACTATGGTGCTAGATCATCAGTATCTTTTGGGATAGAAAGCCCAGCAATACTGTTATGCTAACTTTCAAAAGTCTAAAATTAGTTAATTGGTCAGTTAAAGACATACTACCACCTAGTCCAAAAAAAAAAAAACGATTTATCAGCCAATAGCAGTAGCGAAGATGTCGAAGTTTTTCCGACGGAAAGTGTACCACCCAAAAAGGCAGCCAGAAAAAACACGCCAGAACTAGCGTAATGTCTGTCTATGCCAGCAACCTTGCCAGCACCTGTTCCCACCTTAATTGAAGCTGCTGATTCGTCTTCATCTAACGAAACTATAAATAATTCGGCGCATCATGTCCATGGAACCGATTGCAATCCTGTTGAGAAAAAGCGACAAATCAACACAATAAATAATTCCTCATGTGGGATGGTTGCACAAACAAAATAAAATGTATTTGGCGAATACAGATTGGCTGCAAAAACATATAGACTGGGTAGAAAAACACGATCAATGGCTGCAAAAACTAGATAAGTTTCTTTTTAAACAGACAACTGATTGTCTAATATGTCCAAGACACCGCCTCAGCATTTTGTGAAAGAACACAGTGGCCTCTGTAAGAAGAAAAACCAAGCCAAAAGAATCAGCATAATTACATTTGTTATTGTACAAGAAAAAAAAGTCATCAATTAACAGCATATAGAAAGGTAAGTAATATTGATTTGAGTCCTATATAGATATGATAGCTTGTCGCGTGTTTCCATGTGTTAATCAGCTACTTTAGATTTGCAGAAAGGAAACTAAGAAAGTTGAAAACACAGCGGAGAGAACACAGTTCAGTCTTGCCTCGCACTAGGAAAAAGGTCTGAAAATTTGCATACTCTATAACAGGAACTGAACTGTGACACAGGAGTATTTAGGACGGTGAAGGTCTTTTGCGCTGACATGTGTTTGTTAATATGACCTTGTGATACATTGTGCAATTCGTGTTCGAGTTTTTTCCGTCCATAGACATGCGGTGGAGGGGATATAAGACGGCTTTGAAACAGTCGGTGTTCGAGTACGGCTATGTGCCATCGAAATATCTTAGACACAATTAAGATCTATTTTTGAGTTATTCGTTCAAGCCAATATTTCAAACTTTAAGGAATATGTTGCTGAAGCGTCCCTACGTAAAATGTCAACTTAGTATCTTGGTTAAACTGGGTAAGGTGGTCTATCCGGACCTAAAGTTCATTACAATTGAACCATGATTTACTACTTCTATTGGTCACATCCTCTCGAGAAATCGATTAAGGCTAGCAGCAATCATAAAGGTTTTAATGGGAGAAATAATAGGGTCGTATGATTCATTCATTTCAAGAGGTTCTGGATGGGGTTTAACTCGCATATTGGAACTGAGACTTAAATTGAATAAGACAATTCTGTTCAGGGGCGGTTGCTGCAGAATTTTCCAACCCAAGTACATAGCTGATAAGAAGGCATGTGTCAGTGTAAAATTGACTACCACCAAGAGTTGATTTTTCAAAAAATTAACAAACAGCCATCTTTCCGAAGATGATTACACCCACACAAATACAGTTTGGGATACTTTTATTTGCAAAACTTTGGGAGATTATCATGATGTGTACATGAAATTTGACGTACTATTATTGTATGTTATTTTAGGGAAACCGCCATGCAGTTTTACGGATACGATCCGTCAAAGTACTATAGTTTACCACAGTTAAATTAGTATGCGTGTTTCAAAATGACAAAAGTAAAATTAGATCTTATGTGCGATATGGACCAATACAACCTGGTGGAATCTGCAATACAAGGGGGGATTTCGTCGGTAACACCTAGGTACAGATAATGTTGGAAGTATGTGAGGAGTTTGTTGTAGACTATGGTATATTATATAATGATAGAAAAACAAAATGTATTCGTTTTACCGGAAACAAAACCATGGTTGAGTTTTATTTTATCTATATGGCAAAGCTCTTGAATGTACTCACTCAGTTAATCATCTGCGCATAATGTTCACTGTTAATCTCAACGAGAGAACACCTCAGTCACATCACAGGAGATTTTATTGGTCCATACAGCCATATCTGAAATAGGTCCAGACCATTAACTGGTGAAGTTCAATCGAATTTTACTGCAAACGTATTGTTGTCATCTTTATGGCTGTGAGACCTGGTGCTTTGATGAGCCTTATATATACCAAATCTATTCACTTCTTGAAATAGTATTCTTGGGAGAGTTTTAGTCAGCCAGGCAGCCTCCCAAAATGAAGCCAAAAATTAGTTAGATGACATTTGCATGTTACAGGCAAAGTAACTGGCAGAAAGTGTCATTTATAGTCCCTGGATCATCACCTGTGTAGATACAAATTCTTATTTTGCCTTTATGTCGAGCTGGTTCGAAAATTACATAATTCAAAATGGCCACCCAAAGGCCATATCAAAAACTAACAATTGAGACAAAAGATATTACCTGTCCTGTAATATCAAAACTAAGAGTCTATGATAGTCACACTTACCTTTAAGGTGGAATATTTGAAGCCGGCACCTTTGCATCACCTCTAATCACTTTTTCATATTTTTTAATAGTTTGATACTTAAACTACATGCTCCCCAAAACTCAGATGTGTGAACATAAATTTTTTTTGAGAAAATTAATCTTAAAGCTTCTGTTCACACTAAAAGGTTTCAGCAGTGCTGACCACAGGAGGTTTGTTTGCATGGGCATGATAATGAACCATGTCATTGTTTCCACAGTCATTAATCCATGACCCCTGAAAACCAATTGTGCCATTGAGAAGGGCTGCTCATAGAGTCAGGAAACCATTAGCCGTGGAGAGAAGAATGGGCCAGTTCAGACTAATCACTAACATTGTTCTGATTAGTTTAAAATTCTCTATTGATGTAAAAACAAATTAGCACAATCCACTTACTGGCCCCGAAATATGGAAAGCTGCATGTGAACCTACACCCAAACAAGCCAAGTGAGTTATTTCCCAGTTAAAAAAGTCAAGATTTAAGCCACAAAATATATTCTTTTTTAACGACAATATCAGAGAGGTAAAGCTACAAGTTTACTTCACACAATAACTAAAACAAAGGACAGAAGAAATGATTATGTGTCATATTACAGCCATAAATGCATAAAAATTGGCAACTTTTTCTTTCAATGCGATTTTCTCGGAACTATTTTTTGCTCAACCTCTGCAATTTGTATCTCGCCTCATAAACGCACGAATTGCCCTATCACATTAAAAGCAATGGACATCAAAAGGAAAATATATCCAAGAGTGGTTCCCAGGATTTTTTTCTGACAACCCCTTCCATGATTTTTTGAGCAATTTATAGAAAGAAAATGAACAACCTCTCAGGACTAAACGAAAAAGCTTATAACTTTTTATTTATGCTATTTCAGGACTCACCATTGAATCTGATTCTAGACATGGATATATATTTTAAATTTCTTCTAAATTTCAACTGGAAAAAAGAACAATTTTGTGTGATTTCTGCGCGAAAAATGTGAAAATCCTCATAAGCCAGAAAAAATGGTATAAAATCTAAAAGAAATTCCAATCCTGCAAAAAAACCCCTTTGGATACAAATCCATGGACATGTAGTAATCAGAAAATATACAGGTTTAATCTACTTGTAAACAAATTAAATGAGTAATATCGATCCAAAGTTGCCAGTCTCGCTGTGCACTAGCTTCACAGCTTTCACCTTAACTGTTGCTAGGGTAATGTATGTAACTTTCACACTTCAAAATGACCGCCAAATAGTATCTTTTCACCTGGTAAATCTGAGTTTTCAATACGTTTGCGAATATCTTAAGAAATTATATTATGGCTAATGTTTTACATGTTTCAAAAGATAACCACCTTTATTTGGAAAGTATAAATGATCTGTTTCGAAGAAATACATATCAGTTAGTAGCTCAGAGTAATCTTTGTTAGCAATAATAACACCAGATTGTACGATACGCAATTTTAGTACTGCTCTGAACTGAACAACTACCAGAGCACTGGCAGATCATGATCAGAATTTCTATGTACCCCCAACTACCTCCAAAGATATTCATTCAATTCTGGGTGAAGTGCAAGCATATGTCAAAACTCAAGAAAGGCAATGCAGGAGTTGACAGTATACCAAGTGATCTAATCATAGCAAGGGATGCTGACATGATCAGCACCTTGACAAACATCTACAAGAAAATCTGGAAGACAAAGGAGTCGCCAAAGAAAAGCAATTTACAACGATGTCAAAACTACTGCACCATCAATCTAATTAGTCATTCAAGCAAAACATTCATCAAAGCATACAGTATGCAATACATTAACAGTATAAGATGAATAAAGAATATAAAATACAAACAGGTGCATCTATTGTTGATTCCATGCACATTTCGACGCTAATAATGATCTTAAACATACTGAACATTTTCCTTCAATGTAGACCTAATAACTTTCATTGAAAAAATGGAAAACAGGCAATCACAGTGATAAAATGAAATTTTGCATCGTTGAAGCAATTCAATGTATGTTGGTCTAATCATTTTTACTTCTCCTGAAATATACAGACAATAGTGTGACAAGCTGTCAATGGTGAAACAATATACAGAAGAACTCTGCACGGTTCACCCCTTTGGAAGAAAACAATTCAGATGGTTTCAGAGATGTGTTTCTAGACTTCGATGTTTGCGTCACTAATGGCAGGTTTTGTATTGAAGTCTGTTACAAAATCGATGAGTTAAAGTTTGATACAGTTGTTTATCTTTTCGTTGGATATTATGCATTTTTGTCTCAAATTTTTAGATTTGGTCGTATTTGTTCTAAATTTCAGGACTTTGCATCTAGAACCAAATTCATTTATAATAAACTTGAGTCAAGAGGATTCTTAGATGTACTTTTGATCAAATATTTCTACAAATTTTGCTGTAAATATCCAGGGATGGTATGAAAATTTTGGCTTCAATAATTAAAGAGATTTTAATTTGCCTACAAATTTTGCTGTAAACATCCAGGGATGGTAAGAAAGTTTGGCTTCAATAATTGTAGAGATCTAGACTTGCCTCTTTTGCTATTTTTTATATTTCGGCATCATTCTCTTTTATAATTACATTTCAGCCATTTTAGGCTAGCTTGTTTTCTGTTAGGTAAAACCCCAGTGGCTATCAGTAGCAAGTAGTGGCTTGGGACAGTTACAAGCTTGCCTAAAAGTGCTTGATATCTGGTTAAGAAAATTATATTTTGATTGTGTTCTCTTGACTTAAGTACTGGTGACTTTCATCTTTTTCTGACTTGCCCTTCCAAAGCTAATTCATCATTTGCCAGGTTCATATTTATTCATTATAATGTGGTTTGTCTTTGCTGCATATTTAGCTCGGACAAGGAACTGCTACTCAGAGAGACATGTACGGGTGTGGACTCTTAAACAGGTTCTGGGTAGTTACGCGCTGAAAACCGTTTAATTTATTTGGGCTTGTACAGCCTATGTCAAAATTCTACAGAAGAATGTGCACAATATGGACAATAGTACTTCCATATGCATATAGGTTGGACAGTGACATGTCCGCTTATGGAGAGTAAAAAGTTGGAACTGCAGGATAGGGTAATGACTACCGGGAAATGGTTCTGCACGAAAAGTCACAAATACAACTATTTATATATCCAATGGATTTGAGATGTTATATAAATGATGTATTAGATATGTAGACCTGGCAGGTGAGCTAATATTTTATATACAATGCATGTATGAAGGCAGATAGTTCGTAAAGTTGAGAGTTACTGGCATCATATCAATTTAAACTACTAATAGTGTTTGTTGGTACATATATTAAGGCAGGAGAGAGATGTTTTCCCTTATACGGCATTTCGTTTTTCTGATATATATAAATATGATAAAGTTGGTGGTTTGTCTACTTTGAACTTCTGGATTTTGAACTTACTTGTTTGATGACTGAAGGGCTTTGATAATGGACAGCTCTTGATGACTAGGATTTTGGTGGAGCTTCTCTAATACTGTTGCAATGTGTTGTCCACTTCTATTTTTCATGACAGTCAATACTTCCACGTTGTCATTATGACGTCTTATCCACTGCCAGTGTTCAATGAGTTATGTATTGTTTGATGGGGATTCAAGTCTTCCTGCTATGTCTGGTTATATTCATGCCGACGGATCTGTCAAGATTTTAACAGCTTTCGACTTCGACTGAATTTCGACAATAATATTAACACATAATGGTCTTACTACTATTTGATTCTCCTGACGTGTCTGTGAGCTCATTTTACAGGAATAGAACAAAGTAGGCTTACAACGTTTTTGGGATATTAATGAGTCTGGAAAATTCGCAAATCACACCTCTATTATATAAATTACGTTCAATCTTGTGGAAATTATTTGGCAATGGAAATTATTTGGCAATGCGTCCACTTCGGCAATGTTCGGGATTTTTACCGGAAGTGACATCATTTGGGACAACCCAGACTTTTTATTAACCTTCTACTATTACCATTTTCGAAATAAGATATGTGTCATTCTCAGGTTTTAACCACTAGAACATAGACAATTGTTTGGCGTTTGGATATACAAATTTATCTTGCATGAAGCTTGAGAAGGATTTCGTGGGGGTTTCTTTTTTTTTGTTTTTTTTTGTTTTCTTTAATATATTTACCGACCGACAAGTGAACCCAAAACGTTTGAAGTTCTGGGAGAACCAGCTGGCTGTTAGCTCCATGTGTGAAAATGTAAATTTGTGGCTTGGCTTCAATACTGAGATTAACATGCGAGGTACCTCCTTTGGTAACTCCATAGCATAGACAACCAGGCATGAATTCAAATTGTTGCTTGTGGTTCAGCATTTGCAAAGCAAAGGAGCATGGACTTGAGAGTAATCCATGAGCAATTAAGTGGTTAACAGAAGGTGTTTCATGCCATTTCATGATGTTAAAGGCACTTCCCTTAAAAAACTAAGTACAAAGAATGTAATGGCTGCACAGTTTAGTGAGTATATAGTCAATCATGGACGTCACGAAATGTGGCATTGATATACTTAAATTTGGGCCTAGAAGCTAGAGGAAATTTTTAGCTGCTGAATCAGCACTGACTTCAAAGATCATAGCAACCCAGGGTGCATATATTGTTATTGAAAGTGGTTGGAAATTTGAGGCACACGTGTGTTGCTTGGCTGTGAACACATGCTGAAGGTGTTGATAAGGGTGACGTTTTTGGACACCTGTTTCCTAGTTTGAGGCCTCACAGAGATGGGTTTCTCAATGCACGAAGAAATTTATTTGTAGAAATCTTTACTCATATACGCACCAAACATGCTTAGAAATATAACTATGGATTGAAAATCAGTTGTAAAGAAGTATTGTGCAGCACTTAGGGTGCTTTATATTGACCAAAAAAGATAATATATATGTTGGAGAAAAATTTTAAACCAAGTGGAGATAAATGAAAATCTGTAGGTTAAGGAGACACACATTGAGGTTTTTGGTGGACCGCTATCATGGGTGTCACGGTACGTAAATACATACACAGTTGTAAAAGAAATGATAATGTTCACACATATTCGTATATAGCTATCCATTTAATTAATAATATGAATGTTCGACACAAGTTCTAAGTACGATTACATATATAACAATAGGAATTGTACATAACTCATAATAGTCCTGCATAAATATCTTCTTGGAAAGAGTAACCATATCATCTGTGGGTATGTACCTTCTCTAAGATTATGTGAGGTGTTGGTATTTAAAATGCAAATAATTTTAGGTCCTAAAAATTTGCAGCATATGCATGGTGTTTATATGTAAAGAAGAGTTGTTGATTGATATCGGTCGACTTATTGCGCATAAAGCTGAAAACTCAACTTTATTGTTATTAGGACAAACTGCGCAATCTCTTTGAATCTGATAAGCTTTATAAACAAAATCCATGATGTGCGTAGGAAGTGCCCGATTTGCATATCACTCTATAATGTTTGTGGAGTTTAGTTGCACGACAGATGCTAGATATCATCATATACATGGCAAATTGGGCAATAACATTTGATATATGGACGGAGAAAGCTACGGCCCGCTTCCGGGGATGTGTCTCAACGGAATATTTGACAAAATCATTGCACCTTTCCTGCGAACTGTTTCCAGGAGGTCTGAAGGTTATTCTCCTCTTGACATTTTTTTAAAACATTAAGGGTCTAGGATACTGCATTAAAGAACATCTATTTTACTACAAAGGCTGGCAGTCTAAATCATTAATCATTAATTAAAATTAACCGTCTAATTTTTTATCTGTCAGTGTGGGAGGATACTATTATACAGATCACTAATGATGAGTAGACAATATTTTGTCTCAATTTTCTGTTTTGTAAGTTTTAGTGCATTTTGTTTAGATAATTCTATCGAGCTAGTAATGTGAAATCAGTTTGGACAAAATCAAAGAATAAATTGGAAACCGTCAGTTTCGCCCTTAACTGCTGTTATTTATTTCTGTTCGTATTGGAAAATGAATGTTGATGGTTTTAACTCTCATGTCCATTCTGTTTGATATTTTTTACTTTGCTATTCGAGCACCTGAACAAAGACTGGAGTGAACAAATATATTGTGCACGATAAAAATTTTAAAAAAAGCTGTAGTTACTGTTCATAAGTATTAGCTGCAATATACATTTCCTCCCCCATCCCCGTGAAACTACAAACCCAACCTACAAGCAAAAATTTAAAAATGAAAATGCTGACCACGAATGAGATTCATTGGTTTCTTTCTATTGAAACATGCAATCTATGAGAGCAATGTTGTCTGAGATGATTATATCAGGGGTTTTCTTTGCTTCATTTGAGTTGGAATGACAGGCTCACAGGATTTATTTTTGTATTAATTTTCTTAATTTGCCAAGAAAATTAAGAAATTAACATTATTTCGCACATACAGATTAGAAATTTGCTGTTACACATTGCTTCAATGTATGCTTGCTAATAATGTCTTCTGTCCTCTTGCAAAATCATCATGGAGTCAAACAGGTTGCCTTCAAATAAATTGTATAGTTATTAAACTGCAAAATGACCAATCTTGTTACAGTAACTAGTGGCATGGCTGCCAAAGAGTTAAGAAATATTTCCGAGGGAACATTTCTATTACTGTATTTTTGCTAGAGGGTTACAACTTGCAAAGAAACAAACTTATTGACAAGTATATAGGGCTATCATAGTTGGTTAGCTGCGTGGAAAACCGAAAAACATTAAGTCTAACCTCATGGATGCTATTTTACTGAGGAAGCCATCATCACATTTGGTGCACTGGCTGATCCAAGTGGTCGGAGTGAGCCATGGGTGCCCTTGACCTGATATGTTTTCTCTAAAGCTACCCTTCAATAAACACATTTATTTTAAGAGTACAAATTACCAAGATAATTTAGACAATGTAAAACCTTCACGATGCGCCAATTAGTGAAACACATAATGTGCTCACACGCGAGTGTTGGCTTGTGTGATAGGGAAACATTACTGTGTTTAACCATATATCTTGCAATAGCAAATGAAAATTGCTGTGTCAGTTAAAAGATATATACACTGTGGTCAGCGGGTTTTGCTTGTCCATAGGACAACAATGGCAAAGAAAGGAGATTGGGCTGAAACGAGCATCACGTGGTGCCCGTTCTTGTACAACATACTTTGTTTGGCAATTGAATTTCAACAGGTTTTCACATAAAAGATCGGTTTTGAAGCAATCTCATGCCAAAAATGTAAATTAAAAGGGCGGGTGTATGGCCTTGGTTGCATAGAGTTTATCGAATATCTGGTTGGTTGAAAATCTGAGTTCCTGGAGGTTTGTATGAAATATAAATAGTTCATATTGAGAGTTTATTTTGAAAAATATGTACCCATAATGAAAATGAAGTTGAAGTAAAAGGATTCTCGCTTCTGTGGATTGCTATTAGCATCTTTACTTGTCAAAGATATATTGAAAATAACTTAGAAAAGCCAACCCCCGCCACCACCCCAAAAGAAAACCCACACAAACTTTTTTTTGAAAATGGGTCAAGACTGACTGACTGTGCAACTCCGAACCAAAACTACTTCAACTTATATGTAGACCTACTTGAAGCATATATTCGCAGATAGTCCTTAAATCACTTTTCGAAGGGAAAGTATCACTTTTGTTAATAGATTAGTAGAAGACCATATCGACCATATGATATAAGTCCGTTCAGCTGCCGTTGGTAAGCGTCAACAGAAACATATGGAAGCAGACCGGGATGAGACTGGGTGGAACGAATGCTGCACATGCCCCATGCTGGACAGACCCTGCTTTTAAATGTCACGAGATTTGCCATTAAGCTTGACGTGAATATGACTTTCGGTTTCAGAGAAGTCGAAAATGTAATTGTTGATGGACGACGGACAACAGACCATCATAAAAGCTCAGCTGACTGACAAGTCAGCTGAGCTACAAAGTGAGGGGAATTACTTCACTGCTTTTCAAGACATAAAGGGAGCTTGAAAATTGTAGAAATTGCCATTTATCATGGTACAATATGCATTTCCATGCAGTTAGTTGGCATTGCCTCCTGATGAGACCTCATAAAACAAGATCACATGTGTGTTGCCAACCAATGTAGGCTTGCAGAGCGGGTGTGCAGTTAACAATGGTTGATTTGAGTACATCATATTCCCAGCTACTCGATGCAAGGTGATGTTGCAGCCCGTGCTTGTAGACAAACTTAAGTTGTCATATATTTAAATTATGATATGAATCTGTCTGGCATTGGACTTCTTCCTAATTCCTACATGTGCAATACCTGTTCTGTATATGCACGTATGTATGTATGTATGTATGTATGTATGTATGTATGTATGTATGTATGTATGTATGTATGTATGTATGCATGTATGTATAGATAGATAGACAGATATATATATATATATATATATATATATATATATATATATATATATATATATATATATATATATATATAGAGAGAGAGAGAGAGAGAGAGAGAGAGAGAGGTCACATATGGACCTTTGAAATACAGACCAAATTGTTGTCTCTGTCGAGGGTCCTACCAGTCATTGCACACTAGAACCTCTCCTGTAACCCACCTGGGGACTTTCGCATCCTGGTGTAGCATAAATGGTTCAACTAAAGACTTTCGGGTGTACACATTAATAGTCACGCATCACACACAGACTAACACGCATACACCAAGTACAGGTTGCATGAATATTTACACTTAAAACTATCAGGAGTACACAGTAATTTTAGAATTGAACTCTGTATTTCAAGGCACATGGCCGGAAAGACTGTAGGGGCTGTTGAGCCCTTTTGCACGTCAATGGCCCACACAGAATTACCTCAACAACCCTGTCAGTCATTTCGTCCATAGGAATTTAAACGTGGGCGTTCAAAACTTATATTTTCATTTATCTGAATAAATAGTAGTTTAACATCTGCCAGAAACGTGTTAAAATCTTACTAAATTCACTCACAACAAATCCCTTGTGGTCAGAGTAAGCATGTTAGACAGAAGAAGCATTGCAAATGATGACGTCATACGGTATCAAAGACACAAACACATAAAATCTAGTTCCTGAGAAAAAAGTTCCATCAAATAGAGGCTTTGTTTCTCGATTTAAATAAGGCAAGAGTGAAAAATGTTTTTTTAACAATTAACGTTAAACGGTGAAAAGAGCATGGCTATACGCAGAGGAGAAAAGTTATGTCACTGAACTGGGGCATATGCCAAGAATTAATGATAACAGTGATGCAGCTTAAGGTCCCAGGCTCCAGTATGTAAACAGTCAACAGTTATAGGTGACAATGTTAAATATACAATTGTAGAAAGTGGAATTACAAATTGTGCTAGCTTACATCATTTGATTTGATACAGTCAAAGGATTTATTGATTCCAAGATAGCATGAGGCATGACATCAGTGGATGATGCAGGCAACTGAGATATTGGAGGGGCCGGAGCCACAAGTTCAAAGTGACATGGTTTGGGGGCGCACAATGCCGGCAACATGGTTGTAGCTGCACACGTGGGAAGGCCTGTGCGCTGCTGTACAATGCTTGTGGCAGGCCTTGTTATGTTTGAAAAAGCATGAATGAACGTTTTCGTTTGAAAAGTGGGGCATGATCTCTTATTTAACCTGATAAATGACTCATTGCGGTGACCAGACATAAAGATGATGTGTCTGGCTTTGAAACCAGCATCATTCATTTGTTGTTTGGCAGTTTCTCTCAGGCAGTGAGCAGTGCAATGCTTCACTTGTGCATGCTTTCAAATATCCGGCAGCATGTTGCTGAGTGTGCGTTTCCTAAGAGGGCTTGATTTTTACCAACTTGCAGCATCATATTCACAAATGCAGCTGATGTGATTGAATAAATGAGTGTCTTCATTATCATTTTTGTTTTACAAGAGCTTCAGCATTTTAACGGAGCAGTATTCAGAGTCATTTAAATACATTCGTTTGTCCGCGGGAACCTCTTCATTGCTTAGGCCACCTTGAAAATTCTTCTGTTGAATTTCATGTGTAAAGGTTACTTATTCTCCGTATTTAACAGTGTGGAATTCGAAAGAATATTTGTGAAGTTAGTAGTGAAACTAGACACCATACGTTAAAAAGAGAATGGCAATGTTTTACCAAACTGACTGCCCGAGAATTGAAGATGGTGCCTTTTCGAGGTAAGTGGACATTTTCATTAAGTCGTCATATTCAATGATTTGTTTATGCTGTGTTGGTTTGCATTTTCTCCCTCAACAAATCGTCTGATGTTTTATTCTTTATTTTAATTTCTTTGTCACTGACTATATCAAATTTTGGACAATATCTAAAAAGCGCCTGTTCATTGCTCCTCTAATGTTTTTCAGGGTGTCTTTGTATTGCTCCTTTTGTCTCACAAATTATCAAAACGATCGATAGATTCATGTGTGATGAAAAAAAAATGGCAATTGCTGAAATTAAAATTCAGACACCTTTTAAATTGATTATGGGGTGAATGCAGATGATGATTTATTCCCTGGTAGACACTGATTAAAACATCAACTTTTGTATCCCTATAGTTTTCATATACCCCAAAGGTGATGCAAAAAAAGGATTAACTGGCCTATTTTTACCCGTTATCGCTTTTGTTTATGCCTGCACTGTTTGCTTGCATGCTCCCTCCACTGCCGAACTTACCATTTTGGAGATGAGCGGGGCCCTTTTTGAGGAGCTTTTGGTGTAAAGATTGTACCCTTGTACCAGCTCAAAATTTTGAAAATAAAAAAATGAGACCATGGTATATTATAATCATGTCTTAGGCCTACATTTGGTTATCCAGCAGATATAGTTTTTGGAAGCCTTTTGGAATGTGAAAAAAACTCATTGGTCACCCTTAGATGAACGATGTCCACAAATGTCATTTGGTAAATGAGATTATGTGACAAATCAGTATTTTACGGTGGAAGTTGAGCGACGATGCCAAGCAGGCAAATTCACCATGTGCTCAGCAATTTTCGAAGTAGTTCGTGTATTGTTTGGATTATTTATATGGGACGGAGGTTTTTTAAGTGCAAGGTCTTCACAACAACTATGATAGTACTTAGCAGAGTTCACTTTGGGTGTGGAGGCAGAGGAATTGGATGCTATGGCATGGGTAGGCCTACTTTAAATTCTAAGCCTAGCAGGCCTAGTACTACTCACTAACACTGGTTCACTGGTTGTGGTCATCTGGAGGATTGTTCACCAAGTGTGTCGATAAATGCCCTTGCATCGACTTGTCATTGTATGTGTGAGGATCATTGGGATCATAATTGTGGAGTCATGGCATGAGAAGGTTTGTGAATTTGCCACATTTGGTTGTCGCATCATTGGCGGCAAGTGCCAATAAGGAGAACGCATGTGCTTGAATTACAGCAGCATCTATCATTAACCATGGTAACTACCATGGGAATATGGAACCAAATTTAAATAAAACATTGCATTTCCATGAAAGATATTTTGTGAATATTTGCTGTAATTGCTTTATTAAATGAACTTAAGAACCATATATCACTACATTTTATTAACGATGGGGAAATAAAAATTCAGGGACTCATATGGGCGGGTAATTCAGTGCGAGTAAGTACAACAAAAAGAAGGATCATCATGATATATCAGATGTTATATCACGGCAAACACAGCATTTTATCACAGTTGCCTTGTTTTCACACCATCTCCTATATTATAATTACTGTTTAAACTTGAAGGTAATAATAAGACATAGTCACTTAATACGAAGGTCTAAATTTTGCATATTTTACGCATTTAATTTATGTGGGCTGGTTAAGGTGCCATTGGGTACATCAAAAAAAAAAGGTATATTTCGGAATGTATTTTATACTGAAAGTGCGCCTGTATCTCCTAACTGCACATCGTTTATACTTAGATACGATACAGACCACTGAGGACGAACCATTCTCTACAATACAGTACTCACCAGTGGGTCACAAAAGCAGAGCCATGATTTCAATGGTTGTATGAGAGCCTATGGCGTAACTGATGCAGCAATCACCAACTTCCCTGCATTTCATAACACTTGACCCATATACACATATTGGCGCTGTACCTTTTTTTCCTATTGTATTTTCCGGGTTTGTCATTCTTTTCTGATTGGTATGCATTTCAGCCTATAAAACAAAGCTGTCATTCTCCTCCTTCTGGAAAATGTCTCACAGGAAATTACAAAATAATTCCAATTTTAGCTCATATCTTCCATATGATAAATGCACAAGTCGGTTTAGCTGTATGGCAGCCTCCAAAAGTTTCCAGTAGCGATAACATATCGTGCTGCAGATAAATATACATTACATGATACTGCTATGCTGTTGCATGATTTCCCAGTCTGGTGGAAGGCACTCATCGGCCAAAACCTTTATGTTCATTGTAAAGACAGGTAGATATTTTTGGTGGACAATTTTGCATTTATTTCCCCTTTTGGTCTAAATGATAACATTTTGGGTTTTGTGGACATCAGAAACATGAAGTATGATAGTCTTCATCGGGATTACACTCATTTTACCAATAAAGAAACGGAAATCCTACAAGGTGGACGCGGCCATGGTGAACGAAACTTGAATTAACACTTTTTACAAATACAATAACTTACGACATCGTGACAGATTAATTAAATTTGTTTTCCACACATATTAGTCCTCTATACAAATTACTGAATTCCAGTATATATTCGGTACTTAAATAGTTCAGAAAATCGCTATCCATATTCAGAAATTTCAACCCAACAATGACAGCAAAGAGATTCCAGAGTAAGCAAAACATCAACATTCATCTTCCAATTCGAATGTGTGGACGAAAATTACACTCCCGATTTGAGACAGGCAGTTACCCATAAAAGGCAACTGGTGATTTTAAACCAGTCCATGCAACCTTTAAACTATTCTTCATTTATTATGGACATTAGTGTTTGCAAAACATACAGCACCAACCACTTAAAGCCTAATTTCTATCACTTGTGCCACAGAGAAAAAAGGACATGGTAGGCATGTCAGTTTTTAGTTTTTCTCACCTGCCAACCCACTGAGCGTACAGCAAAGGAAGAAAGAAGGGCAACATCGTTCTTGTCATACAAACATGAATAAATATATTGGTTTATAAATTTCAAGCCTGAACCTGACCCTATCTTGCCAATGTATGGACCGGCATCAAAAAAAAAAAAAAAAAAAAAAAAAAAAAAAAAAAAAAATGCTCAGGATCTAAATATTACACAGGATACATAAAATGTTACAAAACAAGGGACAAAATTCTGCATGTGTCCCAAATGTAACATTGAAATGGTTTTTAGAGACATTTTACAGATATAAATGGCATTTCACGAGTAATGTTCCAAATTGACCCCCCCCCCCTAAACAATTTCAATTGCTGGTTATCAGATATCAAAAGCTTATTTAGAAATGGACTTTGCACCTTTAAAACTCAAATGATAGATTTTTTTTATTGCTCAGACAGAGTCCAAAACGTAGGTTTCACTTACATATCTAGAGGTATTAGATACTGTATATATATATATATATATATATATATATATATATATATATATATATAAATATTTGACGTAGCTTGAATAGATGTGTCATATTAGTTGTCCATCTTCATCCCTTTTTACATGTACAAAATTTGCAGTCTGTTTACAGAAAAAAATACATCAGTATTTGCTAACAATAAAAAAGAGTCAGCATTCCCCAACCCTTATATATTTCCATTTATACTCATCACTTTTAAGCTTTTGTTTAATGATTGCTATAGATTCTTCAATGGTCTTTATTCCTTTCAATACATTTGGGAAACCATGTATATTTGGAATGTATTGCCCAACCTTGCAAGCATTAGTGGATTTTTTGCCTGATATAAAAAAGTTCTCTCGGTGTTACTTCTTTTGTTCCCAGTAACACCTGGACCATAGCTGATAGTGCAAGGTGTAAAAATCTATTTCCAAAAGAGTTTGGTAAAGGGACACTCGCAAAATAAGTGGCAAAGAGATTATACATTTTTATTACCGAAACAACATACATCATTACCCCCAAGATTCCATCCGTAGAGTTTATCTTTTGTATACATATATGATTCAGCGCAAAATTATATTGTCTTAAGTCTGTGGATATAGTTGAGGAGTAAATTATGTTAAAGTTGGTTTTAAATCGTTTAAAGTTAGTTCACAATCTATTTCCTTTTTCCATTTTTCTACCAGTGGAAAAAAGTCACCAATATGTAAGTCACGAAAAAGGTACACAAGTCTTTTTACTTACCCAATATCCATCATAATGTCTATTTTCTTGTCCTTTTCTCTAAAATCGTTTTCATTTGAAACCTGGATAACAGTTCTCCATTCATGCGGAATGGCAGTGGTTGTTCCATAGTAAGTAACCGAGTCCACTTGTAGGTCAAATTTCTGAATAAACTCTGTATGTGACAAGAACGTGTTATATTTCTTTGATATGGCTTTTACAGAAAGGATACCCTTTTTATACCACTGTCTGTAAAAATGGATTTCCTGTTTAACTTTATGAATGAGTTTCTTTTATCTCAATAATGTTTTCTGGCTCATGAAAATTAAACATGCTCCAACTTATCTGACTTCACACCAGAACTCATTTTTCATATTGTGAAATATACATTTAACATCTTCTTCATAAAAATTACATTTCCATAGGAATTTGTCTTGACACGGAAGCTGTCTAAAAATGAAGTGTTTCTGTTTGGCTTCAGTGTCTGATAAGAGTCTCACAAAAGATAGGTCTTTTCACTCATAATCTTAAACTGCCTGTTATTGTCATTGCTTTGCAAAATATCCAACAACGATATGAGATAGCAGATGTTGATAAAGCTAATAATGTTGTTAGGCTTCTTTGGAAAAAAATAAATATTACATCGAAGGTATAAAAACGAACTTGGCATAACTAACTCCTGACTTGTATCAAGTTTCCCCTTTTTTGCTCTACATAAAGACAGTGAAAATAGAAAAATTGATTTGCATAAAAATATACGTAAGAATAATGTCACCGCACAAACATCAGATAAAGACTTGGCAATACCTATTCTGTTTTGGACAACTAAACACAAAATTCCTTGTAAATCAAGATTTATTTCAGGCCCTCAAATTGCACACATGTTACCTATTGAAGTAATCCTATCTTTAACTGCCAGTAAGGACTATTTTTTGAGTATTCTATTACAATATTCCACCACACTGGAATTAATTCTTAGTATGGTATTAATAATTCAATGGAATCTGTCTGTAGTATCAAAGATTCAAAAATTATTATTTTTTTTAATCTATCCACTCTTTATGCTTATGAGTCCATAAAAATGTACAAGAAACACTTGATAGGATAATATTTAAATATTCAATGCTATTAGTCATAAATATATAAACACATTTTCAAAAAACTGCTTTTTGGTTCCATAAAGACTACATAAAAAGAAAAGTTTAATCATATACCTAAGCAAATCTATAAATTAAATTAATGTTAATTCACTTATAAATACGAAATTTTCTTTTTTTTAATGTTGATTTGTTAAAATTCAGACAATTATGTGTAGAGTCACATGGACTGCTGTTTTTATTAGATGCACGTAATCTACGGACATTACTTTATTAAAAAAGACAAAGAGAGAATTCATATACATAATTATTCCAAAAGGCTTCATTTAAAATGCCCATTTACATCATATGAATGTGTGAATACATTCATGCGGATACAAGAATGCTAATTTTATCTATATGTAGCTGGTACGATGCATGTTTGAGGTAGGATACTTCTTAAAATAAAGAGTTTGCATTTAATCGATTTAAACTACTGCTAAGTTTTGTTGGTTCCTGCCTCAATCAGGCAAGAAATGTTTTCCCTAATACTACATTTCAAATGTCAAGAAGTGGTTGGTATGTCGCTCTGGATATCGACCTTGCTTGCATGATGACTGGCGGGTTTTGATGGTGTATAGTTTTTTTTGCTATGGTTTTCAGTGCAGTTTCTCGCGCATTGTTAAAGAGTGCTGTTTGCTTCTGCATGGATTTGTATAACAGTAGTTATCTTTATGTTGTCAATAGGAAATCTTATCATCTTTAGTTGTCCAATGAATGATGTATTGCTAGGTGGATATTTAAGACTTGTTGTCACATATGGTGATGGTCATGTAGATGGAACTGTCAGGGTTTGGAGAGTTGTCGACTTGGACTGTTTTTTTGTCCCTGATATTGGCACGTAATTGGTCCCTCGCTACAATTATGTAACAACATAGTGTTTCGCTTAAGTAGAAAAACGAATCCAAGAAGACAGTTTGATCGCCATATTCGTATTGTAGGCAAGGGCGCAAGGTTAATTTGTAACATTTTGGTGTGAGTTCAAGTTTGAAGGCAGTACCTGTGTGCTTGGATCTTTTTGTTGTCAGATGTATTTGATTTCCCTCTATCTAAGATGATAAGATTATTTATAAATATACATGAAATTCTTTTCTACCGGTAAGTTTAAATTTGAATTTTGCTACTTTTACATATATTTGTGCATAGGCTTATTCATATATATATTATCCAAGAATTGTGATTATGAGCAGAGACAGACTTTGTTATACAGTATGCTTTTGTGTATATGCCATTATTTCATATTCACACATAATTTACACTCAGGTGGGTTGCTCTTACCAAATGCAAGAAAAAGGCAAGCAGCTGCCATCACAAAAAAAAAAAAACAAAAAAAAAACAAAAAAAACAAAAAAGAAAAACCCATGTCTGAGAATTTAAGCCTGTGAAACATGCTTTATTGTTTTTCCCTGTTGATCATTTTATAAATTCGTTTGTGTGTTGAAGCCTTGACTTTTCAAAATTTCAAATAGAACCATATGCAATTTATTAATTAATGTAAACGTCTTGAGAAAGAGACAGGAAAGCCTATTGAACATACAAATATTGGATTCTGCCTTTTTCGTTATGATCAGATGCAAACATAAATGTAGTACTGTTGCTCCTTTTTGTATATTGTTTATTCGCCTGGCCTTTCATGAACTGGATAGGTTTTTCCTTGTTATATCCGTCTCCAAGCTTTGGTTGCTGAAGCTAACTGCGTATGCAGGTCATGTGGATAGTTAATACACATCTGTCTTAATATTTTTAGATGACTTGGATTCTGTTGATGCTGTATGAGGACACAGATTATCAAAATGGTTATCGGATCACAAATTGCTTAAAGGTTCTATTTTAGCTGTGCTTCCCGTAGGTCGCGGAGCTTATGTGATCATACCTGTCCGTCTGTGGATTCCTCTGTCTTTCTGTTTGTACATGCTTCCGTCCGTCGGGTAACATGTGCTTTTAGGCACGATAGAATTTACAATATTCAGGTTACCCCCCGTAAAATTTGGACCTTTTTAATGCATAGAATCTAGGTCTCTTTTGTAATCAGTAGTTCCTCGTAAAGAATTAAGTATTACAGTAGCCAAAAAGTGAAAACATGGAAATCCTCTCTTGTGTTTGATTTTCAATGGATCCCTTTAAAAGTTAATAAACATTTTGCAGAGGCTATTATTTTAATCCTGATCAATGATAGTGGAGCTTCTTGTGTCCCAAACAGGAATTATAAATTATTGTTTGATGAGATTAAAAAAATCCAATACCCTGAGAAATTACAAGGCTAATTTCGCCAATATACCACAAATGTGTCTCATTTGTGGAATAACTCAGAAAAACATTTCCCCATATTAGCTGATTAATATAACATGAATGACCTTGACCCTCTTTGTCAAGCTCACCACCAGCTACATTTGAGTAAATGTTGTTTGTGTTGGTCATACAATCTGCATTTAGGGACATATGTCCGTATATCATTACAGGAATATTATACATACAGATGTCTATGACATGTGGAGCCACGGTGGTGCCACTGGCGGTAATTATTGGACCTTGCAACATAAATATAAAATACATTCAATTCATTATTTTAATAATAAATAAAACAAAAGTGCAAAATTTATTTCTGCCATGTGCTTGGCCAATCGTCAAAGTATGTGAAACATTGGATGAGCTTGACCCATAAATAAGGCCATTAATCACTTAGTAAGGAGAGCTACAATCAGTATATTGAAGAAGAAAAAGGCTAACAATATCAAGTATAACAGAAATGGGTCTCAAATGTAGAAGTTTAATATTGTATAATATGAATGATCCTGCCTTAATACCCAAGGTTGCAGAGTGAAACAACTTTTTGTGATGGTCATTACGTCTCAACTTGTGGACATATATTTCTCTACCATCACAAGAATATAATGCATGCAAAATTTTAGGGGCAGGCTGGTTATATATATTGCATGTTTTCTGATTGTTTTAAAATCGGATTTCAGATTTCGATATCCAAATGCTATTTTCATTATAAACAGACAACACCACACTAATTAACTAAACTCGAATCTATCACTCCATGTGCTGATTCACGTGGTTGCGGGGAGTCAAGGGTTATCATTCAATTTAATATTATGCTTTATGTGTTCATGGCCAAATGTGTATAAATTAATATGGCTGTAACCTTGCCATGGAAATGATGTGTCAATAATATACATATGCATAAAAAATCGGAAATCGGAGAGACAATCACTCCAGCTTCCAATTAGAGCAGGAAGGTTTCAATAACACCGAGTTTAAATGTCCGATTGTGAAATAGACTCACGCCTTCAAGGTTCTAATGTTCTGTGCAATCATGGCGCTACTGGTGGTACTGATTGAAACAAGAATCGCAGGTATCTTAACACATAAATGATGAATTGAGGTGGGACCACGATAATTACACTAACTCTGTGATGGATCAAAACTCACATTTTGTAAAATTATGAGTACCCTTGACTTTTGTTTTCAATGTCATCAAACACTGTAGTGAAGAACAATAAAATTAACAAATTGAAAAAAATAATCGGCTATCAATATTCTATATTCTGCAAATATTTAACACATATGGAAGTTTGATGCAGCATAAAATGGATGGCCTTGGTCTTCTTTCTCTTAGTTATATATAGGGCCTGCATTTTTATGAAATGATTGAATAGTCATTACATCTTAACTTGTGCAACACATACATACAACGTACGAGGAAGATTTTACATAAAATGTATGATATAAGGCGTCATGGTGGCGCCACTACTGACAATTATCAGAAAAAACACCATAGTTACCGAAACACATTAAATTTATTATTGTGCTAATGAACTGAGATGGAACTAAAATTGTACACGAAATCTGAATAATATCAATAGTCAAATTTTGTAATACTCTGTGTTACCTTTGTCCTTTGCAATGTTATCAAGTGCTTTGAAATAGGCACTAAATTCAATATGTTTATGTTCATAAACGCAAAGGTGAACCATACCAAACGGACCACAAATGTGTATCATGTGGAAGTTTTTTATTGCATGCTATGAACCAGCTTGACTTATTTCTCATGGAGTGAATGCATTTCAGGAAATACGTTTTTGATGGTGGTCATCAGATTACATGTCGGGAGAGGATTAGATGAACGGTCCTATCGTTTTGTGTAAAATTTGGAGAGTGTGCCTTCAGGCAGACCATGGGTGGTTTTCCAATGAGTGCAAATTCTGTACCATTGTTAGCTAATTCATGTTTATTTTACCACGATTATCATTTTTTTGAGAATCTAGCAATATAAAACCTCCATGTTGAATGTTTTCGACTGACCTTTTGATATATTGATTACCTAGTGAAAATCAATAATAAATATGTCAAGCATTGCACTTCATCTATATACCCAAGTGATTTAGAATTGAAGGAAGCTACAGATAATGTCTTGGATTGTTCCAACTGGGATATAATAATGTTTAATGGTGATCATGAATTAAAGCTTAAACTGTATGGCCAAGGAAATCAATTCCAGTTTAATATTGTTGGGTACTGTCACACGGTTATTAAAGGGCCTGCTTATGGCGTCTATGTGGCACGGTTGATTGCATTTGCTAGAGTATACACTGATTTTGACAACTTGGAATTCCACCATACATATTTATTTTGATAAATTGGTAAAACAGGGATATTCAAAAATTAAAAAAAAATATTTTTGAAATTTGTAGTATGAGGTTGTGAGTGAGTATTGATTATACTCTGTAATTTATAATGGTATGTGTATGGAGCAAGGCTCCTTAAAGTTGAGAGTTGCATGCATCATATTGATTTAAGCTACTACTAACTTTAAGCTGGTAGCTGTCACAAGTCAGGGGAGAGATATTTCCTCCGTACTGTATTAAGTCTCTTGTATGTTTATCTTGATCTAACAGGATTTAGACATGACTGCATTAAAACAAAAATAATATGATTAAAAAGAAACACAAATAAAACAATCTTATTTGTCAAAATCTGCTTCCAAATTTAACCATTCGAAGGGGATTTACTCAATATCATCGAACAATGTGAAAGACAATAAATAGCTTTAACAACGAAAAACCTCGGTAAAAAGATTTTGTTTTCAGAAATCATACATTAAAACAATGAAATTAAAAGATTTGTCTGCATATTTAAATGCTACTCGTCATTCTCTTTAAGATTATAGGATGAAAATTACACCTTGTATGGAACCATCCTGATTGGACAAGAATGCACGCTAAACGGACCTCGTAATATTTCCGTATGAAAATGATCATATATAAGTCAGTCCATTGTAAATTATATAACGTTTCTGAAAGGCATTACTGTAGAAGCCATTGATAACATAAAATGAAGTGATTATCAGACTAATAACACATTTTTTTAATTTGGTCATCCTCATCGTAAACATGTCTTCACAGGGATGTACACGATATCCAAATTACATCATGAAATGATTTGAGGAAAACAAGTATAATATTTCGTAGACATCCGAAGCTGAACACTGCATAGTTTACGGAGACACATTTAGGGTTTTTATTGCATATTGTTCAAATTGAGCCAAAAAGAGAAAAAAGAATAAATCTGCTCAATGCAACTGTTCGTTATTATATATCAAAAATTTAATACAAAATAAAACCAAAATGGAAACTCTTTTTACTGATTCTTCAAAAATAAACTGGCTGATATCACCATAGCCATAGAATATCTGCAGCAAAAGTATGTGATATTAAATGTTGATAAACTTGGTAAAATTGTTTGGTTTGTTTGCAAAAAATACCATTAATTTTATAAAGGAACCAAATATCTTCAATTGTACTCGGAATCAATGTTAATACAGTGTAACAAAAGAATGATAATAGAACAATTGATTTGAATAAAAGAAAACTAAAGAATAATTTTAAGATACTGTAGACAAACATTACCCATATTCAAAAATTCCAACCCAAGAATAATAGCATAATTAAATACAGCAATAGGCAGAGATTCAAGAATTACCAAAATATTAACTCCCAACTTTCAATACCAGTGTGAAAAATGATCTAAATTACGTAAAATTCCTTCGAAATCAAGAATAATTTGTAGGCATATGATAATGCACCCCTTAAACATTATCAAGTGATATAACGTTATGTTCAACTGTCACTAGAGATCATTTTCTTAGGCTAACCCATAGAATATACAAACACACTGGACTTCATTTGTTTTTGGAGCATAATTGATTTAATGGTACTTGTCTAAAACGCTACATGATACTGTTAAATGTAGTTCCTGTTCTGCTTTTTCCAGTTGATATACAAACTTGTTCATAAAGATTATAAGGGAAGAACTAAGCGCATTACCCATTAAAATGGTAAATCATATTAGTGATAAATATATATATATATATATATATATATATATATATATATATATATATATATACATATATATATATATATACATACATACATACATACATATATATATATATATTTATATATATATATATATATATATATATATATATATATATATATATATATATATATATATATATATATATATATATATATATACCACATTTACACAAGCAGCCTTTGGTCTGAGAGATACTTTGTGAAACCAACATTAAATCATGTACAATTGATAAACAGAGATTAATTAATCTTTGAAATGTTTAATCGTGACAGTCATATAGGAAACATCTACCAAGAACTGTTTTGGTTCTGAGAAACACAGTATCAAAAGTACTGTTAAATCATGTATTATCGAAAATTTATTAACCAGAATTCGTCAATTTTTTGACAATATCTTTATTCAACTTGGGCCATTTGTATTTCAAGAAAACAAAGGTATCGCCATGGCCAGCAACTGTTCTCTTCTGCTGGCTGATTTATACCTTTGTAAACGTTGTGTACACCTGTTAGGAAAGCTGAAGCTGTCTAAGGCTGTTGAGAAAATACTTGGATTCTGTACAAGTAGTGAGTCTGAGGAAAAGAGAAATGAACTATGAGAAAGAAAAAGACAAACAAAGTCAGAAAAAATAGGAGTAAAAGATCCTTGATGGAAGACCAATCATCTAAAATTGTCTTGTACATCGCCCAATATGGTCGTCAAATGTAGAGACAAAACTGTCAAAAGGAACATATAACCTTTTATCTGTCTATTCCATCAGAACATGGTTATACGGGATGAGGAAGCGCTTCCAGCACTGTGTTGATAATCGTCGAGGATACAAACCTTACTGACACAAAATAAACCTTTACAGTCATAGGACTTTCCCCTGACCATATACTGGGTCAAGCGTTGTTTCTTTTAAAAATTATTTTCAGTAACTGGGGTCAATGATAAACCCCACAGGGCTAGCTCACTTGTCCTTGAAAGCTGCTGTTCCAGACTGGACAATAATACGAATCTGTGATACGAGTCTTGTGTTGTTATTGTCCACTTGCAATGAAGCGTACATTTGTTTCTTTACGGTTGTGTGACAGTTCAATTTCATGTTTAAATCAAAGGTATATCATACATAATACAATGAAATTCAAGTAATGAAAAAATATACATAAGCTTGTTAAACTGGTGACATGTATAAGTGGTCACTTATTTTTGGTGTAGTTTATATATATATATATATATATATATATATATATATATATATATATATATATATATATATATATATATATGTATATATATATATATAAATAAATCCGCCTATCTTTTAAAAGAACGCCAATATAAATTTACTAGCACTAATATAAAAGACTTCTATGACCAGCATTGTAATGCAAAATATTCAAACTGTCATTTTTTAGTTTACTTGTTGGAAGAGACATATCATTTAAGGTAGCGGCGGGGATTGAGCCTCGCGCAGCGGTCCCGCGACTTTGACGTTGCATAGATGAACTATGTTTCACATTTCACCCACAAAACCATATATTTTATTAATTGTTCAGACATCTAGATTTGTTAGAATGAAGATTCATATCGATACGATAATTTTCAAGGGTTTTATATGCCCGTTTACAAGAGGGTATCAGATTTGACATTTTGTCAGCATTTCTTTAAAAATAATCGATGCAAAAGTGTATTACCTATGTAAAATTAAAGTATAGACCAATATGCAGGAACCGTATTTTTTGTTTACAAATAAAATACATAATAACAGAATTATCGAATTCTTTGATCATCATTTTAAACTTCAGCAGTTACTTCATTTTGCGGGCTACAAAAGTCTCGGAAGGGGACATCTGACGGAAAAACAAAAAAAACGGTTCCCAGATAATATATTTATCTTTCAAAAGACGATTATTTGAAGCAGATCGATCAATTAGCTTTTTATTGACGCTGTCCACAAAATTGATTCATAAGCAGAAAATTTCATTCCGAGAAATCGCCGTTGAAAGATTTGAGGCCCTTTTTTCGCACATTGTTGGCCATAATGACAATACAGCTTTCCAAATTCGGCCCGTTTTGGTCTCAGTACTTCGAAGAAATGTCAATCAACATCTTTGATGTGTAGTTTCCAACATACAATGATGTTTATTGGCTTAAAAAAAGCAGTTTTTTACCCGAAAGACATCAAATGCAGCCACACTTGAAAGCTTGTCACTCGGGTTTCCACGTGAATGGGACAGCTTCAAAGGGGGATTCGAAAGCGGATTAGCCACGTGACCCGAAGGTGCCATCACCTTGACCCTAGCAACATTGTTTGCATATGGCGCCGCTTGAACAAACGGGTTGCAGTTTCACAGCTTGCTCTACTCAGAAGGAGCCCGGTAGGCAGGAGTTGCTCACTCACTTCTCATCACCTTGGATCAAAGAACAACATGGCTTTATTAACGGCATGGATGGGACATTCGCCATTCAGTGTCTTGGACTACTTGCGACCTTACCGAAAAGAAAGTTGGAAAAATCGACATGCCACGATCACGGAAGAAAAGGAAGCAGATGGATGACAATGTGAAAAAAAGTGTTGACGACCAGGAATATGGATAGGACTGAGTCCGAGGGTAAATCGGACTTCAGCACAGTCACCGACTTCAATGTAGCTTATAAATGCTAGATAGGCGGTCATGATCGTGACGTAACATTTAAGACAATAGTCCTGATACTGATAAACAAACACTCCCAGGATAAATTATACTTCAAAGAAGAAACAAAACAAAAAACAAAACAAAAACAAAAAAAACAAAAAAAAAAAAAAAAAAAAAAAAAAACAAAGCGAATGTTTCATATGTGTTGAGAATCAATTAGTTTCAGCGTTGTATTGGTGATGAAACTGTATTGCTAGATTGAAAAACCTAATCCATTGATTTGCTGAAGTAGTCTTTGATCAGACCCTGACGGTTACATAGATCAATATTAGTTATAATGCACCAGACCACGCTCAGATGTAAGGTGATGACGCTACCCTTCGTGCGCAAGGGTAAAACTTTCTTGCCTGCTAAGACGGACTGTGTTTGCTTGCCTGGCGACATGCACTTCAAGCGCAATTTAACAATTACGCAGAGCGAGTCTGTCTGGCAGTAAAGAAAGTTTCCAATTCCCACAAAATTGAGAAAGGGATGGGCATCGTGAGGCAGTGTGTTCTTCGTGGCCTTGGCTTGTGCGCTTTTTTTGTTTTTTTTTGTTTTTTGTTTTTTTGTTTTTTTTTTTTTGTTTTCTTTTGTTGTTTTTGATCTAGCCGGGAGCACAATAGAATACGCCAAGCCTATTTCATTGGTTCCTCCACATATTAGCGCCTTCCTTGTGATAAAGAATGCCATTCACTTTGCCACGTTTTTCTCGCGTATTGCCATTCGAAACCTTGCCACTCACGTAACATATTTTTTATTTTGTGGAGATAACTAGCCCACTGAAAGATAGTTGGCTCACCCTTGAACTGCAATAAACTGATCGAGACACAAAACCGAAACTTCCTGATGGGTGGGTGCGGGCGAGTGGTATCGGAACATGCCGCGCACAGTGAGACAAAATACTTTTATGTGACCGATCAACCAGCTAAAAGCAGAGTGCAGAGTCGCTTTTCGCAGTCATTTAACAGTAATCTGATTATTTTATCCCCCTGATGGTCAAATTTTTAAAGCTTTTTTTTCTGTCCCCTCGCTCAGTGTACTTCGAAACACGCCCGTATGAAGTGGGCAAGTCCGTGCATGTGCAATGTGCCAGTCTTCCAGTTCCACAAAATGGGACAGCGCTACAGACGATACCAGTTTTAGTGGAGGCGTGTGCTTCATATAAATTTACTTCAAGGTTAACATTTAATGCTATTCACTGTTTCACATTCAGGTAAAGGGACATATAATTATTGAAGGCAGATATAATTATTTACGCTGAATCGAATCCCCGCTTTTATAGTTTGCGGCATATTTATAGCCAAGTGGTCCAGTGTTAGGATTCCTCGATCGTCATGCGTATTTTTTGCCAGTAAACATTAAAAGCAAATTGGTCTTGGATAGGGCAAGACTGTAGAAAGGGTTGTAAGCCTTTATGATGTATACAATGTCATGATTCTTAGTAACGATTTACGCATAGGTTGAAATCGCCTTCATTGAAAACACACTGAGGCTCACGTCCATCGCCAGGTGCCGTTTTGACAATCGTCACCTTTTATCGTCCCTTACTTTTTAATTTTTTTTTATCACACTGAGAAGGAAAACATGAGCCCATCGATTTAATTATCTACATGGCCATTTGGTCACCACAACAAACCCATTAATCTGTCCTAATCCTGTCAAGCAGTTTATACAAGAATTGGTAGGAGCGCACTTCAAAATGTCACAGTTGGTCGCTTGTCGTTGCTACGGTCCTGGATTGTGGAAAGCAGCCGACTGCTATCCAAACTTTGGCGGACTAATTAGCATACATTTGTAAACAGACATGCTCATGCTGCAGCCGGCTAAAACATGGTCATGTTTTTTCCCTTTTTTATCACATAAATTTTGCTTTTTTAGTATTCATGTTTGGTGACAAGAAAGTTAAAGTGCCAAACTTTACGGAAATGGAAAAAACTCATTTTCTGTCGGGTCACGATTGTGCCGTTATAGCTCAATCCCCGCCGCTACCTTAAAGAGTAAGACCAATGGTAGTATACTGAGTTAAACCAGTAGGAAAACGGTGAATTACAGAGCTGGAATATTTCTTGGGGAGCTAGTTCTATAACTATTTAGACAGTCAAAATGAATAAGACGAAACTATTTTAAAAACACATTTCCTCAACATTCAGAAACTGGTTTGTGCCATAAAAGGCCAGTTTGTAGGGTAGAAAAGTAAACGTTTTACTATTGTCTCAGATGGCCATTTGGTTGCTTGAAGCACCACATTTTGCATGAGGAAGTTCCAGCGCCTGACAGTCTCAATTTCCAGGTTGAAACCCAAAATTATTTTGTTGAAACACTCTGTAATATATCTATTTTATCAAAAACATTTCAGCTTTGTTTCAGGTTTCCGTGAGAAAATTGTTACAAAATGTTTTCATTAAAAACGTGTGCCAAATTAACAAAGTCACTGTTTGGATTCCTTTTATCTCAGAATATATATTTGGGTGGGGGCGAATATGTAGGGGCATGTATCCCTTAGTTTGCATGTGCATGAACGATTTCGTTCTACCTTAACTTCGACCTGATCTCAAAATATCCCATGATCATGCACTCTTACATTTGCATATTATGATACAGATTTGCATTTACTCCCTGCAGGCAAAACGGCTGGGAAAGAATGTTATTTTGTGTATGTAATGTATATGTGTTCATACAAACCATTTTTGAACATTGTCACATGTCATCAGCTTTCATTCTTCGGCTCTTAAAGGCCTGGAATGTTTTGGAAGGCCTTGCTTTGTCTGTCCGTCCGTTTCCGTCCTGCTGTATTAACGTCCTGCATGTCATATGTGAAGAACCAGGTCAGTTTGGATCATGAAACGTAAGCAGTTGAATACTCTTGCAGAAATCTACCTTGAGTTTGAAGGACAATGGCATTCACCAAAATCCAGGTCATTATGGTCGTTTAGGTCTAAAGATCCTGCACACAATATTTCACAAGACGATAATCTGGATCATAAAGTTGATCGCTTCTGTTAGAGTCTACGTCATTCATGAAGGATGATGACTTTGATCCGTCTGGATGGTTGCTGGGTCAACTCTCCTTGGATATCTCAACAGCCAGAAAATATAGTATTGCTGAACTTTAACAGATGATTACCCTTAAAAACGTCTATGCTAACAACCTATATCTAACCCCCCCCCCCCAAAAGAAAACTAACCCCCCACAGTATCATAGAATGTGAGGGCAAAGATGCAGCAGTTACAAAAATAGTTTCCAGAGCCCACGGGTCTATGTGTACAGAAGGTGCCACCATTTAAAATAGCCCTTTTCTCTGTTTCTACACGCGAATCGATCGATATAGCAGTGGGTACCAGTATCTGTTCTTCAAAACTTTTTGCATTTGCAGAATCACGATTCAATTTGTAAGATACAATTAAGACGTGCACTTATCCCCATTTAAATGCTTTAGAAATAGATGTGTGGCATAGTGTGGTAGACATTTTACAGTCAAGCTGTCCACCATAAATATGACTAAATGATGAGGTTTAGCATCCGACACGGAAAAAGTATATATAGAAGTCACACGTTATGATATTGAATAACAAAAGGTATAGTTCATCATGGCGTCGCTACCACCAAAACCGCCAATTAAACACTCACTGAATGTACTTTTCATTCTTCTCAGGATGATACATCATATCCTCACAAACTAGTTGTAGGACTTGCAATGTGGGTCTATTGAATGCAGATGCAGTTGAATAAAAACTTTCATTGGGAAAAGTTATGAGTTGAATTAAAATATATGCGACATATAATGATAAATTGTGGCGCCAGCATTGACCAAATATATTCCACCAGCAATGTAATTTCCAGTGGCATACCACCTGCATATTATTCTGAGTATGAAGCAGTTTGTAAAGGATTCAACATTTAAATCTAGTAAAACTATATGCTTATCATTTGTCACAGGATATTATGATATATAAAACATTATCCTCTTCCTAGCTGAAATGACACTGAAAATCTATTTGTCTGGTAGGAAGTCGTTTCCCATGCATCTTCCGAAAGATTTAATAAGACCAACAATTTACACTCTCAAAGGTGTCTTCTTACAAATTTTAGATGTTCATTGAATAAACTGCAAATGCAAAATCCGTTCACTGATTGAAAACAACAAAAACCTTAGTTCAAGCACAGGATAATATCCAACGTTATGGAAGACAACAAGAGTTGCACTCATGTTCAAGACAGGAAGTAAGTCAGAAAAAGCTAATTACAGCCTGCGTCCATCTTGTGCGTCTTGAATGCAAAGTACCAGTGGACAGTAATCTCAAATGTAAACGCCATATAGACAAAGTTTCCAGCAACATCAGTAGAAAAATGGTACTGTTGTACAGTTGAGTGTTGGCCTCATGCAACACCAGTCAGTAAAGCACATGCACTTCAAAATAAAAGGAAAGGTTATATACCTAAATAATTGCTTATTTTCAGATCACCGATTTGCCGATTAAACATGGAGCAGCAAGAGGCCCAAGCCCATTTCTCTACATTTTTTTTAATGATTTGGTCCATAAAACATGGTCACTTCCCACCACTGGGATCCATCATGCTCAGCCTGTCCTTCAGGTCAGCTGACCCCTTTGTCAAGGGTATATCAGGGTCCTCCCTCCTCCTCCATAGAAAAGGAGGTGCAGTATTTAGAGTCAGCTGCCAATATATAAGTTGATACTCAACCGTTTTCCATAAGACATGGAGACAGATATTCTGCTGTCCCAGATCCCCCTCACAAGGCATCAGCGATACCTGCTCAGAATGGCTCTCAAGGCAACAGTCTTCTCATCCCACACTATGGAGTTTTCGAGAGAAGAGGATACGCTCTCATACCTATATCTGACGGGAATAGGACCCATCTGATCATTTTCTATCACCCATGCTTCTGCTAATCCAGAGTCCAGCAGTCAGCTCCATGTATGAGGTCCTTGGTACCTGCCACACTGATTAAACACTTCTGTGCTCCACAGGCTTTTGAGCGGGTCAGAGCTTGATGGGTGCCATGCAGTGCTTTTCTTGCTGACAGAGAAACTGAGCTCTCTCACTATCTGTTACCTTAGTTTAGCCAGGAGAGCACAAAGCACATGTCGAATGCCCAACCCTCGACATTTGAAACTGAGTTTTGTCACCATCCAACCACCCAGCTGTGAGGCACCCAGCCTCTCATGAAGCCCTCACAGCTGGCTACCTAAGGGGAGGGCAGTTATTTTCAAGGTAAAATGTCCACGGGAAATGGTATAGTGTGCCGGAACAGACCTACTCCTTCCAATCACTTCCAGTGGATCTTGATAAGGAAGAATACCCATCAGGAGCATTGTGGTACATATCCATGTTCCCTGTATTCATTGGTTCAAATAGTTCAGTAAAACATTACCCACATAAATAGGTTGCAACCTAAAAATGACAGTAAAATCAAAAACAGCAAAAGGCAGAGATTCGTATATTACAAAAACGTCAACATTCAGCTGAAGAAAATGATTTATTTTGTGAGTGTGACACTACGTCATTCCTGAAACATCCATAACTTGTGCTGCTATAGGCTCTGCTCTGTATTTTTTTTTTTTTTTTTGCAATATCTGCCCTTAGAAACTAGTGGAGAAGCTGCAGGGTCTCACCACGTATCTAGAGCAGGGTCAGAGACTAACAGAACCAGATGTCATAGCAAATAGCGACAAAGTCAAAGAGTTATATCTTGCCAAGTTCCCACGAACTGTACATGTTCTTTAGGGTGACCATAAGCTTATGACTGCCCAGTCACGAGTGACTGACTATTAAATTTGCACAACTTGTACCTTAGAGGCGAAACGACTGGAAGATCTCAATCAAAAAGACAATGCACCCAAGCTGTTTCAAGCATAGAGGTGACTGGGAGAGGATACTAAAGGTTCTGTCTATTATCATGGCATATAACTTTGACATTTCAATGATTCTGAAGACTGTACAGAACAAATTCGAAGAGTGTCTGCACCAGGGGTCATTGATACAGCTGCCCAGTCAAGAGCCACCAAGTTCCTGTAGGTGGTACCCTTGAAGGCAAACCTGAATCAGTTGCACATAGACACCCATATATGAGGTCGTAAGCTCACTCACTTGCTCTGCAAATCCTGACCTTGCACAATAATAATAATAATAATAATAATAATAATAATAATAATAATAATAATAATAATGATAATGATAATATTATTAATAATAATAACAATAATACTGATAATGATGATAATTATTATTATTCATATTAATAGTAATAGTAGTAGTAGTAGTAGCAGCAGCAGTAGTAGTAGCAGTAGTAGTAGTAGTAGCAGCAGTAGTAGTAGCAGTAGTAGAAGTAGCAGCAGCAGCAGTAGTAGTAGTAGTAGTAGTAGTAGTAGTAGTAAAAGTAGTAGTAGTAGTAGTAGTAGTAGTAGTAGTAGTAGTAGTAGTAGTAGTAGTAGTAGTAGTAGTAGTAGTAGTAGTAGTAGTAGTTTAATCATTATTATTTCATATTTATTTATTTTCTCTCACCGGTTTTACTGGGTTTATTCAAAAGTATTCCATATCCCAATACTATCACATGGTGAAAAGAAGTCTGAGACATTTTCACCTTATTATGATTTAAAGTTTATATTTTCAAGATCTTATCAGAATACATGATCAAATTCATATTAATGTGAAAAGCGTAACTTGAACCAACTCCATCACACGTATGTATTCCAAATTACACTGTGTCTCCAGCTTAGAAGAGGCCTGAGACATTTTAATATGCTATTTTACTTAAGCTTCATATATTTCAAGGGTGTGAATGAGAATACGTGGTCAAATTCATGTAAAATGTGTAAAGCATCACTGAAACCCTCTCTATCACGCATAGCCATTCAAAAATGCTGTATGTTTTTTCTGATATATTTCAGGAAGAAATAATGATTACAACTATAGCTTATAGATGCATGCTATTCGCCATGCCAGTTATAATTGGAAATATGCGAAATAAGTTTCTGGGTGTTTTTGCCCTTATTTATGTTCAAATGACTGCATTGTGGGCATCTCTTTTACAACAGGATATCATCAAACATTGCTACCTATCAGCCATTTTAGGAACGACATTGTATTAAAACTAACTGGTGACTTTAAGTTTCTGTTTTCCAATTAAATATCAATTTATCAAGTGTACACTGATGTAAAATGTTGTAAGTGCTACATGTCTGTTAACCGAATGTTCATTATGGATCTTTAGTTCAGTGTTTTTCAGGAATGGAAATAATTAATATTTATGTGGCATTATCGCATTTCCATTCTGACTTAAGTTAAAAAATATGGAAAGAAAATATTTCTATCCATCGATAAGGCATAGCTAACTAATTGCATAAAGCAAATTTCGTTTGGTGTAGAATTCTGGCGATGTAACCCAGGCCAATTGTGTGAGTGACAATGAAAATTATAAGAGAAAATTTTTAAAAAAATCAAGTCAGTGAAGCATTTTACAATTGGTACAATTTCAGCCTTGTTAACTTGAATGGAAATCAAAACATGAGCACATTCATAATGCGTATCACATATTAATTTTCCAATGTACCGCACAATTGAAAGACATTCAGGAGACCTTAATATGCTACCATAATTCTTGAATAACACATGAATTGGAATATGGGTAACTGTCTCTTTGGTTCTCGAATTCTCAGCCGGAAAATGAAACCGTTCACCATATCTTTTTAGATTGGTTTGTGTACTCAACCAGGGATACATGATTCTGTGAAAGACAGTGTCATAAGTCTGTATAGCATGGCTTAGTATACAATATCTCATTACTGCATTTTACTGTGCATGGCGACAGTGCAGTCCGAACATACATACGTACATACATACATACATACATACATACATACATACATACATACATACATACATACACACGTACATGTATGCGTCTGTATTTTTGTCTTTTTTATCGTTGACTGTTTGAAACTAAAAGCTAGCAGTAAAAAGTTTCAATTTTGGATGGTTGCTGTGTTATAAGCCTGGTTGCATTCATATGACTGCAGCATTTGCGTCAACAGATGCTTGAGCTGAGAGCTTTGATTTTATGAAATAAAGTTTATGCATTGAGCAGGTCTTAACTCTTTCAGTGCCACATTCCTATAATGGACAATATCCCTATTTGTCACGTTAAATGAGTAATTGTAACAGAGAAATTACATGATTTTGCATATGGAAATCCATCCAACAATCAACGAGTCTTATGATATCAAACTTTTCACATACAGGGGTTAGGTATAGGTCATTGGATTTTTTTGTGCTATAATATATTTAGGTTACCTAAAGTCACGTGACCGGCTGCCATTTTACACATATTTTCCTGCTTTGTTATAACCGAACTAGAAAATTACTTGATTGTCTATTATTTTTTAATAACTCAGAAACCCATTTACAATAGAGTCTCTTAGGCAAAATCCTGCATAGGTGTTCATTCATTTTGTGTCATATTCTTGAAACAAATCTTGTAGGAAGATCAAGTACTTTATCTTCTAAAAACAAAAGATTGCCTGTTATCAAACTGTTTCTACAAGGAGCATAAAATTAGTGCTTTATGTTTATAATCAGTGGTAAACTCATTTATAACACTGAACAAAGTAACAAAAACATGCAACTAGACATTTTACTGATATTTTGAGTCTTAATCCTGCAGAATCAAGCTACAGGCCTCCTTTGTGCTGAAGTCCCTACAATGTCATTTCCACCGCCTGTTCTTCAGTTTGTGTTACTTGCCATCTTGTATTGGTCAAAAGGTATCGGGATGCTCTAAGCCCAGCATATGACTTGTCATGTCACGCTTTTAATCAACTTTCATCGCAGAGACTTATGCAAAGCGAAATTCATATTGGCAATTAGATTTATGCATATTTATTGCTTTGGCTACTTGTGCCTCGTTGAATTTGACATTAACAAAGTAAATTCACCTAAAGTTGCTTCCGGCAGTGAAAGTGGTAAGTGCAAACAAGACTTACAGAACAGTTTAGATTTTGCGGCAGCTCATACAACTATAATGAAATGAATGTGTCAGTATTCCCCGAGCAAATAACCAATCCTCATGTAAATTTATGCATTAGTAATTAACATTGAGCGTGATGAAAAGAAATTGAATTACCATTGTTTTGCAATGAAAAATAATAAATGGCCTTAGCAGTTTTATGAAATTTTGTTTTTATCTATCCCGTATGCAGAATGGATACATATATTTTTGTGTAGTCAGACGTAATTGAAAGTTTAGAAGATGGGTGACGTTTTAAAGCAGAACAATGCTTTTGAAGATTTATACATTTTTCATGATAAAAAAACCGCTGCCAAAGGCAAAAAATACAATAAACTAAAATTAAGAATGTGCAAACTGACTCATCTGTACGGCCAAAATATCTTTCTATCTAAAATACCTAGGTCGGAGTAATCCGAGACAATGTAGAGAAAACTGGTTAAAAAGCTTAATTTGTACTTGAGTGAAATATCTTATCCATATATGATGGCGATGGCAAAGTGTTTGAAATGCTCTCAGTGTAAAAGTGACCCAATATGTTCTCCTATCTTGAACATGTAGCTTAAAGGGCACCAAAGTCAATACTACGTGTTGTACTTGTTGCTGTTATTCTGGTCTACTACAAAAAGAGAGGTCTTGTTTAAAAGATAACTGTGCACTCACCAATTGCGTTCTGTTCATTTCTCAGACAACAAGATTTCCTATATGTCAACCCGAAAATTCCGGATCCCTTTCTTTTTATTTTGTTTTACAAAAAATAAGGTTTGGTGTTTGCAACGTACATCCATCTGACACGCAAATTCATGTGCACATATCATACACATTTAAAGTTCTTAACTTCCTCAAGACCATTAATTGTATATATACATAACAATTATATTGCCCTAGTGGCCACGTTTGCCACTTTTATCTTGTAGCTCGAAATCATCAAGGAAAGCAAATATGACCACAATCAACTACTTCATACCTGCCATATGCTCTTTCTCTTACAAATGTAGCATTGTGACATGTCCATATTCTAAAACATTAATTGATAGCCACTGGGACACTCCAAATTAATAAATGCTTGCACCTAGCATAGTGTAAGAAGAAATAGAGATATGGAAGTAAGTGGCTGGAGCAATGAATGAACGTTCACATTTCAGGATATCTCAAGCGGCATAAAGATTATTTGGGGGTGAAATCACTTGTATGAATTATGCTTCACACTTCGATAAATACACCAGGTTAAAACAATACCTCTCACTGTAACCAAAACTGCATGATGGTACCCATAGAAGACCAACATATTTTTGAAATTTCGACCCCTTGACTCAAAAGGATAAAAAGACTCAATAACAAGTTTCAAAATTATATGATGTCGTGGAATTATCCTTCCCTGAAGCAATAATCTTATAAGAGCTCAATGATTCTACCTAGGTCTAAATACATGCTATTATCGCCCATGCCTTTACCCTAACAAATGAATTTTCAGTATTTGATTATCCTGTAATTATATATCTAAACTTAAAACACCTTTGTTTAGAAAAAAGAAAAAAACCAACTGGCTTGGTAGTTTTTCATCAAAGATAAAAAAAGACCACTTTCCTACTTAAGAGGAATAAAAATGTCTGTTGATCACCAAGTTGCTATCTAGTCGCCATAAAATGGGGCACCAAATGACGCAGTAGTACAAGTGCCCTTGGAAAAAATACTGAGGTCTCATTCATATATGTAAGGTACCTGGCGTAAATAAACGATATCCGGTTGGCCAGGAACATAACTGAGGTTTTGATCATGGCTCCATGGGTTAGTCATGAAAGCTGGCTCACTTTCATGGCACACCACGCCCTTGAGGTGCCTTTGTTGTGTTGCGCTGGATGCTAGCTTGTTTTCATTTTTGTGAGGCCTGCATCATGTGACATTGCATATATGATACCTACCAGGTGTGTTTTCAATTTGTGTTGTATTTTTCCGTGATATATACAATAAAAACCATTCTTAGGGCATGTGAACTCGTGTATTTGAATGAATTTTTTTTATGCTATGTGTCTGTGCATTTCAGCTGCATATGTGCATAAAATTTAATTTTTTGACAGATATATTCATTACCTGGACTAAAACAGCACGGTGCATGAAAATGTCAAAATTTGTAACACTTGATGTAAATATAAGCATGTCCAAATATATATCTTTCCTCTATAATTTTTGTTTGCTCTTTTTTTAACAGAGGTAGAAACCATGCCAATATAAATCATGAATTGAAGGGTCATCTTCTGTTGATTTAACAACCACGTGCATGATTAAGAAAAGAGATGACAATGGATTGTCCCTAAATGCCAGCAAACGTTCTTTAAAGTAGAATACATTTAGAAGTGAACTTGTAGAACACATCTATACCCGCTAGTTATGGCACACTTTTTTTAATATATCAAATCATGTATTCATATTTATATATATATATCCTTGCGTCAGGAGCGATAAAACAAGGAATGGAATAAATCCAAATAAAGAATAGATATAAATGTCCACATCGGATCATGTTTGAGACATTATGCTCGACATGTACGATGGAATTTAGAGGCTTCATACATCTTAGAAAAACAGAAAATATACTACCCAACCAATTCGGATAATTTTGTTCCTTTTAGGAATTTGCAACATTTTGATGCACATTTATATATATATATATATATATCCCATCAAATATAAAAGCACCTGATTAAGTAATCGTGTTAGACCCAACTCATAATAGTCATAGATATATTAATAAAATCAAAATTTTGTTCTGAGAAAAAATAAGAGTAACGTCAAATTATAGACCATGGAAACTTTTAAATAAGCAATTTTCTTCTTCATAATAACTTTATTCAGTTTGAATCATTGATCTTGTAGCAATTTTCTTCTTCATAATAACTTTATTCAGTTTTGATCATTAATCTTGTTTCAAATTGGAAGCATGCTCAAGAGCAGTAAGAGTTCGCCTGTACTGAAAAAGCTGATTTGTGTCCTGCTCAGCTTGAGTCTGAAATTATTAAAAAATTCCCCAACTAGCTAACCAACAAACAAACAAACAAACTAACTGGCTGACTGACGGACTGACTGACTGACCAGCCAAATACACAAACCAACAAACAAATGAATAATTAAATTTTCCTGTACAAAAATACTTATCGTTTAATGTCAGAAATAATGAGGATATTGCTTACATAAATGTATAAAGATGTTCATGCCAAAACACAAATATCCTGCTAATATTACTTTGGAGAATGGGAATACTCCAAATAATAAATGTGAGTTTCTTGATTTAGATATTCGAGCGTCAAATACCAGATTTCTCGTCGAAACGTATCAAACAAAGACTATTTAATTTTGATGTCAATAATCCGATGGGTGAAAGTGATACTTCTAAATGTATAAGTTGCAGTGCTTAGTCACAAGTTTTAAGATTTAGGCCCTTTTGATTCAATTTCGGAGATATTGGTTTCATTGTCAGAATTTCCTGTAATAAACTTAAATTATGAAGATATAATTGAGGTGCAGCCAATGAGGTAATCTAAAAATTCAATTGCATATATCCCGAAATAGTCTTGAACCTTTTTTTTTACCCTCAATGATTACACTTGGGCATGTGTCGCTCAAATTTTTATAATGATTTTCTTATAAATATTTAGTTTAAATAGAACTTCAGCTTGTTTCCTTCTTTTCTACCTCAAGCAAATTCTGACCATTGTGATGTTTTCATGCCAGATTTTTGTGTGGAGTACAAATTACCTACGGAAAGGGAAATCTTTAGTCAGGTGAGTCCTAACCAAAAAAAAAAAAAAAAAAAAAAAATGATAATAATAAATGAAAATAAATTTATTCATATATTCTAAATTAATATCAGTCCCCCTTTAATTTCTTATAATTAGTAATTTACTGCTGGAAAAAAGTTTAGCAACAGATCCTTAAAAGCCTTATAATGTGTAAAAAAACCACATAGGAGGGAAAAATTATGTCACTGATAGCCTATAACTTCATGTAGCCGTTGAGGTCTTCTAATTTTTTATTTCTATTTTGTTTCCTTTTCTTTTTGTCTTGTTTTTTTAGAACTACACAAATGTTGCGACTGTTGTACCTGTTTGCATGATATGTGGAAAGGTTTTACACATAAATGTTGTAATACTGATTTCAGTTTTCGCAAAAATTGCTTGCACATAAGAACAAACGATTTACACACAGGAATAAGCCCCTTTATACAGTTACGCCCGGCTAAAAGTTTACAGCCAAACGCTTTTTTCGCGTTTTACTGGTGTTTGGCTTGTGTTTGGAAACGTTTGAAAACGTTTGAAAACGTTTGGAATGTGTTTGGAAAGTGTTTGGAATGTGTTTGGAAAGCGTTTGGAAAGCGTTAGGGAAAAATCTCAAATACATTTACAAAACGTTCGAACACTTTCACAAAGCTACTGAACACTTCTCCAAACGCGTTCAAACACTTTCCAAACGCGTTGAACAATTACCCGAACGATTTCAAACACTTTCACAAACGCATTCAAACACCATGCATTTCAAACACTTCCATTTAAATGATGAAGAATCTCCAAACGTATTTTCAACAGGTCCAGCAATATATGATGTACCTACATGTAAATGTGCACTTATCCAGCATTAAAGGTTGTATATATTTATATAAAACACGATCCAAATACGTTTACCCAAGTGTCTAATTCAACTAAAATTAATTAAAGACTTAATTCTTCATTTAAGATGCAATGAATACTTCGTCTTTCAAAAACTGTTTCAGAGTAAATCCATAGGCAATATCATGATCAGATCATGAATCATGATCTGATCATGATATTGCCTATAAATTTACTCCGAGATAGTTCCTAATTTTCAATTAAAATATATATATATAATTACTCCAAAGACCAATGGAGTATCGCATGGCTTACTCCACTGAAGCTAATTCTATTGCTTGGCTTAGTAAGCGAAACAATACTTAAATTGAGCTGCTTCTGTATTTCCATTCGAAATTTTAAAAGTTAGCCTTTTTTCAAGAACTTCACTTGAGAAAAAGTATATACACATGCATTGTAAGTGATACATGTACAAACTGTTAGATAGAACTGATTTTTTTGAAAAAGCATAATTTCAACTGTATTGTGAAATATATATAGTAGAGCTTTTTGGCTTATCCATAAATGAAGGCATGCACATGTTGTTGGGATTTTAGGTGCTGATAAGCTTTTTAGGCACTTCTTTAAAATATTCTTGTCATGAGAATAAGATTACCAAGTGTACATGTGCATGTATCACATACGTTTGGCGCAATGTGTAAAGTGTTTGAAAGCCTTTGGAAAAGTGTTTGAAAACGTTCGGCTTTCACCAAACGCGTTCGACAAAGTGTTTGGAAGCATTTGGAAAAGTGTTTGAAAGCGTTTGGCAAATTGTTTGTAAAGCGTTTGGAAAGTGTTTGGAAAGTGTTTGCTACGCGTTTGCAAAACGTTTAACTTTCACTGAAAGTGTTTGGGAAACGTTGGTGCGTTTGGCGTTTGTTAACTTGAACGCGAGCGTAACTGTATATATATATATATATATATATATATATATATATATATATATATATATATATATATATATATATATATATATATATATATATATATATATATATATATATATATATATATATAATATATATATATATATATATATATATATTATATATATATAAACATATATATAAACATATATATATATAAATATATATATATATATATATATATATATATATATATATATAAATATATAATCTTATTATGTAAAAGGGTTTCACACGTACGTCAAAAACCTTTGCAAACATATGACATGTTTACCAGTGTGTGCAAATCATGTTTGCAGATGTAAAATAAATATTTATATTATATTTGTGAAATTATTTTCCACATTTGAAGCGAATGTTTGTGGATGAGTTGTGGACTTAATGGTCCTCAACATGATATCAGCAATACTTCTTTTTCATGCAAATATCTGTGAGACGTTTCCTCTTGAAATGTATCGTTAACTGTCCTACATATCCTGATCCTCATTATTCCAATGAACACAAGCTGTGCTGTCATTAATGGAAAGTATCGCAGTACCGTTTTTGATAAAGTACGGCCTCCACAAATGTCCTTATCTATCAATTTCAACTCAGAATGACAATTTAATGACACTGAATTTGATTTTGCGCTTGGACATAATTAGTGGGCTTTCTTCGAACTAAACAAAACTGCATTCGTCCTAGATATCGTTCCGTACTTGCCAAAATTGAATCTGCATAATGTTAGTGACATGGAATATGTGTTGCCACCTATGTTAAGTATTTCTCTTTATGTTCCTTTGCAAGCGATAGAATTAAACAGAAAGAAAACATTGCGTCTCGACAGTACAAATGATTGATCCTCCTTATTGTAATCTGTTTCTCAGTAAACCGATGGGAAAATGCAAAGCTCTGATTGAAATAAGTAAATTCAAACTTATTGACAAAATATACAGATACTGCATTTTTCTGCGATAGTGTTTCTTTTTTTGGCCAGCATTGCAGCCGCATCATGTTAGTGGTTCGGAATATGTGTTGCTTCCTATGTTTAGTATTTCTATATATGTTCCTTTTCTCTTGTCCACCCTGTAAATAGTATATGTGCAGAGCACATACCATTCAATCCTTAGTATAATTGGTGCACGAATTATACGTCTTCATAGTCCGAATTTGTGACATTTAGGTAACAACTGTAACTTAAGATGAAGACTCAAGGAAACTGCTATTGGTATTGGGTCTGTTGATGTACATGGATCTGACAGTTCAGTGCCTCTGGTTAATACATGGCCACTAGAAGAGCATTGCTTTAGTATTCTTTTAATTCCATCGTACTTTTTAAAACAAATGGAAGGCACAAAGTTCACAGTATAATTTTTTAAAGATGGTATGCTCGATGAAGTCCTATTATGCACCTGTTTTTAGTGTCCCTAATAAGCATGAATTAAAATTCTGCAATTTTCATTTGTGGTCCACTAGATGCACCTTTTGCATAAACCTATGACATGCTGTGTACACTTCAGCGAAAGATACCCGGCTTAAAGCCATTTTGCAGGGGGGTTTTCACCCCCATTTCTCCTTGCAAGCTTAGGCTGCAGGGGTCAGACTTGACCTTGACTTCAAACAACACCCAGTAACTGAAACTAATTGCAATTATATAATCAATGCGAGCCCTTTAGTCAATAAAGTAGGGGCTCCAATTAGCTTCATCAGCTAACTTTTCTTTTTAAATGTAAACAAAAATGTGGTTATCATGTTAATTTTCAGAAAATGCTCTATTGAATTGACACATTGGTCATAAAAAGTTGGCAGACAGAAAATGATCTTTTGCATCTATTTTTTACCATGAAGCAAAAGAAACTGGACACAGGCAGCTGTTTTTGTAATTAAGATAATAAGAGAAAGTGACAAACAAGCTGGCTGAGAGTGTGTGCAGTGATCATCGTCTGGCTTCAAAGTATGTTAGACTTGAGTAGAGAAAAGAGAAATGGGGGTAAAAATCTATTTTCATGATAGCTGGGGTGTACACATCATGAATTAAAGTTTGAATTGAACCTTTACCTTTACGTTTTGAAGAAATTCAACATTTAAGCTATTCAAAACAGCCTCTAATTCACATAAATTATAATTTTCTTACTTTTGCTTGTTGTTCTTTGGGTGTGTCTAAAGCAGAAAGCTATAAATTCAAGTTGGAATGGAACATTTTGAAGGTTCTAAACATTTAAACGTGTCAAGTGCCCCCAATTTGAATGAATTAAAATTCTACAACTTCTGTTTGTGGTTCATCGCATCTGCTTATAGCACAAACCTTGGAATTAAAGTTGGAACTGTGCCTGACACTTCAGTAAACAGTTTTGAAGATAAACCCCAAATTTGCATGACTTAAAATTTTATAACTTCATTCTGGTTCATTGGCTGCACCTTTAGCACATTTCTATGAACTTAAGTTGGAATCATGCCTCGGTCGCTAATAGGTTTGGAGATATTAAACATTTAAAATATCAAGTGACCGTAATTTGCATAGTTTTCAACATGTTAACTATTCCAAACCAGATGCTTTATTTCGCACCAGGTCCATCACGATGCCAAGTTTGCTACCTTTTAGAATCGTTATGTATATATAACAAAAAATAAATAAATAAGGGAAAGACAGAAAACAAAGAAGAAAAGAATACGGGAAATACATTTTAAGGCACTATCTACTTACTTAGCGAAGGAATTTATTAAATACAATCCCCCATAATAAATACAATACTGTATCAAAATCTGAACAAAGTGGACAGAGAGTCATCTACATTGAATGCAGAAAAGTGACTTTTTCCTGGATAGTTTGACATAAGATGGCAGCGGATGAGTGGTTAAGCTTACCTGACTGACTGACAAGATACCCAGGTTACAGGCATAAAACTTTGATCTATCGTTTATCATCTACTTGGAGATTTAGTATCCCTCTCCAGCAACTGCCTGTTTTTATGGAGAAATCGGCACGGTTTTTTTTCCTGCTTTTGATTTTTTATCTATTTTATTCTGTTTGTTTTACTATTTTTGACTTCACAAGTCAACTTTCTATCTCCGTTACGGAAAAGTATTTGGTAGAACTGTGTGCAGGTTCATCACGCTAGGAACACCTGTAATCGGTGATTTGGGTCACTGACTTAATTGCTGACAATTATTTCGTCGACAAAATAACTGATCATTGAAAAACAGCAAGGAAATACAAGCTATTACCTATATTGGCTGTTTAAAGCACAAGTATCGGACGGAACCTTCACAACAACTTAAATGATTCCTATCAGACATAAAGACGTATGGATAATAATATAGGTTGTGTGAATGGACATAGAATCGTGCATGCAACCGAGTTTGGCTTGCATCACCTTTCCTTTTACGCTGTTTTGACCAGGCTGCTCGACATGTAGAGAAGACAATATGGCGCACGCAATTGCAAAGTGAGCTTCTATTTTCATGGTCATAATGCCCCGAATTCATGTTTTTATTTCATGTACCTCTTGGTTGGCCTGTGTGAACGTGCTTGTTTATTTGTATCACCATGAAGACGTCCCAGTCTGTATACATTTTATTTTTGCTTTATCCTAGAAACACCCCCCCCCCCCACCCGACTGTCATTTCGGAATTAATTCCTGAATGCAGCAAGCAGTATGCTACAGGCCAAAATATGTACTTTATAGCAAAATACCCACGTAAAGCTTTTTGCTGTATACAGAAACGTCACACACGACACATATTAATGTAGGTTATCTGACGTTTCGATCGATTTTAATGATTTTATAAGGAAGCCTATTGAGACCACCAGAAATTATTTTTAAAAGATCGTAATTACGAGTTTTTTCTCAAAATTACCAGGTTTGTCTCATAATTACGGGTTTTTACAACCTAGAAATCGCGAGTTTTTTTTACTCATAATCACGAGATTTTTCTCGCAATAACGAATCTTCAAAACCCAAAATTACAGGTTGTTTCTCGTAACTGACAGTTTTATCCTCGCAGTTTAGAGTTATTTTGATAATGTATTTTAAAGTAAAAATTCAAGGTTTTCTGGTTATTACGAGTTTTTCTTCTGATAACGAGCTTTTTTTCGTAATTATGCGGTTTTTAAAACTCAAAATCATGTGTTTTTGCCTCGTATATACCACTTTTTTCTTGTACATGTAATATTGAGTTTGCCTCGTAATTACGAGTTTCTTCTTATAACAACGAGCTTTTTCTCGTAACAACGTGTTACTAAACCTCGAAATAACGATTCTTTCTCATAATTGCGTGCTTTTAAAACTCGAATTACGAGCTGTTCTCATAATTACGATTTGTACTCGTGAGTACGAGTTTTTTCGTAATTACTAGCTTTCCGTGAATCAAAAGACAACTTGCCAAATCTGGTACGGTATTGATGATTAGGTCTGCATACTAAACTGGTGAGACTTTGCCTTTTTCGCCATGATGGAAACCATTTAGACCTGGGTTGTTTGAAAATTCATGAAGTCATTCAGGAAAAATGTTTTACAATGTGATAAAAACAAAGAAGTTTAATTTGATATGTAAAAATATATCTTTTTCCCATAGTATTAATTTAACATTACAAGCAAGGTCAACATGCTTTTCATTTGTGCACCAATCTATAACTGAAATTTGCAGGTCAAGCTCAAAACTTGCCAAGTATTTATGAAATTATTGATCGTACCAGCAACCATTTTACCTGTGGATATAAATGTCAAAACTGACCCAAGCTGTCCAAGCATACCTGACATAAAGTTTAGACCCTCATATTAGCCACTTCAGGTTAACCACATTTTGGTACCTAATCAGGATAATACATGCTAATTAGTCGAATTGAATAGTATTCCAAAATAAGAATGATTTATCATAAAGTGATATTACATGTAACCGTCAATGTTCTGACATCACAGAACATGAAGAACACGTATGAATGTAATTAAAAAGCCATAAGCTTTCATTAGTCTGACGTGCATTAGTTTTACTTCCCGACTTGACTAATGAGTGACATTCTATCACAAATCCGTTGCCAGAAACAATTTCCCAACCCTCAAAGTAGTAGGTATTTATGTATCATACATATTTCTTGCTCAAACGATTCTAAAATTTATAAAATATTTTCAATAACCTCAACTGAATAGAAGGCCTACCTAGTCTAGCAAGAGAGGGTCAGGTCTTTACACATTAGTGAAATTAATTAAAATCTAAAGGTTCTAGAACCACCACATATTTAACAAATTCAGTTCAGACATCTGGCGCAAGTAATTCTTTACATGTGCCACAGTTTCTAACCAATAATATTGGAGAAATGGCACATTTTGAAGACAAAGAGAAAAAAAGAGAGAATGCCACCAAAGGATCTGGCAATATGCTGGTAGTTCCATCTTTAATGGCAAGGACATACCGTACACTATATGTGGACCTAGCTTGGTGTCTTTGGCACATAATGCATGGCACGTCAATTATTGCATTGCACTAAAATTTTTATTAGTTTGGGAGGTTTCATGAATTTGGTCCGAAACATGTCCTGGGAATTGTTGAGAATTGGAAGTAATCGTGAAAGAAAAATATTGTTCCAACACGTGAACCTGCAAAGTGCAGTGTTGAAACATGTACATTATGAGACAAAGTTGATCAAGGTAAAAAAACAAAATCATCAGTTCAGTATATATGGTTGTTCACCGATTGAGTAGCAACATCGCATTTTTAACCCTGTTAGTGCATTGCTAATATCATGATCAAACTCGTGAGGTTTTAAATTTGACCTGTAATAGTCGTAAAAATTTTTATTATGAGAAAAAACCTCGTAGTTACAAATTTGTTCACACAATAACGAGTTTCGAGACTATCAAAAGTCAACTTCGTAGCTTCAGACAGTGACATCTCAGGGTTGGTCCTACCCTTGAGGAAGTGAAAAGAAATGCGCCTTTTCTACGTAATTCATTTGTCCCCAGGACATTTCCATATGTACCTTTTTAAAGCACAACATAAAGTTGTTGCGAGCATCTGGCTATGAATGTAAAAATATCTCTGACTCTTTGTAGGTAATGTAAGTTACTTCATACTTGGAATCGAAACGTGCAGATACCAGTTATTGATCATATATGAAGTGAAAAGTTCATTTTAATGTGTCCAACGATTTTTGGAAATCTTAATCTTTATTTGTATTATATAATAAGAGTAAGGCATTTAAATTGTATAAATTTTAATTCTTTAACACAATATCTGAGCATCACATCAAACCTCTTTCGTCCGTATACAATTTATCATAATAACGTTTGCGTGTTTATCCCGTGAAGTATAGGAAAAGTACTGAATTGAGCCGCAGGATCCAATATCTGTATTTCTTGTTTTCCATGTCTTGCACTGAACATTCGATACGTATTTTTCCATGTACACTGGTTTCATGGTAGGGGCAGGAAGTTCAGTATACTTCAATTCGGTTGCAGCTTCGTCCAGGAAGTGGAGTGCACTTCAGTGCACTTCCAGGCTCATTCACATATTTGCACCCGCACTTCCAGTGCAGTTCCCTAAAAAAAACATGTCTAGCCTAGACCATGCATGTCTGGTGCATGTATTCCTACAACTCTATGGGAAGTGCACTCCGCACTTTTCTGCACTTCCTCGTGGCTTGGGCATGTTTTTTGCAGTTTCACGTATAACAAGGTGTCACTACCAACTTGCGAGTTCCTAATGTGCAATTATGCAGGAATTACATTAACTCAGTGTGCATGTGAAAAAACGTATTTGGTTTCGGTAAACAATGCTGTATTTATTAGTTTGGCATCAATAAAATGTCTTACAACGTGAAATGATCATATGGAAATTGCATTAATTTAGTGTCACTGTACATTGGGAAAAACGTGTTTGCTTGTACTTCACTATACAATTTTAAAACATTTCACTGCAACAAAAGGTATTTTAGAATATCTTTAGAATATATTAATCATGCGTTAGAATTAAGAAAAACAAACCAGAAATCAGAATATTGCATCGGAACAGGATGACACTAATATACTGAACCCCAATGAAAAGTATCCACATAGAAAAATTAACACATTAATTTTGTAAGTTACTAAGTACTGTGTGTGCATATATGCATGGTTTGGAGCCTACATCAGGGTCATTCAGGACAACTTTTTAACTTTTGCTGGGTTGTTACATAATGCATGTGACTTTTGTGCACCGAATATGGTTTCTGTCCACCACTCCTATTGGATGGCTAAAATGACCTGATGTTTTCAGTGGCTTTAAAAAGGGATGTTCAGCCAAGAAAAAAGCCAGTGGTCTCAGGTGTGTTGAGGCGATCATGCCGCGTCTGAGCCAAGGTCAAAGACACCATGCTTTGGGGCTTGCAGAGGGTGGAGTCCCAATCACTCAAATCGCACAAAGAATGGGGTGTACTCGGCGCACCATCCAACGACTAATTGAACGGCAACAAGAAACTGGATCCGTAGATGATCAGCCTAGGCCTGGCCGAGAAAGAGTGACAACACCTGGCCAAGACCGTCACATCCGGCTGATGCACCTGCGAGACCGTTTCCGTACAGCAGCCCAAACAGCCCGTGAGACTCAAGGGGTGAATCACCGTCCTGTCAGTAGTTCTACTGTGGAGAGGCGACTGAGGAGCAGTGGCCTAACAGCCAGAAGACCTTACAGGGGTAACCTGCTGACCCAACCCAGAAGAGAAAGACGACTGCAGTGGTGTAGAGCACACTCCAGGTGGACTCGCCAGCAGTGGAATACCGTCCTTTTTACTGACGAGTCCCGTTTTTGTGTCAGCAGAGCAGATGGCAGAGAACGTGTGTGGCGCCGGACTGGGGAGAGATATGCAGATGCCTGTGTCCGTCAGGCAGATCGATGGGGTGGACCCTCTGTCATGGTGTGGGCAGGCATCAACAACCGCTACCGGACACCCCTAGTGGTCATTCGAGGGATCCTCAATGCTAGGCGGTACATTGATGAGGTGCTGGAGTCGCACATGGTCCCATTTATGGAGCAGCATCAAGATCTGGCGATCTTTCAGCAGGACAATGCACGTGCACACTCTGCAAGATTAACAATGAACTTTCTCAATGAGAACAACATCAATGTCATGGAATGGCCAGCGTTCTCACCCGATCTGAGCCCTATTGAACATTTGTGGGATCAGTTAGGCCAAGGTATTCAACGGAGGACACCTAGGCCTACTACCGGAAACCAGCTGATCCAAGCTCTGCAGGAAGAATGGAATAATGTTCCCCAACACAGAATTCAAACCCTGGTCAGCAGTATGCGCCGCAGATGTATAGCATGTGTTGATGCTCGAGGTGGCCACATCCCATATTGAACAGAAAAATTTGTGTGACTTTCAATTAGGGCAGTTAATGACATTTTTTGCCTGTAAGTGACGTTAATGTCGGTAGAGCGTGACATTATTTTTACGCCAGAAAAGTGAATGCTTTGTTAAGTTCTAAGCACGTCTAGGTATGAAATGTTTCAAGTATAAACAATAAAATACTTCAAAATTGGCATGTGGATACTTTTCATTGGGGTTCAGTATAATTGTCCTGTGAATTATGTTTAAATAAAGTTATGTTATAGAATGTACTACTAATGTTCAAAGTAACCCCCTGTTTTAACCGCAGGCAGACCCAGCAGACATCCATGTCACAAAATATTTACAGTGTTTCCATCCTACAAATATTCTATATTAATTTTGATTTTAGGTAAAATTTGATTTTGTGGTATTAAATATAGGGCATATTCTACTTTAAGCATAATTAAAAATAGGTACATGTACTAATGGTAAAAACAAGAAGCTGGCCTTACCATTTAGTTCTGGTCTCTGGATTTTGTTGTAGGACATGTGAAATGAATCATGCATTGTGAGCTGTTACATGTTCTGTAAATGTAATCAAAGCAATAAACAGGACGTGTAAGTTGCCATTGCGTTCATTAATTAAAATATTTCATTCCCTTCTGTCATATAGCCATAGCATTTTATGTTTCTCATGTGCATATTTTGAACATGAAGTTTCAATGGACATTAGTTCAAACTGAGACTTATAAAGACATTACATCAAGAGAAATGAAGTACACGCCTTGCTATGAAATAATGCTGTAATTTGCTTGAGTGAAATGGTATTGTGGCAGACAGAGTTTACATGTATCGTGCCATAAATCCCCGATACCATTCTTTAACCTTTGAAATGGGTTACGATGGCGTCGTCTGCTGTCAGCGACACTGTTGAATGTCCACTGGAACATTTGGCGTCTGTTGCGGCACAACTTATGGAGTAGGACTTAACAATCATGAGATAAACAGATCATAGCATGGTTTGTAGTCGGTATGAAGAATATCACATCACACTTGGTACCATATGGCAGGCATCCGTCACTTCGCTAACGTATTCTGCATATATGGCACCTAGTGCTCGTTAATATCCGTATGGACACTTCCTGCGCCACTTATACAACAAATATTATATACATGTATATATTTTATGTGTATGTATGTATGTATGTATGTATGTATGTATGTATGTATGTATGTATGTGTGTGTGTTTTGTGCGTATATATATATATATATTCATATCAACATTTCCTATCGTAAACATGCACGTATATAGGCACCATAAATAGAATTATATTTTCTGGTGCTTACTCACATAATATGGTCATGCAATAATTACAGTACAGAGCTTGTTGTCATCAGATTGTTTTCACAGTATGCATGGGGCAGTTTTCACATGTTTTATAAGTAACCAACTAAACATTTATTTTTTTTCCATGTACGAACATGAAACAAATGAACACTTATCGCACTGAAAGGATTCCTGGAATAAATGAGACACGTTCAGACCTACTATGTTACTGACCATATGGCAAGATATAACATGTGCAACTGAAGCTCAAACTCAATTATCCAAAAAAGAATATAATTACATTCCACATTCACACCAGGTACATACAAAGTCAACGTTCCTGTTTATTTGAGTACAGTATAGGACTCCAGGCTTGTTACAGCTTGAAATGTTATACCGCAATGACGTATAACGTAATATTTCAATGCAAAATAATACATTTCAAGCTACTACCAATCCAGCTACCAATCCAACTTGAAATGTAATAAATGCGCTGATTTGTGATCTGTCAAAATGTAACAACAGTGCCACACGCACAACTAAAAAATTGTTGGACATAAACAGCAAGTTAAAATAATATTGGTCTCTACAGGAAACAAAAATGAGAACCCACCACTCAATCAATGATTTCCAGATACCAGAACTCCGTGCTTTTGATGTCCTTGGTCGATATAATGTATTTTGGTACATATTTTGGCTTCATGTATGTATGTATGCATGTATGTATGTATATATATATGTGTATGTGTGTATGTATATATGTATGTTTGTATGTATGTATGTATATGTATGTATGTGTGTATGTATGTATGTATGTATGTATGTATGTGTGTATGTGTGTGTATGTATGTATGTATGAGCATGTATGTATGTATGTATGTGTGTATGTATGTATGTATGTATATATGTATGTATCTTTGTATGTTTGCTATTTAAAGATAAACAAATAAACAAACCAATAAACAGTTGCACCCCTTTATGCATGAACTCCGACGTAAAACTGTCAAGTGATTCAATGTAAGCAACGCACACCATGCTATCGCTGCTTAGTCAAAGGTTCAGTGCAAAGAACATTTTGCAGGGATATTTGAATTTTAATGTCCATATAGACAGTCAGGCAAATGAGTACATAAAAAGCGTACAAGGTACTAGAAAAGCCAAAGAGAAGTGTGATTTAGGATGGAGGGCCGCGATGCAGGCTTTTATTTTAAAGTAGGGCAGGAGTGATGAATCTAGAAAGGAGAAAACAGAAGTGGACATTAGGTAGTAATAGTAAGTGTAAGGTATGTAGACAAGCGGCAGATGAGACACTAGATCATAAGCTGTTGTGGTGTGATGCATATAGAGATATAAGAGAAGATTCTTTCAGAAAGTGGCAAAAGGGAAGACTATAATAACAAGGGTATAGAAGAGGTTCAGTGTTTAGAGGCAGAGGAACATGTAGCATGGCTTTAAAGTTTGAAGGGTGGTTTTTGAGAGGCACGAAAGGTACTCAGCGTGTACAGGACTATTTGGTAGGGTGCTGGGAGAAAGGAAATGAATTGATAGGATAAGATAGCAAGATGGTAAATTAGAATTTCAGAGTGCAGGGAGGAAAGGGAATGGTGGTAGCCCTTATAGTGGATCCCATGGGATCCCCCATGGGAAATGCCTGAGCCTTAGAGGTGGAGGTAGGGTGAATGAGGGATTTTTTGGAGGGGGGGGGGCTACAGGTGGTGAGTGTAGGAGGATATATCCAGGACCAGGGGCCCAACGCAGCTGTGATAGAGTGTGTGGTGGACCCTTTCCCTCGGCTGTGGTCCTGGAAAACATGGCAGCAGGTGCTGATTAGGATAACCATGGTTTCCACTGCATCATCAACAAAAATTAATTTTTCTGGGCCACCTGTGTCACACAGGATCATGGCACAGAAGCGAAGCGCCACAGCAGTTTTCTTCTTCTTCTTCTTCTTCTTCTTCTTCTTCTTCTTCTTCTTCTTCTTCTTCTTCTTCTTCTTCTTCTTCTTCTTCTTCTTCTTCTTCTTCTTCTTCTTCTTCTTCTTCTTCTTCTTCTTCTTCTTCTTCTTCTTCTTCTTCTTCTTCTTCTTCTTCTCCTCCTCCTCCTCCTCCTCCTCCTCCTCCTCCTTCTCCTCCTCATTATTATTATTATTATTATTATTATTATTATTATTATTATTATTATTATTATTATTATTATTATTATTACATGGCATCACGGACTTTTCCACGATTCAAAGTGAGTCACGATCTGGACAATACTTTGTAAATGATTCAGAATAGCAACCACTAATATTGTGAAGCAATGAGCTTTCATTTCAAATATATTGAAGAATCGTACACGAATAATACTTTCAGGGCTGGTAGGTGGGCCTTCCTCTGCGGGAACACACACACACACACATACACACACACACACACACACACACACACACACACACACACACACACACACACATATATCAGCACACGCAATTACAACATCGAGATGAATATGGAAAAAAAGACACGAGCTAAACTTAGAGGTTATCAGATTGAATGAGTCTTTTTGTTATACAAATATGTGAAATTCAAAGACTGCAAGAAAACGCATGTATTACAAAGTGTGAATCCTCAAATAAGGCTCTGCTTTTTCCATTGTACTATTTACAACACATGCTGTTCACAGTTTATGTCATTTGTGCACTGCGTTTGTTGTGTTGTACTTTGGTTGACATTCTGTGCAACTATCTACCGATAGCGTCTCATGTTTGTTCCATCGCAGTTGGTATTGTTATAGGTACAATCCTGCATGGTGTATGTTTAGTGTTTTTTATTTTTAATGTCGGGGCTGGACCACTAATTTTGTGAACGTTTGTGGTACGTGGTATACAAACCTCGATATACTTTATTCACACATCTGTTGTTATTCAACATATCTTTCTCCGAGCCTCATGGGCGAGAGAACATCAACTAAATTATCTTATTGAACTGTATACAGCAGGCATAAGTGCCAAAAGGTCCAATAAATTTCCACCCCCCCCCCCCAAAAAAAATAAAATAAAACAACGACGAAAAGGATGAAGGAAGGTCAATTCTAATACATGTTTACAATAATAATTATTCTCTGCATATGGTCCTCAAAATAATTGATTCAACAAGCAGTGCTCTATTCATTCTGATTAAATATAGCACTTTAGCAACGCGAGATACACCAAACATTTTTGACATTCAATTTTAGGACTTTTTTCTGATTTTGATAGATGAACATCGTGTCTATCGACAGGCGAAAATTCAATTCGGAAGGCAAAAAATAGATATAAGAAAATGATGAGACAAGCATGTGTTTATCAAATACCACATGGGTCTTTCTGGTTCCATATTCATACAAGAAGACAAGAGTGCCCGTCAATAATATAAGCTATGCACCACATAAAAGCTGTTAGCGAACAGTCGCTGATGCCTTGAGCTGGGTCACAACACTGATGCGGTGAGTACTGCATTGTGTTTGTAGCCTAGCGCTTGGGCTGACCAAGCATGCTACACGAATGACCATTATCTGACGATGTGAAAGTGTTAGCCAATATCCCCGGCAATATGGATTATGAACTGTTCATCAATGGCGAACAAAACCATCTTACTTGTTGTTGTTGTTTTTTGCTGAAGACATTGAAAGAGTGTGGTCATTTGCGCTTTGATTATGCTGACTTTAACTGACTGACTGTAAAGTCGTTCGAAGAAAATGCGTCACGCAAAGTGTTTTGTTTGCATTTATGACTGAAACCATTACTTGCAGCTGTCCGTACGTCAGAGGTGTTATTGATTGGTGGGGTCTAACTTCCCATAAAGTTTGGGTTCAAATATGTTAAAAATAATTACAGGTGATTTTACACATATATCATAAGTTAAAATGATGATTTTAATACATTTAAAATGAGCCTACTGGGCAAGCCACATGCGCGGCTTATAGACCTGCGGCATGGAGGGCACTTCAGGGGTCATACCCCAACCAGTGGTATAACAAGTCACAACCTATATTTTCTTATAGGTATATATGTCCTCTTCATGAAAAAATAGGTTGTGGAATCTGAAAAGCATTTTATCATATATATTTCTGCCCGTTTCCATGACAACCTATGCCATTTCTGAGACAACTCAAATTTGTTCTGAAAAATAATAACTTTGGTGATACTGCTAGTGGAAAGGCTAAATAAACACTAAATGTGCTCAATTGCTCTAATGTAGTCACAAAATACAGAGTTTGTTCAAAGTGCCTAATTACCATATGTTAATTTATGCAAATACATGAAATTTACATCGAAATTAAGATTGTGCGACAGATAACATACTATATTTACTAAGATATAGTTTCGTTTATTTAAAAAATGGCAAAATGATTAGGAATGGTACTCATACAAGTTTTATTTATCATGTTTATATTAGTATACCATATGCATATTAATTAATATGCTAATATGGCTATCATATGTCATGTTTGCTGAGGGAACCGTCATTACAATTGCCAATACAACTGATAAAGTAAAATAGTACACTGTACCATGTATTCACACCTACACGTAATTTACAGTGAACCATCCCATGGAGTCCTGCAACATAACTAATTTATCTCTGGCATCAAACTATAATTCAAAATGCCTTTTAGTAAAGGAAAACAGTATAAGTACATGTACACACTAAATACAGAGCTGATCAATGATGGTCAAAGTTTGGAGATTCTACGCCAAAATTCAATCATCATCATCATCCTCATCATCACTGTCTGTTTCAGTGTCAAAAATGTCATTTGCACACTCATGTCCAAAGCATGCACATAATTCTGTACATTTAAGTCCTGTCTGGAGGCAATGGCACTTTCTTGCGACCGTACACTCAATATCGGTGCAATACAAATGAGTCAGGTTGCGGACTTCCAGTGGGGCTAGCTCCTTGGTATACATCAAAGGCTTGAGGTAGCCATCATGAGACATTTCCCAGCCGTTATCATTGGGATCCCACACTTTAGGGTTAGGAATGTGACTGCTGTATTGGTGTCTTTTTGTCCAAAACCACTTCCTAGTAGTCATTACCCTATTGCGCAGTCCGAACTCTTTACTCTCCATAAGATAACCTATCCCTGTCTAACCTATATACATATAGAAGTACTATTGTCGAAATTGCACACGTTGACACAGGCTGTATTAGCCCAAATAAATTAAAGGAACTTCGGCGGGTAACTGCTCAACATGTTTCGGAGCCTTTTACCCGTACATGTCTCTCTGAGTAGCGGCTCCTTGTCTAAGCTAAATATTCAGCAAAGACAACCCACATAATAATGGATAAATATGAACGTGGCAAATCATGGATTAGCTAAATGCGTGAAGTTTTGCTTATAAATGCAGACCTTCATTATGAAAGAAGATTACTGTCAAACAAACTATAATTCCCAAATTGGTATAGTACAGGTTCAGTTAAGAACAATTTGACTTACCCCTGAACCAATACGTACCCTTTCTAGCTGGACAGCTTATCCTAGTTAAACCATCCGCCAGTGTTTAACTGAAGTGGAAACAAGCTGGGGCATTATATTCAGTCCCAGTGATTGTAAAATAAACAGTGACAGCTAGACCACCTGTATAAAGCAAGGGAAAACCTAACAAGGACTGCAACAATGAACATCCTGCACCAGAAAAGTAAACCAGCTCCATGATGACACCAAACAATAAGATCTATTTCATTGCCAACCCTGAGTCAATGTATCAACGTAATGTGTCAGCTTTGTGACATTTGAGAAAATACTGTCAATTTTGAGTATTTTTGTTTTTTAATATTGAGTAAATGTGCATTTAGGCATGTCAGAAAAGAATTAAAGTCATTAGTATTTATGCCGAAAACATGTTATCAAAACAATTTTTCTTAATAGGATTTTAAGTACAATTAGGCAAACAAATATTTGTCGTAGGCCGCTGCTTGCTACCGATAGCCCCCCCCCCCCCCCCCCGGTGGGTGGGTGTTAACCTGACAGAAAACATGTAAGCCTAAAATGTCTGAAAGTGAATATTAAAACCGACAGATGCCAAAAGATAAAGCTAAGTAGCAAAATAAGTCTAAAAACTGTAAATTATTGTGGCCAAACTTGTTTATAACCTTTGGATATTAACAGTAAAATTATAGGGCAAGTCAGAAAAGAATGAAAGTCATTTGTATTTCAGTCAAGAGAATGCAATGAAAATATTAACCAGATATCAAGTACAATTAGGCAAGCTTGTAACTGTCGAAGGCCGCTACTTCCTACCGATATCCCCTTGGGGTTTAACCTAACAGAAAACAAGCAAGCCTAAAATGTCTGAAAGGTGAATATTAAAACAGAATGATGCCAAAAGATATAATTAAGTACCAAAACAGGCAAGTCTAAAATCTATAAAATTATTGAAGCCAAACTTTGTGACCATCTCGGGATATTTACAGCAAAATTTGTAGAAATATTTGATTAAAAGTACATCTTTGAATCCTCCTGACTCAAGTTTATTGTAAATAAAATTTGGTTCTAGATGCAAAGTCCAGAAATTTAGAATAAATACGACCAAATCTCAAAATCTGTGAAAAAAAACGTATTTAATCCAGTAGTATCCGAAATATTACTGTCCGGGAAAGGATAATTAACTACTTCAAAATTAAACTCATCTATTTTGTGATAGACTTTAATACAATATCTGTCATTAGTGACCTGAATATCCAAGTCCAAAAACACATCTCTGAAACCATCTGCATTGTTACCCTCCAAAGTGATATCTTTTGGGTAAATTTCTTTAGCAATTTCACTGAAATTTTGTACATTTACACAAACAATGTCATCAATATATCTTGCGTTGTTTGATAATTTTGTAGCCATTTAAAAGTCCCTTTTCATCAGTTCATCCATATACTTAAATTCAAGCCAGGTTAAATACAAATATGCTGGTAAAGGGGAGCAGTTGCTACCCATTGGAATGCCTTTCATCTGTAGAAAAACCAATGGTCGGCATTGAACAAAAGTATTATCCAAAAGAAATTTTATAGCATCTATCAAAGTTTCAACAGTGTAAGATTTCACGTTATTTTTTGAATATTTATTGTGTGACCAATGTGCTTTCTTTGTATAAGAATTAATATTAATGTATGGTTTACCATTATGGTTAAACATTTTGCTTATTAATTCTGAAAGTGAACTTTTGACTTCATCTATGGGTAGATTTGTGTGCGGTGTAGAAAAATCAAAACATTTGACATTTTTTGCTTTTACATCTTTGATTTTAGATATAAACTTGGCAGAATTGTTAATACTCCAAAAACAGTTTATTTCACTGTTTCTAGAAATTGCATTACAGTATTTACGAAAAAGATTCCTAATTGCAGTCAAACACAATTTTCTGTCTTCTGATAATTGTTTTGTTGTACATTTTGCAGCACCGGCTATGAATCTAGATTTCAAAGGGTTTTTATGTAATTTGGGTTTCCAGAACAAAAGTGGAATAGAGGAGTCCTCTTCAAAAATTTTGATCTTGAAATTCCGTTTCATTTCATCTTTATGTGTATCTATTAAATTATCAATGGATTGTTTGTGTAATTTATATACGTCATTTCCTCTTATGTTTGATTATTGTTTGTACCAAGTTCTTTTTTTAAAACATCCAGATAATATTTTTTGCAGATGATCCCAAGATTGTTCCCTGCCTTATCTATGTTAGTTACTACAAAACTTTCTTGTAGCTCTTTGACTGCTTTTGAAACTTCAGGTTGTTTTAGATTAACCGTATTGAAATTCTTAATGTGGGATTTGTGACGATAAATTCTTTTTTAAAGACTTTTTTCAAGTTTGATAACCATGCTCAAATTTCTGAAATTCCATTTTTTCTTTCTTTGCGCATTTCATACAGTAGGAATCATATGTATCCTGAAAAATACTGTCAATGTTCAAATTGGGACCTATCCGAAGTTTTGTACCTTTTTTCATAATTTCTTTTAAACTTTAATTTTGTATAATATCCATATTACCTGTAAATACATGTTTGTGGTATTCATCAACAAAATCAGAATATTTACTGTCAGATATACAGTCACAATTTTGATTCGCTGCGATATCTTCAAGAGTAATTGAAGCCAGAAATTTCTTGTAATTCATGATACTTTGTCCAATATTGTTGCCATATTTATAGGAAATGATGGGGGGATCTTTTATTTTGCACTCCTTGGGAATCATGTTACGCACAAATTTCAATTTGAAAAGATACTGAATGTTTAGTGAATCAATAATTTTGTGTTTGAGAGGAATGCTGCAAAACATTTGATCTAATTTTTTTATTAGAATCTGGTTTCCGAATGTTTGTTGTGTAAGCGTACACAATTTCACAAAAAAAATTGCGGTAATGTGTGCTCTGAATCAGTAAGATCCAAATATTCATTGATTTTTTTATGTCTCGAAATGATAGTGCTTTAAGAGCTGTATGTAGTTGATCAATGCCATTGTGGCACCAGATGGCACTTTGGTATTGTGCCCTTTTCACATGTTGCTCAAATACATCCTCAGTAGGCGATAGTTGAGCAGCTGATTGGTCTGTGGTGGAGGCAAGCACATATCGCAGCTTGTCCAAAATAGTTTTGTAATAAGTCCCTTTTCCTGTGTTGAGAGCTTTGCTTCATAAAACACAGGTATTGGGATTTAGCTTGGCTGGGGGTGGCTTCTTAGCTGGCGGTTCCAGGTTCATGATTTTAGGTTCACGGTAAAAAAATATCTAACCTGCAGATACATGAAACCGTGGGTATTCTTTCCAGGTCCAAGCTTCATTTAAAAAAAATAAACCAGTTCACCATGTGTTTAATAATAATCATGCAACACATTTTGACAATATGCGCAGTCATTCTCAATAACACAGATAATGAGACAATCACATAGCAGAGTTAGAATCCGACATGGACTCCGGAAGTCAAAGAAATGTGCCCAGATTTGTTCTTTATGGTGCCTCTACAACACAACACATAAATTATAAAATCATAATTTGAAGATGAATTCATTTGCATAAATTTAATGATAGGGTTGCTAAATTGTATTCACTTCATATTTTTTTCCGGTAATATGTCTGCTAAATTTGCTCAAATTCCAACAATGCGTTCTGGAGACAGCACTTTCGCACAAGCTAGCCAGACAGACACCCCATAAACATAATGCCCCCCCCCCCCCCCCCGTGGCGGACCCATAAATTTGCAGTAAAACTGTGAAAGAAAAATGCTGATAAGGCGATTTGGATTCTATGTTCTATATGTTTTGAATCACGTTTGAAGAAAAATGTACCTTTTGGCATTGGTACAGCACATAATGTGTGATATACATAGTTAGAATGGCTTCAAAAACCCCAACATTTGAAGCATAATTTGCATACATGTAATGGTGTCCACTTCATACACCCCAGTAAATTTGGTATCAGTATATCCCTGGATATATTTTACCTTAATCATTTAACATTTACTTCCATTTTTGGTAATTTGGCAACTGCAGCAAACAACATCAACAAATAGAGGTATTTATATTGCCAAATAGGTGACAAAATTTTGCATATAATTATAATAATAATGATGTTAATCACTTAAATTTTTAAAAGCTTCATGTCTGTTGAAAGAGTAAGGTTAGTGCTACCTTTTAATGAAATTTGGAGTAGTTATCTTTAAAATTAAAGCAAATATTAAAAAAATTAGTGAAAAGTAGTAATTTTCCACAAAAATAGAGGTTGCCATAGAAACGGGCGTGTAAATATACCAAAAAAACGCTTTTCGGACTCCACAACCTATGTTTCTGTAAAGAGGAGACATGTGCGCACATTTTGATGTAGGTTGTGTTTTGTTATACCTTTGGTTGGGGTTGCACCTATTTTTAGGGCACTTTTGAAGCCTTTGCCGCTAGCCTATAACCTCCAGATCGTAGTCACTGGCACGAAACTGTTGCGGACGCCATAAACGCAACCTTTTTCTAAGCCAGCGTGCGATAGGTCACAGAACTGCATTGGTACTAAACATTGCAAGACAGGACAACTTTAGCAGTGATAGTAAGCATTATGGTGATAATGGCAACCTGAATGTAGTCTTCACATTATCTGCGAATGATGAACATACTTGAATAGACAAGGCTATTGCGGCAGAAGAACAGACATTCAAGTCGCACCAAGAAACCACCATCCGTTTATTGATTGACTGATTTAACAATCTAACCCTTTAAAAAGGGGCACCAACAGGCAGGCAAGAACACAAACACGTGTCACATGAAGCGTCACTGCGTGCGCACTCATTCAACCTTAAAACACTTTGCAATATATACACTTTACAGGTTATACAGGTTGGTCAGATTGGAGGTCGGTGATTGACTGCGTCCTAAAGTGCCAAGCTTCAACTAAAAAATCTTTAGAGATGCGGTCATAAGCGTTGCCAATTTCAAGACCAAAGTCATAAACATGCTCACCCATGAGCCAACAGACTTTATTATTCAGAGATGAGGCCGAAAAACTTTGCCAAAAATAGTCAAATTATAAGTATTTACACTTTGCTTTCTAAGGATACAAACATTTTCGACCATATTTGATTGAGTGCAGGGCAGAAACAAAAAAAAAACACAAAAAATGGGGTAAATCTTCCTTAGTACTGTTATTTAAAACACATTTACCATCAGAGATATTCCATCTTTCCAAATCGTCACCATGACCAAAACATCCAGTTCTGGCCCTTTATTTTAATCTTGTGCTGGCTACATTTTCTACATTAAAAAAATATCTCTCTCCACAAATAGACATTTAAACATAAGATACCAATTAAGTGGCCGTTTGGCATAAATTTCCAGAATAAAATTGTAATTGATATCCTTCAATAGATAATTTTTACAAAACGATGTAACCAATTTGGATTTCTCGATTGGAAAACACCGTTCATACATACATACATGATAAAACGTTTTCTTCATTTTCTCCTCTTGCGGCAATGCACCAGAAATGTTGTCTCTATTATATTCAAACAAAACATCAAAATTGGTTAACACTCTCTTCTGTCAGGTCAATCAAATTTCATGTGGAGGGAAATATTTTACTCCAATGCGTTCCAAATAAATATTGAAAGACAATCACCCAAGCTCATCTATTGTAGCGGCCATTGAAGGTGAACTGTTAACGTGTAAAATGGGTTTAGCCATTGCGTATTATAATGATTTGAGAAAAGCCTCAGATTCCTTCGTGTTACATACCCAAACTGCAGCACCATGTGAAATAGACGGCAAGATAATGTTTTTCCATATCGTATTACCGAAACTTACACGATTTGCATTTTGATGGGATGAAAGTATATTATTTGGATATCCTCTTCAACGAGTTGCCTTGGGAGCAATCAGTTCTTTTACATCTGGCGAGTCTTTCAGGGAGGCTGTAAAATTATGCCTAAGTACTTATATGTTCTATTTTCCGAAATAAACCTCCTAGCATCCATTTTTTTAAAATCTACTCTATTCCCCACAACCATGACTTTAGATTTAAAGCAGTAAAAAGACATATTCCATTTTGTAGCGAACACTTGGGCTATATTTAGCATACAAACTAATTGGGTTTCATTTTCGGCTAATAGGGCTATGTCATCGGCATATACGAGACATGGAATATAGTTATTGTTAAAAGGTATACAAGTATTGCCTTTTTTTAACATATCGATCAAGTTGAGCATTACAGGGGAGAACAAAGTGGGGGAGAGGATGCATCCTTGCTTAACTCCATTTGGAGTCCAAGAACTCTTCAAAGAACCGAATATTACCTTTTTTCAACTTTATGGTAGAGACCTTTAATGAGACGCCATGTTTTTCCTTGAATCCCCTTTTCCCATCAAAGGACAAAGAGTGTTTCCCTAATCACAGTATCAAAAGGTTTAGATATATCCAAAAATGAAATCCAAGTTTTTGTCTTTTCCCTAAAGTACAAATTCCCCTTTAAAATAATGTTTTGTCCACAAGTCCTCAGTGCTTCCTATAGGCTCCATGCATCTCCCTTAATGCTCCCATGCTCTAAAAACCTCATAAATTGACGTTTGACTCCAGGTATGAATGCTTTATTAACATTGGATTGGAGCGTAATTCCGCGCTAATTGGAAAGCTTTTCTGGAGATCCTTCTCTATGGATCGGTTTTATGTACCCTTGAAACCATTGATCTGGATAAGCTTCTAATACCTTACACATGTTAAACAGATCGACCAGGGAAGTAATCAAAGCTGTACCACCTTTCTCTAAAAATTCATTAGGTATATTGTCTATCCCACAGGCTTTACCATTTTTCACTTTCGAAACAGCTACTTTGACATTATCAAAATGAATTTAAATTAAGCCTGTCGTAGCACCTTTGTAGCTCATAAACTCATCAACCTGACCTTACATAATGTCATTTAGGGCAGAAATCTGCCTATTGCCAATTGGGCCATTATTTTTCCAGTAATCTGCAAGAATTTCACTTATTTCTTTCGGGTCCGTTATGGTTCGTTTGCAATCTTTGGGATCTATAAAATTTAGAGGGAAATCATTGTTTTTATTTAGGCGTCTGAGCATTCGACAATATGTCTTTGTGTTTTCTGTTCCTTTCCTTGGATATTGAATAACAATCTGAATCATATTTCTCACTCTTTTGGCTCTGATCTCTTCTTGTATCTTATGCTTTTTTGGAAATGCAATCTTCCTACAGCTCCTGCAGAAATTCCGGAGAGCATGCACAGTCATTGTTGCGCTTAGCCCCATAACGATAAAAACGATAAGCTTGTTTTCAGCTTTGAATTAAATTGCGAATTTCTTCAGTCCCAGAGTATTTGTTCTTACCTGTGCACTTTTTTTTTTACCAACAAAGCAGTCTACTACCGCTATTAATATATCACACAAGCTACACCAAGCCGCATTGACTTGTACTGAAAGAGTAACAACTCCAATGGCCGAGACCAACATTTAGTTGGTGTCTAAACAGTGCCTCCTAAGTTAATTCTTTAATGTTGCACTTATTGTTGACTGTTTGACCAAAAAAGAAAAAAAGAGCAGTCGATCTTATCTACTATAAGCAAGTTGAAAAAAATAAAAAGCCAGCTAATGTGTGTCGTTATTTAGCCTGGTATTTTGCACTTAAGTCAACTCATAACACAGCATTTGTCTGTGCGGTTGTCCGGTCATCATTTTTGTAATGTTTCACTAGATACCAGGTGTCCATTCTCTGATTAACCTGGGCAAACGGTCGTTAAAATGTTTTGAAAATAAGACTTAATGTCTTAACTTTAATCTGCCCTGTCGGTTGTGTCTGAGGCAGTTATTATTGTCAGTTACCAATCCAAAATGCGATACGATACCCTAGCAGGCAAAACACGCCCGTGTTGGTGAGGGCCATTTTGTACATGACGCAATATATTGTGAGGCATTCGCACAAAGCCAAAGTAACATTTTATTTTGATATCAAAATGAGTCACCGCTAAAGGTTTTCAGCACTGTTAACACGCATAGATGAAAGTAACGAAGTGGGCTGAACATATTTCAATGTATCGAAGTTTGTACACGATCGTATTAAATCTCATAATGCCTGGCAGGTGGTCACATGCAGTTTGTTGACTTTCGTTGTTTATCTATAGCCCGGCATAAGCACACATCTTAATGCCTTGCGTAAATTAAATATTTGCTGGCTTGTTTTTGTTTTTGTTTTTGCTTTTTTTTTTTTGTTTTGTTTTATACACATGTGTACCGACGGCAAGGGTGCTACGGATTCAGTCTTGGGCAGCAAAAGGGCTCCTCCCCCCATGACGTCAGAGGGCAAAACCAGCAGTCGAAGTGGTTTGTGATGCCTCTAAGACTATGATAGCTCCATTTTTGAAGGAAATTAAACTCATCTCAATATGATTACTTGAGTGACAACTTGTAAGAATGTTCAGACTTATGTAATGTTTCATGATCAATAAGACTTCGGCCTAGCTATAAAGTTCCAGAGTCAATTTATTGTCTTAAAAACCCTTTGAAGTTCGATTTCTCTCTTTGATAAAACGGACAATAGAGGTAATTTTGCACAGTTATTCTGGGAGAGCGTCTCAGCGAAAAGGAATGGAATTAAAAGGATAAAGTTTGTGAAGGTCATAACTAAAAAAAAGAATAAAAAAAAATATCCAGCGATTTTCATTTGCTTGCCCCGTTTTTTTCCTATGGACCAAAATATTGAGCAGGTCAAAGATCAAAGGAAAATGTGACATGTCAAACTTTAAGGTCTTGCAGTGACAAAAGTATCTGGAATACAGGATAGGATAGTTTTCCCCCATAGATATGTCACCCAAAGAATGCACAAATTTTTATCATTTTATGTCAAGCACGCAATGCTTGACATAAATTGATAATGCTTTGAATGGTAAATATTCAAGAAAACCCAAACTGAGGCAGAGAAACTACGTCCTACACAGTTGGCCCTGAAGTACCACATATATTGGGCCCACTTCCAATCCATGATAGGGCATAATTCAAATGCGGCAAAGCCATTCATCCCATCACCAGATAGGTATGGCTAGAGGAGGAAAAGGAACAGATTATAACGAGTAAGTAAGTGCTGTTTTCGACATATTGAGCTGTGGCTGTGCCAAAAGCATACGCAAGGACAAACTCTGTTCTTGTAGAAAAAAATGACATCACCTGCACAACAATGTGTTTCTGCAGCGGGAAGGAAGAAACATATGTGAACACTGAACATGTTGAAGCAGCTTCAGATGTCAATATTTTGGACAGTGATTCACATCAGGACACTTGTGATGCACCTTGTTTTGGATAGTACACGTGAAAGCTGACATTACTGTCCTGTTTCCTGAAATACCATTATACATTCAAAACTGCATGACGATGGGATATCATATGGTAATATGGTATTGTATTTAGGCTTAAAATCATTAATACATTTGTTCAATCTCTGCAACCGTTACCGACACAAAGTTGCAAATCCTGCAAAAAGTTCTAATTTTTAACAAATCTACATGTTGGATCCGAGTTTGTGACCAAAATTTTGCCAAAATGGGTATTTAAGTCATTCTTTACCAATCTTTGATTTTTCAGTATATATTGACCTACATATAGGATGACAACTGCAAATTCAAATTTTTCCGACAAAGAGCTTTCATTCAAATTCCAACATGCCTAGTCTTTCAGTCAGTGGTTCTTTGCACTGTCTAGCAAGTTATGCTGCAGCAGCCCTTGTGGCAATTGCAGCATGAGTTGCCAAGCAGTACAAAAACCGGTGCCCAGGTTCGTTATTATCATAGTATGCATTGAGTTATGATGTCTATTTTATGTGCAATAGAACCAGAGGTGTAAAAAGCATGAAATTTGGTGCCCATCTTGGACGTCATGTTGGATTTTGCCATAAAATCTCTTGACTGTTTTTTTTTTTTTTTTTTTTTGAGCACAGCCACATTAACTGAACAACATTTCATATTCAAGAGGAAAAATATCGGAAATCCTGTAAATTACAACCATAAGTTTGCAGTCACTACCATTCGGCAGCCGTATTGGACGCCATTTTAAATTTGGCAACTCAACCTTGTTTGCCGCAAATTTTCGAGTTTTTAAGTACTATATTTTTCGAGTATCCCGAGAAAAATCTCTAGATCGACCCCGTTTGTAAAATGTCAATTTTCGCCCCCAAAAATGGATTTTAAAAATTTTTTCTTCATGTATATATTATGTAAAGATCCCATGGAACAAGAATTTATATAGTTTTATGGGTCTAAAAATACAAACCAAAACAGGAGAGCAGATTGAAGACAGCACTCTTGTAAGTGCCTACCTTTGTTTCTGCCACCTTAAGCAAGACAATATGGTTATTTAGGACTGCTGTATCCATATATTCTGATTGTGTGTGTACAGCCATCCCAGACCAGGTGTATACATTTAATTTAAATATATAGGGTCTCTGATGGTGTTGGCAAAGACCGTCCAGGTGGTTTTGAGGGCGGGTTGGCCTTTTTTGTATCTGAAAAACCTTGCTGTCATTTGTTGCCCAGATCTGCAGGCACCAGATATAATGAGTTTATGTGGACTGAGGTAAGAGTTCACGGTAGTAAATGCTTACTGGGTACAGCTTATAGACTGCCTAATGCACCAGCAAAATTTTGGGATATACTTCAAGATGGTATAAACTTGGCAATAATTAGTAATATAAAACATATCATTAGAACTAGTGAAATGAACATGGATTGTAGTGCCACTGCTGGCTCTGAGCTTACGCAATTTTGTTCTGTAAATTTGTTAACCTCCCATATCACAGAACCAGCGGCAATCACTGCAACCACAAATCACCTGTCTACACCAAATTATTTCCAATATACTCACTTTAATCACAGTCTGTTGTCTTGCCACTTATTTCTACATGTGATCGATCTGTAGTTGCCTCAAATATGCTCCACCTTTATGAGCTCGCACAGACTTGTTTAACAATACTTTCTTCCCCCAGTACATCGACACTTTGGAAGCATCTCGCACTCAACATTCAAAATTTTAACTCCCTAAATGAATTCAGGAAACACATATATTCAAACGTCCCCCGCTCAATTAAAGATACTAAATTTTAGGAGTTCGCTCGAGGTTGCCGAAGTTTGCCCGTCGGGATGGTTACTTCTGAAATGGTCTCAGATATGATAGATCGATTAAACATTCTTTGCTACATTATGACAGCATCACTGCTGAACACCTCTCCTTCAGTAAATATGATATCTTTACAGATCGACTTTCATATTCATATAATTCCACCCTTATTTATTCTGTTGTTCCTAGTGTCTTTCTTGTCGGCGTTATTGTGCTGATTTTAAACAAAAGTACTCTTTATCCTAAGTTGGCCCAGAACTACCTCCCTTTTTTGCTCAGTTCGGTTTATGCTAAGACGGCCGATTTCTTTATGATCTCTGATAAACCCAGTGTAGTTGATCCGGGTTTCAGAAGGAAATGCAGTTCGCCCTTCGAGTGCCCTTCCCCCCACAGCATAGCTACTTATTACTCTACCAAACTCTCCGTTCATTTTTGTGCTTTAGATGCACACAAGTGATTTGACAGGGGTTGGCATGGTGGCTTACTTGAAAAATTTAATTACATATTTAACTATTTTTCAAAATCTTCAATGGATTTTACTTGCCAACTGGTATAAAGATTCCTATGCTTTAGTAAAATGGAATGGTGATGTTAGTGAATATTTTCCTGTAGAGAAGGGCGTGGGACAAGAAGGTGTGTAATTAGCAGATATATTTAACATTTTTATAAATGATATGCTGGAATCTATCCGATCGTTAACCAATTGTATCTGTGTGGGTATCATTACTTTAACATATTAGCTTATGCTGACGCGGTTATTCTTGTTAGTAGCACAATAACAAGTTTAAAAGCATCCATTGAGGCTAGTCTGGGGTATTCTGAACAACAGATGTTTTGCTTCAATAAACATAAATATAAATGTAATTTATTGGTTCTAAATGTAATTTATTGGTTCAAACCTTTTACTTAATCCTTTATCTCTTTACCTCAGTGATGAATCTAATTAAGCCATTATGAGTTTGACATTTTGGTTGCTATCCTAGCTCAGCCAACAATTCTAATAATCATGTGTCACACCGTTTTAACAATGTAGGGGGAACTATGGTCTTCAGAATATGGGCTTGTCATACCCATGTCTTATAACTTAAATCAAGGCACATTAATGGAAAACTATATTTAATCCTGTTCTAACGTTTAGACTGGACTCTGTACCTGTGTCCAAAGCATACGTCAGAATTGGAATCTATCCAGAGAACCATGGTAAAGCCTTTATTTGACATCGGGATGCGTTATCACCACAGGTCACTTTTGAGAGCGTTGAATATTTTGTGTATTGCAGATAGTATCACATGTTAAACTTCATTTTGTTTAACAGTAGCTTTAACGTTTACTTTCCTCTACTTGTATTAAATGCCTGCATGCTGCTTTTGTGTTTGCGAAATGTATTGTTTTGGGTAGGGGATGCATAGGGTGCATCATCGATATCATTTTAATTACAGATTTTCTCCTGTTGAAATATCCTTTTCTGATTCAAGTTCCTTTCGTCGTGTTCTAGCCGGCGCCACTTATTGTGATGATGGTGACGGCATGGTTGACAGTAGTAAGCATATATGCAATGAAGATTTCATTAACCATGGGCTAATGAACATGTACTTCCTGTCCAAGCCAGCGCCTTTTTAGCTGGACAGCAAACACTCTCTTCATGCTCATCAGCACCTTACCCTCTTTTCGTAGGACACACCCGCGTTCTATATAATAATTCTTATCGTCTAACTTAGCAGCTATTGTACTTTTAATTAACACATGTATCCGTTTCTGCGTACTATATTGTCTCATCGTTATATTATATGACGGGATGCATATCTTACTGTACTCGTATAGCTGTATGTATTTTATTTCTTTCAGTAACGGGGGTCTGATAAATATTATTATCATCATCATCATTATCATTATTATTATTATAATTATAATTATTATTATTATTATTATTATTATTATTATTATTATTATTATTATTATTATTATTATTATTATTATTATTATTATTATTATTGGGATGATCGTGCAATCCTACACATTTGTACACTCATTTCCGTTTTCCTAATGCAGGGCACATATGCAAAGTGATGACAATGATGATCCTAAATCCTGCCACACCCATTTCCGTTGTCATGCCAAATGCAGGACGAGTATGCATATGGATGATAATGCCGATCCTTCAGGTTTCCACACTGTTTTTTTTTTTTTTTTTTTTTTTGTTTTCCGCCCAAAATAGGGGAGAGTATGCACAGTGAGGATAATGACAACCCTATATGTTTTAACGCTCGTTTGTGGTACCTTCTGAAATACAGGGTGAGTATGCACAATGATAATGATGATCGTACAAACTCATATATTCGTTTCCGTTATTCATCCGTGCCTTCGCAACCAACAGAATTGATGTCGTGAACTGTGAGCGTGTTCTTTAAAACACTTTCAGCATCAATATAATATTGGAAACAAAATATCTTTTCCTGTGACCAAAGAGTTAATTTTGTGCATGTAGGGCAAAAATAGGCTTTAAATACCAGCACAATACAACTTTACTCATAAATTACGCTGTGCACCAAAAAAAGCGGGAGAATAAAAAGAAATTATCCACAGAATGACCCCTAAGCTTGCCCTCTTTTTCTTCTTCTTTTTTTTTTTTTTAAATTTTAAATCCTTTAAACAAAAATACAGTTCCCTGTGCCATAACCTTTGTGACGTTCCAATTATATCTTAGGTATGCCATATTTATTATTCTTGTCCCTAGCATCAATACGTATCTTTTGGATTGCACGTCTACCCACATATAATCCTTTGTCCCATAAATGTGAACAAAGAAGTGCAAGTTGTTCTGCAAATGGCATAGGCTTGTAACCGTTCTGTGGACTTAAGTCTACGATGGACAGCTGTGTTAAGTTCACTTTCGGGTTGTAAGACCACAAATAAGAAATCAATTCCCTTGTCAGGATTTATGGTTCTTGGTAGCACGGAGATTATCCATCTTTCTATGTTTCTTTCAGGCACATGGGTAGGGTAATCATGCGATCGACGTAGAAGGTAATATACAAGCTCTGGCGCATTTTTGTGGTGGAGGCTAATGAGGCTAATAGTGGTGGAAGCTCATAAGGCTAAAAATGCTAATTCCAGTCACGGTGATAATTAATTAATATAGGGACGTAATTAGCATTATTAAAACAGTAATTAACACAATTAACTGGATGATGAACGAATTATACAGGCCCAACATGTATATTGGTGTCATGGTGGCCAGCACCATTCGTATGGACGCCAATCCTCTTATACATACAAGGTCACAACATAATCACAATGGTAAGGAGACAGACTGGAGCTCTAGGGCCTATTTCAAGTTACACCCACTTACAGGGGCCAGTCATTTTGCTGACATCACCAGTATTAACAGATCTGAACAGGTCTTTATGTGAAATGGACAGCTGGTATGGCACAGTGAGCACAATGACAATCCATGCCATAATAATGGGTCACTTTAAGTATTCAAGAAGAAAATCAAAATAAAATATAATACAACACATTACCTGCTGTAGACTTCTGTACACCAATTTGCCAAATGTCTTTGTAACTTGTGTATGTCAGCAAAGACAATACGAGAAAAATTACAAGATACCATCTCTGGAGTGAGGATATTCTTGTCTATTTCTTCTAAATGACATTTCCCCGGTGGACCAAAACGTGTTTTGTCAGCAGGTTTTCATTTCCATTGGTTGTTTATCTTGTGTTCTGGCCTCCCACTTATATTTATCCATCTTCTCCCCAGTTTGCATGGAGATTCTCCTTTTTCTTGCAGGGGTAGAGACTGCTGAACCGTATATTGTTGTCTCTGTATTTTTTGTTTCTGTCTCTTGGTAAAATATTGGGCTTAATCGGCTTGTGATCTGGGGTTTTGCCTTGAGGTGTTTCAAAAAGTACCCATAGGGACTGTTTGTAGCTTTGTTTTATACTTCCATCATGTAATTTGGTTTTGGGGGAAACATGCACTGGCTCATGGTTTTTATTTGCTGTAGATTTTCTGGTGAGTTATATAATAGTACATAATGAGCGTTTCTACGCATGGCCACCATGTGTGGCTGGTAGAAATGTTGCATGTGTACAATGACACTCAAGATGTGGTGATGGTTTCCTGTGGTAAACAAAACAGTAATTTCAGGGTCTCTCGCCACATCATTCATGATGTCATCAACCACTACAACATGTCTCATTCTCAAATCGAAAAACTGCCATCTTCCAAGTTTGGAGGTATACCGTGGACAAATTCAATGTTGAGTATGGTTCTTTGCATTTCCTCATACATAAGTTGCTATTGGCTATACGGCCATAACATTTTTGAGGTGGTGACTTAATGGTGTGAACAGTTTGTTCTCACAGATTTTACAAATGAGGTCTAGCCAAATCCACCAGGCACTGCCACAAGAATGGTTAAAGGATGTTTAAATGCAAAATTTGATGTCTCTGTCATATGTCCTGCTGAAATAGGATCTTGTGCCTGTTCGAGTGGAGAATGGTTCTAAAAAGAGGTCACTGGTGACCTTCCTAGTATTGATGCTGGTGATAAAGAAAACATTTTGACTTAATGACTCATTCAAAACTATACGCAAACTGGTTAAGATGAGGAAGAAGATGAAGAGGATTAAACTATTGGTCTTACATGCATAGGTGATTTGTATATTTAAACCCACACATTAATGTTATGAAATACTATAGGTGAAGTGAATGCAACTTTATTGCTACAGAGATTCAAAAATGACATAGTGGGTTATCAGAAAAAAAAAGATTGTGTAACTGGGTTAAATATTTCAATGATATGGCCCATGGAAAAATCCCTTACACTTCATCTGGCTATCACATTATGGACGAACATCTGGAATGGTTTAAATATATTTTATTTCGTAAGAAATCGGATTGGAGAGCAAGTGTACCACATTTATACGGGACTCCTCTCCTAGTTACAAAATAAGAGTCAATATGATAGAAGATGACACTCGAAAAATGCAAAGCAAACCAATTAACTAATGAAAGAACAAACATGTGAAAGTGGTTGGTTATAAGTATGTAATACAAATCAAAATCTCTTAGTTTGAATGATATAGTTATGAACGATCATTAATATTTTACAGTTGGCAGAGTCAGTGAGATTTGGATCACCAAAGAGAAGGGTATCAGTTGATATGGAGGTAGATTCTGGTAAGTCAGTATATAGCTGTGCTCTAAGAAAGGCGTAAAAAGGACAGTTAAGTAGGAAATGCATTCTTGTTTCAATTTTATCACAAGAACATTCAGGATTGTCAATTTGCAACTGATTTCATCGGGAACACTAGCCGTGTCGGTGTCAAGAGACATTAACATCTGGAATGAAGTAGGAAGTGTACAGAACCAAATAAACCTGTCATTAATCTGGTCATTCCCATAGTTCAGACTGTGGAACAGGCCAAAGCCGACTTGAAATATGAAAAAAAGGAAGCCAGAGCTCAGAGAGATGGATTGACGTAACAAAAAAGGAGGCACAGAGCATATGAAACATAGAAGTAGTGAACAGCTAGACAAAAAGAGATATGGCATACCAGGATCTGAATACTGGACATAAACTATCCATAGAACTGTGAAACAGAAAGATAATTGATTCTAAAGACGTTAGATTAATTCAAACTTAATGTAGTTAATGCACATAAATGGTGTACATACGCTTTCTTCTGGACATCTTTTTTTTGAGCTCCGTGGTTTAATCTATCAAGTAGGAAACTGATCCTAGAAAGAATAGTGCAATGAAAAGGGGCTGTGAAAGGAAATGTGTGTTTCTTTTAATTTGTTCTTTATTGATTTTTCATACAAAGTACGTTACAATTGTGGGCATGACATGAGGAGTTTCAGACACTATATAGATACATTACAGCAAGTGTGATTGACAGCATTTACATATACTTTGGCAAACAAAGATCATGGAGCAGAGTGTTTGAAAATTTAGCAACACCGGAATAAAAAAAAAAGAACATTTTATAGTCCTGTCAATGTATAAAATAATCTTATCAAGCGACTCCACGATACTGGACCACCTGCTCACACTTAATTCCTGTTTACCTTGACAGTATAAAAAGTGTTCCTCAGTTACTATTTTATATTTCAAAAAATAAACAAAATGGCACAAATGAAGCAGTTTGTTTTTTACATAATTCTCGACGAATGAAAAATTTAGCCAATAGGAGACAGTTATGCAGTGAATACTTACTTGGTGAAAAGAAATAACCAAAAATAACTAATTCTGCTGACAGTGCTATTGTATTAAATGGACGAATTAGCTTCCACCAATCTTGGAAACTAGTCCAAAATTCCTGAATTTTATGACAATATCCAAAAGGATGAGTAATTGTGTCCTTATTTGCACAGTGATCACATGACTCAGAATCCACTAAGCCCATCTTGAACAACCTAGAATTATGTACCACAAAAACATGCAATAATGCAAACTGGACTGCTTGAATCTTACTTTCCATAGTGCTTTTATACGAAAGACTGAAAATTTAGTACCATTCTGAAGATTCGAAATTAAACTTTACTTGCCACATATTTATACAAGTAGGTAAGTCTTTCATGGTAAAATCCATTAAACTCCAGTAAAATTCTTTGCAACTAATCTCGCAAACTGATTTCAATTTACCTTTCATCTTAACGATAGGAACATTTGATGGTCTTGTATTTCTAATTCTATTGTTAGATAACACATGTTTCAATTGACTAGGTTTTGACAGCCGTAAGGCAAAAATTCCCCAAAAACAAAAAATGTTCTTAAATTATATATTCTGTACAACTCATTCAGTTAGAATTGTCCCATTAGCATTAATGATAACACCAATGAATTCGATTCCCGGCCTGTAACAGTGTCTATAAAACAGAGGTTTTTCTCTATAATTATGAAAGCATTAAGGACAGGTAAGACACCAAAACTAAATCCCACTTTAGTCAATCCTAGCTCAAAATGTATTTGCGTTAGAATAACATATCATATATGTGTGTACTCGTCATACTCCAAAGAATTTACATGTTCCGTATTTGGGTGTCTGTGATGTTAATTGTTGAATAAACAATTGAAAGTTGACCGCAAAGCATCCACCCCATAAATGTCGATATAAGTCACTAATTATTTGTGATAAAATCATAATTACACTTCGATCTTAATCCTGACATATTGGCAACAAAAAACGATCTTGCGATATTTTATGTTTGGTTTCGTTTTCCTGTTATCCATCCTCAAAGTTTGACGTTTCAATTCTCCCTTTCATTTTCAAGATGTTCATTTTCTTCTTTTCATAGCAAAAGAACGAAGCAAAATTTTGAAAATCGCTGAATCGTCTTTGCAGTTCAGACATTAAAGAATCATAGGCAGTTAAGGGGATTAAATTTCGCCCAGCCGTTTTCTTGGAATAAACATTCTTAGGTGGGGTTCTTGTCTTATTATCCTTTCTGAGAAAACAACCTCAAAGGCCTTTGATGTTGATCATTTGCCTCTCAAACAATACCATTTGCTCAAGTTGAGTTGATATTTGTACAAAACGTAGCAAACATCGTCCTTGAAAATTTGGGGAGGTTGTCAATCAATTCTTGGCCAATCACATGAATAAATGAGCATTTGAAGTACGGAAAACATTATTCAGCGATCTGTCAAAGGGCGATAGCTACAGTCTGGTTTCAAAGTGTGACGTCATGGAGGCGGCCCTTCCGGCCCCGTGACCTGTAGCCTGGCAACGAAAGTTGTGTTGCCTTGCCTTGCTTCGGTGGGGCGGCCTGCGACCGCTCGTGGTCAGTGCACGGATGGCGGGTTTAGTCTTCCACCCCTACCTCTTCACCCCGTTTTTAGGGATTGTGTTTTATTGTATTTACTCGTCTCGTATCTGTATACTTTATGTAGCTAGCTTGTTAGACTTGTCTTTACACTTTACTTAGTTAGCTTGTCATTATTTTGTAATTGTTTTCTCAATGAGTTTCATTTCTCTTTCCAACCTGAGCTATGTAACGCTAGTTTGTGTGTTTTCTCTTGTGTTCACGTTTATGCTTATTTCAATGTGTTTATTTGTACTGTTATTTCCTCATCCCTGGGTTCCAATAAAGTATTATAATGTGCGTGGGTATCATTGATTAGGGTGTAAGTTTTTTCCCCCGCCTGTCTTTGGTGTGAGGGACCACTGGGGTAATCCATCGCGACATGGCCTTTGAAGATTGAAGGGACATCGTCTGACGATTCCCGCTCCTGTTGAACATTTAAAGTCTTCCTTCATTAAGACGCAAAACAAGCGAGATAACTATAAAGTAAACCACTAAAGCTATGATATGTTACCTTGTTTGCATCTTTTCCATGCCCACAAGCATACTTTCGGCATGCTGCCTTATTTCGCATTGCCACCCTGATACCACTGTCTTTGTGCCATGGGCCGTTGCTACCTGCAGCCACGTGACAGGCTGTTAAGTAAGATTGACGGGTGGCATTGTTCCGTTTGGTGGCTGAATACCAAAAGAATGACACATGGACGTTCGGATGTCCACATGTCTGTCTGGTTTTTGGCGTTTTTCTCGTGTTTCTACTTTAGTTAAAAGCTCGAAATTTTGACAACTAATAGAAAGGACATTCATCTTGTAAAAACCGTTAAAATGTAAAAATCGGCCATGCAAAGGTTTTTGGTGTCCGAAGTGTCCTTAAACTATAAAAATTAATTGGATACATCTGAAACAGTGATTGGTTCGAAAAATGTTGATAGTTCTTCCAGGCATCAAGTACATCTATATAAAGGAGAGGTAAGGCTTATATAATTCATATAATCCTATATAATTCATTCATCATCACATTAATCATGGTGTTAATTACCTGTTAATTATGCTAATTAAGTCGTTGTGTTAATTATAATTACTGTGACGTGGGAGTTAGCCTTGTTTGCATCATTAGCCTCCATCACAATTAACATCATTAGCCTGCACCACAAAACAGCCGACCAGGGCATAGATCAGATTGAACCCCTTGCTCAGGCTTTCGATGGTCTTTGACATATACTTAGCCCACACACTTCACTGGCACATGTTGAAATGTATTGTTGATGTGAAAATTTGAGTCGATGTTGGTAGTAAGACTGATGTCATCTCAAAGAAGTAAAATGGACTCCCATCTCCCACTAAACATCATTTGATTGGGTTCGCCTGGTAGTTGTAGTGTGTAGTTATAGCTTTGTCTGGTGCCCATGACTCCTCAGTAAGTAACACAGTAATAAAGACTTTGAATTATGGATCCTATTGTAAGTTACTTGTACTTTTTAAATTATACATTGGCCTAGTTAAGCGCCTCACACAATGTATTAGGAACAGCAATGTATCTCCCGCCTATCGCCATTTTCTGCCAAATACCTGGGCTCATGTTTTATTTGAAGAGAAGACACGGAGTTACCCCCCCCCTTCCCCCAACAGATGTTTTACTCAACGATATGTTTATTTACAAACCTCTGCTACATTAATGAGAAACAACAAGGAACTCCAAATAATCTGAAAATATATGCATGTGGAATACAAACCCATGTTCCGAACAACCCGTGTGTAGTGTGACATTCATCACAACACTTTAATTCGGATGATATTGATTCAGATGCCTTTGGTGTCATTATAAGTGAATTTAAACAAAAACAAGTGCAGGCGTAAATTGAATTGTATTCCATTCACAATTAAACTGGAATACACATATAAAAAAAAAAAACAAGCAGCAGTGTATTCTCAACAATTCAAACCAATAATTCCAATTAGTGCAAAATTAGAAATTTACAATTCTCTCATATTATTTCATATGAATTATGGGATTTTAGTATTGGACTTTAAATGCTCTGAGTTAAAGACGATGCAAAAGAAAGTTATCAGAGTTGTATCTTGTAGTAAATATAGTGCCCATACAGATCCTTTATTTCAAAATTTGAGATTAATAACAGGTGATGACATCTTCACAATTACCAAAATAAAATTATACTGTAGAAATGGAACACTCCCACTAAGCTTGCAAATTTTGGCATTGTTTTCCAAGTGCAGATCTGCATACACATGATACCTGGCTTACTGAAAATTTATTTATACAACAATATAATCACAGTTTTGCAAAACAATTGTCTTAGATTTTGTGTACCAGATAAAAATAATTCATTACCATCCGATATTTACGATAAACTTTATTCTAAAAGCTTACAACGGTTATCTCGATATGCCAAAATAGGTATATTCAAAATTACCAACAAACTCGTGTCATTCCTAACTGTTGTATATGTACCCACAATGAATCATAGTTTTCAAATGTACAAATCATATTTGCAACTTAGACATAAAAGCATTATGATTAATACAAAGTATTTTTATTTTAAGGTTAAGCCATATCAGAATAATTATTACTTATTGTTTGGAGTTGGCTTTCATGATAGCGTCATAAATTTGTCTGAATGAGGGTGGCCTCTATCATTATGCTTTTTATTTATTCAATAACACATAACTATGATTTGTGCTAATGTTTGTATTTTGATCTAATAAAAGGATCCTGATTCCTGATTTATTTGTCACAGACAATTGTGAGAAAATTGACGTACACACAAATTACAATCTCATCTGTTTTAAGTTAAATTGAAGGTAAGACCCAGCACTGGAAAGACAGAAACGTTCAGGATTAGTTCACATTTTCAATGTGTGTACATGGTTTAGAGCTTTGACGTTCCGGTGTTGGCTATAGTATTGGTGAAGCTCTCTTTGTATCCGAAAACAGACCTATACCCCGTTGATCTTATGTTAAGGTAGCGAGTACATGATATCTATAATGTTTGAACACATCCCCTGTGAAGGTACAATAACTTATTCTAATGATGTAATTTCCAGGAAAGGAAAACAATATTATGCAGACATACTCCTTACAATTTAACAGCTACAAGGTTTTGTAACTTTAACCCAAAGTTTGATTAAGTTTGGTTTAATGTCATGGAAACAAAATTATCTCTTTCAGGTACAACATAACAATCTCGAAGCAATTAGAAGGAAAAGATAGAAGAAAGTTGTTTCTTATTCAGGTAAAGATCACGTGGTTATCTGCACCAAGTTTAGAGAAAAAACTTTTCTTTTTCAGTATAATGGATATGCAGTATTGAAAAACAAATGAGTTACAGTAAAAATATTTTGTAAAATCTAATCTTCATATGTAAGTCTTTAGAATTGCAATGAAAGGCAATTTGGAAAGTCCAAATAAAGTTATTTGTGTAATTAAGATTCCAGGAAGAGTAACAAGACCAGATGGTGTTGTCAATTGTTGGAAACATGTCAACCTTTAGACATTTTTTTGTTACTCAACCTAAGATGTCCCTCATTTTCCCGATTTCTATTCTTAAATTGTGGTCATTTAGGTCACATAATTAATTACATCTATTGGATACTTAATAAAATGCAACTTCAGTAAACTAAACCATACATAAATCGATAAGGACTACCAGCAGAGGCACTTGGGTTTTTTTTGTCTGACTAAATACATGAGAGAAAGTTCTGATGGTGATAAAACACGACCAGAAACTAACAACTGGCACCAATCCTACCAGTACACGTTTGCCACACAGTGCACCTGTGCCTATAAATGTGTTAAAATCGAGCTCTCACATTAGTTATTTATGGTGACAAATGTATAACAATATATGTTATACTATCTGGTTGCTTTACATTTTTTATTGATTAATCATGAACATCAGTCTATGTACGTGTGTACGGGTTTATATATATAAGTAAATAAATAGATAAATGAATATATATATATATATATATATATATATATATATATATATATATATATATATATGTGTGTGTGTGTGTGTGTGTGTGTGTGTGTGTGTGTGTGTGTGTGTGTATGATATATAGAGAACAGATAATTTTTACCTAAACAAAACGAATTCTGATTTAGGTTTGCCAATTGTTGCAGGATACCCAGTCCCGCAACAAAGTTCAGGGTTCAGCAGGTCACAAATGGATCTTGTTATCATGAAAATTATATATGATGTCAAAGACTGAAATAGTGTTAGATTCTAGCGTCTCATTTTTAGTAAACCTCTTTAACGATGAAAACGAAAAAAAAATGAAATCAGATATCTCCAAGCACATGCACTCACTTGGAATAAGCCCCCTGTTGACTCTCACATTACATAGGTTCCATTTTTTTTGTAAATGCAATGTTAAATTATATCCAAACATGATAAGAATGGGATGGAAACTGACAGAGTTAATATTTTGTCAAAACTATATGGCCAGGCACCTTGGTCCTTCATCAACTCCGTTAATATTGAATTTGCAAATTGTAGCATAAGGTCAACCTAAGCAAACTTTTGCTTGCGATGAAAGTTCATTTGAACTGCTATTTTAAAAACAGTACGTATTCATTGCATACAATTGTACACTTGGACAAAAACAAACTGTGTGCCTGAAACAAGTGGGGACCTTTCATTGATATGATAACGTAAGCCTGATTTTGTTCAGATATAACTGTTTACATTCAGTGATCTTATCTACATCGTACGTATTCTGTTTTGCTCTTAAGTTGAAACTTGGACTTTCTATCAAAGTCAAAGAAACAAACTATGCCTTGACTCATTGCTTCATCTGTTTTTAACTCTTCCACATGCAAAAAATACCGTGACCACGGTACTTTCTGGTCAATATATACTATAGTAAGTTTGGCACAATCAGCTATCCTTTCCTGTGGCAAAAATAAGCTTCCTGGGTAGAGAGATTATCTTATTGTCATAACTTCGAATTAAAAATTTTGTTTCGGTGTAAACATTTTATTTTGACAAAAAGGGAAGACTGTGTATGGCCCTATACAAATTCGTTTGCATGTGTTTTCTGTTCAAGGCACAAAGAAATTACTATGACAAGAATGCATCATCAGCTACAATATGTAGAGGGAAGGTCCTCTTTGCTAGAATTGCGTACGCAAAAAGTAAACATTTTCTTCAGGAAGTGTGTATGTTCGAAAATATTTATGTCTGATCTTGTTGCCTGGTATGCTAGTTTACCTCTCATTGTACAATGTGTACATGAGTGGTTATCTATTTATCTCACATATATTGTTTTCCTTCTAGGTGAAATGATACCTGAAAAGAATCATATTAAATCAAGTTTTATTATTTTTTGTAGAATCTTAGGCTAAATTTTTCTTGCAGAGCTCTTTGTATTATCTTATTTTTCTGTATTTAAGTAAATAGCAGTAAATATAGATTTTAACCTGAAATTGCGCAGAATATGGCTATGCTGATCTTGTTGGTAACGTAATCGGTATACAAGATATTTCTCGCGGTAGTAGAACACACCGTTAAAGTGACATGGAAAATGTGTCTATAAAAGGGCTCATTCAATGTTATATATATATATATATATATATATATATATATATATATATATATATATATATATATATATATATATATATATATATATATACATGCATGTATGTATGTATGTAATTTTTGCTGACCGTATAAAACTTACTAAAGTATATACTGATCCCAAAGTATATTTACCATATTATTTGTGCATGTGCCAGAGAATAAAAGTGATAAGAGAATAACTCAAGGCAAGTTTTCCAGCTGGATTCAGAAGATACAATGGCGTCAAAGTGTGCACAGAGTGGTGTTCCATAGTACCACATGTCTAACGCTTAGTCATGTAAATCAGATAGACCGGCTAATTTTTGCTTTCCAGTATTAATTTAATATGTGCCTGAACCAGGGTCAAGTTTATTCAGGTCAAAGTTCTGCGTCAAGATGTAGGAAAGACACTTTTCAAGTCCTTCCTCTAGAAATGTTATGGGTACCGAATCAGCGTCCATGAAACCACTGTGTCAGTTTGATCTCTTAAAGTAACTCAGTCAAAATAACAACACCGAAAGAAGCCTGAAACGTTCTTTCCTATTAGTGCGACCATGGGCCTAGGATCGACAATTGCCAAGATGTGAGCCTATGTGCAAGTTTGAATTAACAACAGGAATGGAAGCGCCAAATGCACTTTCCTTTTAGTATTTCATCGTACCCCTGAACCTTTGATCCACTCAAATCTCATTTTTTATCAATCAAGCAGCACTATGCAGTGTTTATTTACCTTGCGATCCCCATTGAGTTTCATAGTAATGATTATAAACGAGTGCATCAACCGATACGAGCCCGAATTTAAAATTAATTAAAGATAACTAATGCACATAAAGATTACTTAGTCAAATTTCTGCTTAGTGAAGTTTCGGATAACCTAAAAAAAACAAAAAAAGAAAAAAGAAACGTTACCTGTTAAACACATTAAGTCTTTATGGGTCTCCAGAAGTGTCCTTGTGTATATACATGTGTAATTGCACAGTTCTTGTTTTGTTTGCACAAGCATTCAATGGGAATTCGTGAATTTATTGTCGTTATCGAGAATAAGGCTATGAAAGTTCCTCTTTGGGCTCCTACTTATTTCTAATTTCCATGAAACTACTGTAGTGAGATGTAGTGGACCATGGGGCAACAAGTGGAGAATTGAGGTGGATAAATATCCCCGTCGCCCCATTGTTTCATGCAATTTTAAACTTTTGGATCACCACAGAAATATCATATTTCGGTTAAAGGATAGTGCCACAACAGAGTAATTTGTCGAAGCTGTATTTATTTTAGCATTTCCGACACTGTGTGTTAAATTCTTGTTGACTGTCGGTCATGTCGAATTTACTTTGATTTAAATTTGATACAGCGGGCTCTTTTGGTATGTTTTAGCAGGAAATATTTGCTGCTGAACGAAGTTGTCACCTTCATAAACAGTTGCACGGCATCACATTTTCGATCTTGTGTCAAGGAATTTCCATGTGTGATTAAGAAACATAAATTATGGCGAGAGAGCGATTTGTAACTTATTCTTGTAGAACAATTAATTATTAAACCGACTTATAACCTAGTGCTCAATTTCGGTAAGTAATCGCGCTACGCTTTCATTTAATTCACCTTATATTCGCCTATTTTGATATTGCTTTTTTTTTTTTTGGTATCTCATGTCCAAAGCATCAAATTATCTTAAGTTGTGCCGACATTTTGAGTCAATTATGGAAGATTAAACTATGTGGAATAAACAGATTATGTATTTACATCTGAGTCGTGCCAAGTGAGCATAAGTCTCATGAAAAGTCTGGAGTCGCACACTACTCATTCTACTTTGTCAGTTGTGAACCAATGGGTGAATACATCTTTTGCAACCAGGACCAGTTATAGTCATTTGCATGGCGGGCGTGCAATAGCGCTGTAGCTATATTTTCTGGCACAAGAAATCCACTATGTTGCAGTTAAGTATAAATAGGCAGCACGAACTAATACCGCCTTCAGATTTGTGGTATATTTCACAGGAAACTTAATCTCTGTCCTTGGTTGTCAAGTATTTATCTGCCAAAATCCTTTCTTAGATGATCGAGTGGTAAAAAAACATTCAAATGGTGTTTTATTTTAACGTTCTCACAATGTGTTGATATTCAGCGCCTTTTGTAGTACGTATATTTTTTACACTGTCCAGTTTTCATTTCTTAAAAACAGCAAGGTTTCAAACAAATTTCTGAAACTTTGTAAATAAATCCTTGTTGCATTCACAAAAATTACTACTCAAAATTTAAGCAATATTATTTTTGGTGTAATGTACATAACCTTTTTTGTTGTTTATCTTCAATCCAATGTCCTTCCTGCACTTGGACCTATAAATTGCCAATGTCTAAAGGAAATTCAATGTTAGGCTGGCATTAAACTTGGAAGTACGTTTACCAAAATTTGGTTTAAATTTTGGAAAGACCAGACAGTGGGTAGTGGCTGCATGGGTACAATATGAATGGTTCTGATTACTGAATATAAAATTTGCATAGATATAAGAAGGAGCTTTGTTTTGAAAAGCATAGCAAATGGCACTTATTATATTTCCACCTGGTCTCCAGTGAGGGCTATCTAAGTGAATCCAGGACATGTATTGTTGGCGTACACCATGGAACACCTGCACTAATCTACCAGCTCTTTTGCAACTTTCAAGAAAGGATCAAGTTGGGTTTTTGAAGTATTGGACAATACTGACGAACAGAATTCAATATACGGAAAGACCACAGTGCATTGAACAAAAGTTATCTATGATGCAGTGAGAGATGCTTGGAAAAACTCCTAATCAAGTATAATCTAGAGCTAATCTTGGCAGCTGTTTTTGCAATGTGAGCAGAACAAGTAAGTGCAATGTCAAGCCAATCTCAAATAAATTTGAAGGATTCTACCTTTGCAATAACTTTACCAACTATGCTCAAGTTAAGTTATACGTCATTCTGTAACCTTAACCTGTTCCTTATTGGCATTTGGTTCTATCAGACTTCAAGTCAAATTATTTGCCATTAACCATTTTGACACGATATGTAGGTCATCAGTAAAACAAATTGACCTGGGAGACCTCCCAATGACTGTACAGCAATAGTGTGTTATCAGCATAATTCACCTTGGTACATTTCATAGGGGAGTCAGTTACACCACTTCGTATTTGAAAGATATCAGACCGACAACCATTTACACATACAGCACAGCTTCAGCTTCAAAGAGAAGATTGAACCATTTGTGCTTGGTTCCTTTGATACCATAAAAAATGATGTTATTCAAGTGTGTGACAGGCTGAACTATATCAAAAGCTTTTTTTATGTCCAGAAAGATGAATCCAGTGTTGTTTGATGAATGATTGTGTCTGTAACATAAGCCCAATGTGTGATCGTGGAGACGCCTGGGCAAAATCAGGATTGCCATCCAGTAAGCAGTTGGTTATCTTGTACGAAGCGATACAGTTTATCATGAACCCGCTACAATAATTTGGTTGCTTCCATTCGTGTGCACCAATAAACACACAAAAAGTGTCCTGATTAAAACAAGCAGCAATATTTGTACTGACGGTAACCTCTTCGTTGTTTTCTGTTCTGATCAAATTTATGTATTGTGTAGAACCACCTTGTCTGCCAAGCACACGTTTAAATATTTTCCACAGTTCAGAAGCATTTGAAGAATTTTCACTTATGTGGTTTTGAAATTAATCAAACTTCAATTCTTCCCTTGAATTATTGATATGTTTCCGTTCGGTTTTGTAAAGAGACGACAATGTAGAGTCACTTGCCTTCTCAGGTCTGTTTTAAGATGATCACGTTTGTATGTTAGACAAGTATATTCATCAGTTACCCAAGGGGTTTTCTAACTTCGAAATTCATACTTTTGTATGTTGCATGCTGACCAGCGATTATCAGTGAAAAGGTCTTTCCACAGAGACAACGCATTGCCAATGTCACTAAATGCTTTAATATATGACAACGGTATATATTTTAAGTCAGTTATTAATGCTGAATCGTCGAATGTTTTGAAAGCTCTAGTGTGCGGATAGTTCTAGGTTCAAACTTTTGTCCCTTAGCTTTTACTATGCAATACACTAACCTGTGGTCACTGAGGCCAAAACACCAAACACCTTGATCAACAATAAATTCAGATTTGATACCAAAAACATGCGCAATTAGTGCCTATGTGGTCTCAGTAAAATAGGTGGGGTTAACAATTTATTTAATTCAATTGAAATACGCTACACATTTGCACTTCCTCTTGAGGTAGACTAGTTTTGTGTCACCAAATACAAACAATTCTATATGTTCGTTTTCAATATTAGTTTGAATGCAATGGAAATATTCAATCTTGGATGATGGGGCTTGGTAAAAAGCCCTAATTAATATAGGAGTGCTTTTTGGTTGGGCAATCTATGCATTTGTTGGTTTCCTGCTCTGGTGAGTCCGTCCGACATGATGGTAAAGATCTTGAAACCTAACATGCACATCCTCCCCTATTAATGTCCTAGTTTCTGGTAAAAACATGGTAGCCATCGAGGCACAAAAATTTCACAGACACATTTTTACCTAATTTGACATCTGAGAAAGTCAAAGGGGGGGGGGGGGGGTATTCCTGGACAGGTACATCTCCATAGAGTTTGACATGGATCTTTTTTGCGGGTTTTCAGAAGTAAAAAATGTGAACTCTCATTGCAATCCCCATTGACTTCGATGGGAATCAATGGAAAGACATGCATTAACATACAAGTATCAGAGTGGAAAAAATGTTAAACATCAGTAATCCAGTGCACAATAATTCATTGCATTTATATTGTGTTTTATTTGCTCAGGATCGTAGAAAATACATATACCTTATCGTTATAAAATGCCTGTCAGGTTTTAAGAAATAAAAGTAAACTGTAACAAAATTTTAACCACATGAATTTCAGCTGAATGAAAGAATCGCTTTCTTGTTTAAAAGACCAGCAATTCAGTTTACCACAATCTATATTGTATTTGATCAGAATTACATAGGAAATACATAGACAATATCAAAATAAAATAACTGGTAGGTATTACAGAAATTAAAAGTGAACTGCAACAAAATTTAAACAACATACATTTCAGCTGGAGGAGCGAATCTCCAAGGTTTGTATTTCCGCCAAGCTGGGAGAACACTGTACAATGAAGTAAAAACAAAAAACGTGCAATCCAAATTTTAATCAGAGAAAAACAGTCAGATCTGCACTTCGTAAAAAAATCCCTTAACCTTCCAAAAGTGACATGTCGGACAAGACAGAAAAAATCATAGTGACACTTTTGCAGATGAAGAAAATACCTGAAAAATTGCGAAAATAGAAGAGAAAATGCGCATCACCCGTTGAACAAATGACGGTCTATGGTTCCCCAGAGGTGTCCCTGCACACTTTCAAAGCAATTGGGTGAACGATTATGGAGAAGATATATTAAGATTTTACCAAAACATTATTGCAAAAAATGCAAGGATTCCAAAATGACAGTTTTTGAACAAAATTGCAGGAGATCAACCTATGGTATCTTCTCGCTGAGTTGCAAGTTAAGGTGCGTCAGGGTTTAATATGAATAATCATTGCAATCTCCATTGACTTGCATACTAATCGATTGAAAAGAAGGCAATAACTAAGAAGCACATGAATTAAATCATTAAAAATGAGGATCCACAGTATCACCACCTGTTGAAGACTTTTGTTAAACTATCCAACCATTTACGTTCCCACCAAGTATCAAAAATTATTAAATTTCAAACTATGCTACGTACCTTCTGCCTATGGGTTGATACTTGTGGTGTCTTGTCCGAAACGCCCCGTGACCCACTGTAAGATTAGTAAAAATATGTAGCAGTCCTATTGAAAAATCCATGAAAAATGTATTTTGGACGTTATGTCTTTTGTTTTCATACGTTAATACTGTGAGCTACACGGAACTAATTGAGGACTCGGAATAACTACGAATGCACACAGAACTGCTGCCTTTAATAACGTTGATCTTGTACACTTTACATAACGCTGGTCGCTTACACCTCACCGGGTTTTATCCATCATTTACCGCTCAGCGTACATCGCTCATCGCTCATCACATTAACTGCAATTACATTCATAACATTAAGTATCTCCATTTCAAAATCTAACATTTAATATAATATATCACATATACAAGCCACATTCATATATCACGCATAAATCCATATGATTACATTTAATCGAAAAGTCCAAATTGTATACATTAAGCGCGGCCCTTTTGTCACTTATATTACCGTGAACAAAAATTGTAAACCACACAAAGTTGATACGATTACCGTCAAACTTCAAAGTACTTTATGATAACAAATATTCAGTCAATCATTTTTAAATTACGACGTGAAAAGCAAATAACTTATGCTTACAATATTACGGAATACATACCCGGCATTTTGCCACCTTCAACACGTCGCGCACAAGTACCAAACCAACAATACTGATTCTTATGTGCAAATGAACGGCACAACCATATATTACAAAAAAAACCCCCACCTCAAATTCTAGTTTGAAACCATCATATAAAATTCCAATAATGCTTTTATTTGACACAACGTGACATATACGTGTCCTGGCAAGTCTTACTATAAACATACAACGCGCACATGTATTACACCAAAGTTTTACCAAACAATACATGAAGTTTCAAAAAACTAAATATATTTCATAAACTCGTACATGTTAGCGCACTTTAACGGCAAAAAGCATGACCCAGTAAAACGCGTTTTCACGAGTTACCTTTTTAGAACGATGCGTACATTTAGTTAGGAGTTCATACAAGTATGTACATTTACATTATAATTTCAAATTAAACTTCTTAATATACTTACAGGAACACTATTGCAGTATCTGCGTTACAACCACCCCATGTTAGTTACAGAAGTGAACTGTGCATTGGCCAAATGCGTGCACCCTAAGTGCCTGTAACAAGTGCAGCTACAAAAAAGAACCGCATGAATAAAAAACCAGATATAACTCCATCAAATTTCACGTGAGCAAAAATAACGAGTTGAATACTCGTCAAAAATTGGAAGTAAATCGACGGGAAATGGACAAGCACTTACTATTAGCTCCCATGTGTCCGTTAATTATATACAATATATGGGGAACATAGTCCCAAGGCGCCCGCAAGCGGGTAACGTAAACTGAACTCTTCCACTCCCAGTGAACAGCGACGCCGGTTGACAAGCAGGGCGGCCGCAACAAGATTCTTCGCCTTTATATATGCGCCGGAACGCGCGGGAAACAGCTGGGTCACAGTCAACGAGGTCGGACAAGGACTAGATATGAACCGCGGGTCGAGTAGGTGGTCATAATACGCACTTCGAGTGCCGATAGGCGCGAGAAGAGGTATTATGACCACATACGAGACACAAATTTCATATCTAGTTTAGTTCATTGTTCGTCTAAGTCAAAGAAATATGTCATGCTTTACGGGACATTTAATTGTTTGGAGCTCGCTTTAAAACCCCTTCAATGCACGTGCAACATAGATTCTTTCTATTTTTACAACTTTTCACAATGTCAATAATTCGTCCGACTGGCAACAGGTCTCAGAATCGACGTAGCCACATTGCCAGTGCTTTACAGCGAGCCGTGGTGTTTGGACGTGCAATACAATCTTGCTGGTACGCACCTTTTCTTTCACTTTGTTACTGATTTTGTCGAAGTTCAGTATGGAGTTTTCTGATTTATTTGGGCATGAGACTGATTGAATTCTGACACAGGATTTGGTAAATGCAGAGAACGATATGGCTGTTTTTAATAGAGACCCATCACTGGAAGAACTGAAACTTTCTAAAGTATGTGCTGAAATAGAGAACTGTGAAGAACTAAATTGCGTTGTGGATGACTTGGGCGTGTCTGTCCAGGAAGTATGGGATGCATTGGAGCATGCAGTTGACTGCACAGATCCCATGGCAATTCCCTATCTGTTTATGGGTTACAATTACTCAAGTAGACCTAAAGGTACGTTTACATTTCAAATTTTGTATTCCTTGCCAGCGGTATGATTACAGGACCTAAATTTAAAGTATACTGAACCAGACAAATAACGCAACCCTTAAACTTTTTAACTTAAATATTTATTGTTACTTTCATATCAGAGAAACAAATTAGATCCATATTCTGCAGTCTTTTTGGCATAACATGTGAAAAACAAAAACTTGAAACTGTCAACGAGGGCGCGACCAGCTGGCAATAAACAGGGCAACATTGATTTGTAAAGTTCACAAATTGCCATGTCCACTAATACTGTGTGTGACCACCATCAGCATCTGTAACTGCTATGCAACGTCGGCGCATGGATGACACTAGCTGCTGCACCATCTGCCGGGGCACACGATCCCACTCTTCTTGAAGAGCCTGGCGAAGCTGCTGGCGGTTGGCGGGCGCTGGATACCATTTCCAAACACGCTGGTCAAGGTAGTCCCAAAGCTGCTGAATGGGATTGATATCAGGTGAGAAGGCTGGCCATGGCAAAACGTTAATTCCTTCTCCTTGCAGAAAATCCAGTGTCAGTCTAGCGGCATGGGGCCGAGCATTGTCCTGTTGAAGCAAGTGGAGTTGGTGGTGTCTAATGAAAGGGACAGCAACAGGCTGAAGGATCTCATCCCTGTAACGGGCAGCGTTAAGATTGCCTTCAATGAAGATTAGCTGGGTTTTGGCTGTTAATGAAATTCCACCCCACACCATCACTGATGCACCTCCAAATCGATCTGTTTCCAGCACACAGGCATCTGAGTAGCGTTCTCCTCTTTGTCGCCAAACACGTGTCCTACCATCTGCATGATACAGGGTGAAGCGGGATTCATCGGTGAATAGCACATCCCTCCACTGTTGATGGGTCCAGCGAGTATGGGCAGTAGCCCATTGTCGTCGGGCTTGCCTTCTTGCCTGTGTCAAAATTTGACCCCTGTAAGGACGCCTGGCGTGTAGATGGTGTTCTGGTAGTCTATTACGGACTGTCTGGGCAGATATTCTGTTATTGGTTCTGCCAGGTGTCTGTTGTGCAGTTCTAGTGGCTGGTCGAGTTCTGTTCCACAGATGTGACACCCTGATGTGTTTGTCTTGTGCAGGTGTGGTTTCTCTTGGTCTCCCAGGACGCTGTCTATCAGCTATGGCCCCAGTCTCCTGGAATCTTGTAGCAAGTCTGGATATAGTGGATTTGTGGACTTGCAGTCTTCTTGCCACCTCTGTTGCAGATAAACCAGCCTGTAGCATGCCAATTCCTCTCTCCCTATCTACTGTTGATAATCGACCCATAGTTCTTGGAATACTGTGCCAAATGAATCCCATGCTGCCCTTTTATTGTCCGTGAGGGGCTACACCCAACCAGTAAAGGTGCGAATGTTTTAGTCATGTGGGTAACACTAATTCTTGCAGTAGTCCTTGATTCAGCACAACCACCAAACTTTGAAAGCCTCATATCCTCGCACACAGTTACACTTGGGCTTATTTCAATGTGGCCTTTTCCTGTCCCAGAATCAAAGACTTGGCAACCTTAATTTCAGGTGTCAGAGACTTGCGTAAAATAGCCTGCTGTAGTCACTCTTGATTCATGACAATGACCCCATGGCAAGGTCAGGGTACTCGACCTTGAGGTCACAGTACTTGGTGCATTATTTTAGACTGATTTAACAACGGTTCGTATATTTCTGAACTTTTAATCCAGTTCCAATGTGAAAATAAACCCAAATGAAAAAGTTGCGTTATTTGTTTGGTTCAGTATATATTTGACACTAACAAAAACTGTTTTCGGTCTCGACCGTTCTACCAAATTACAGCGTACGAGGAACTTGTATGCATGTATTGAGTCTTTTTTGCTACAATTTGGATGCTTTTCTCGCAAAAAAGCACAATATTATCAGTTGTTGGCTTCGTAATTTCATAATATATTAGCTTTAGTTCGAAAGCCATGTAGGTGCACGTGTTGCAGTCAGACCTGTGTATCGCATGCTGCCACTTAAGCATAAACGTCTGATAAAAAGTACTGATTTTGCCATAAGAGCGCCTACTTTTGCAGTACCAAACTGGCCAAAGTATTTGGAAAAATATTGTGAGAATCCCCCAAATAATCTCGCAAGCACAAGTTGACCCCCATTTTTTTTTTTTTTACGTTTCTGAGGGAGGGGTGGTGGTTCCGTGGTCGCGTACTGGGGCTTTTTATTTGATGCAACCTAATACTAGTGTACTGGAAGCCCGCCACATATTGCATACCCCATACTAGGCAAAAGTTTGCAAGATTTTATTTTCCCTGGACCCTCCCTTACCCCCCCCCCTTTCTCCGTGATACAAGACCTGTCTTCGCCATTTCTGTGAGATGCGGCTCAAAATACGTGACACAAACTTCTCGCCCGACTGCATTGTCAATTCATTCACAATAGCCTGTTCAAAAATAAATTGTGGCGAAATTGTAACCCCGACGAAATAGAGCCCATGCCTCCTGGTATGCTGCTACATTTTACCCATTTTAAGACCTTCAAGCCAAATTACTCCGGCAATGACACGATCCTTGTCATTTGATATGGAATTGAGTAGATTTCAACTGGTTGTTAAAGTAGTAATACAAGCCTAAATAGCATATTTATTTCCCTCGCTTTCACTCAAAAAATAAATACAGCGTGGCCTTCGTTAGTAGGCAGCAGTTACTCGTTGGTTTATCTTGGAAGTACTATGTAACATGAGCAATTTTGATATTTTACTGTGTTACCTATTTATTAGGGGAACCGAATGATATTCATTCTGAAAGTTGTTTGTGTATTAGTTTATTTATTCATTTATTTATGCCTTCCCCGGGTTGGGGGGGGGGGGCTTATACCATTTACAATGTATATTTCTACAATTGGCTTTTAGAGGAATGACCTATATTTTTTATTTATTTTGTAGGTAAAATTTCGACGCGTTTCGCTTATGAGCAGAAACCGTTAAGCAAGATGGATTTAGTCCAAGCTACTGTCCCGCTTAATACAAAAAAGCTGCATCTTGGGCTGTGTCAAGTTTTGAGCAATGGCTACTTGAAGGACCGAAAGATCAAATTCCTGTAGTACATGTAAAAGATATATTGCGCATCGCAAGTCAGAAGGAACTTTTCAGCGAATTACTTTCACAATTTCTTCGCCAAGCACGCAGGATTGATGGCCAGAAATATCCCCCTAAAACTTTGTATTGTATTTTTTGCTCCATTCAAAAGTATATCAATTTGATGGGGTTTGACTAAAATTTTTTCTCAGATAACATTTTCTGCGTTGCTAAGCACACACTGGATTACGAAATGCAGAAAGGAACGAATGAAGGTTTGCAGCTTCAGCAGAAACAAGCCCAAGTTATTTCCGAAAAGGATGAACATATGCTGTGGCAAAAGGGAATACTCGGCAACCAAACCCCGCTAAGTCTACTGAGGTCCGTGTTTTGGCTGATTGGCATCAACTTTGGTTTAAGGGGAGAGCAAGAACATCGCAATTTGAAATTTTCAAACTTCGCATTCCATACAGACAATGCTGGCAAGGAATATGTCCTCTACACGGAATGTAACAGTAAATCCTACGCGGGTGGGCTGAAGCATAAACGCATCAAGCCACACACGGCACGTGCATATGCAAACACCGATAACCCTGAGAGATGTATTGTGAAGAACATGCGCATGTATATCGCACTCTGTCCACGAGGGTTTTTAAATGATGCCTTTTACGTCCGTCCACTACCTAAAGCAATGGATAAATTGTGGTACAGCAAACAAGTGTTGGGCCATAACAGTTTGGCCAAGATGGTGACCTCAATCATGAAAGACGGAGGTTGTGACGGTTTTTACACGAATCATTCACTGCGGGCTACTGTGGCAAGTCGCTTGTTTGACGCATCGGTGGATGAACAGTTGATAATGGGCGTGACTGGACATCGAAGCACAGCCGTCTTCGCTTACAAGCGCCCAAGTGATGAGAAACTTGCTGACATATCCAGTATAGTGAATGGAGGTAAATGCCAAAAGCCAAATACCGATCTTAATAGAGTCGAGGAACCGATTACCGTTTCAGCTTGTGAAAAATCAAAACATCTCAAGGACCAGTCTGGCGATATGATAATTAACATATTTGGCGGCAATGTCTCTTTGTCTCATACAACCACAAAATAGGCACACTGTTTGCAATTTGTTGCCAAATAGCCTACACGAAACGTTGCGTGTCCAGTGGTTGCATGCTTTGTTGACTGGTTGAAATTTCCTAAAATTCGAAAGTTACAATTCCTAAGTTCCAACTTTTCACCTAAAATTTGCTTATAATACATTGCAACAATTGGACAGTTGTGTTAAAGCACAGAGCGCATGACCGTGGCACCATTCATGTTATTATGATAAAAAAACTATGACATCCAATTATGATGCTTACCAAGATAATAATTGAAGGGCTCTGGAGAAAATAATAACCAACATTTTATCCATTTAGAGAAAAACCCAGGAATATCTTTTCGAAATATCTGTAAAATATTTGTTTCAGAAGTGAACAAATTTCACGGCATTTTTGTTTGATGCCAGCCCTTGGCCAAATATCCATGTAAATAATTTTGATGTTAAATGCAAAATGAATATAGGACACTACAGTTAACCTAACTGTTCCTCACGAAAAATTACGCATTTTCGTCACATGACACAATTTTCGTTTAAAATTTTAGTTTTTTTCACTTATTGATAATTTTTAAAACAGAAATGTAAAGAATAAACATCACACTCAGAACTCAGAATCGAAAATTTGAAATCGGCGCAACTTTGAATTTCAAAGGTCATTTAGTGCATTGGGGAAGATAATGATATCCGATATAAAAGCTCCCTACATACTTTGTATTTAGTACAAAGAGAAACTTAACAAACCTAATTCTGTAAGCCCATGTACCGTTTGAACACTATCAAGTCCCATATTCTAAGAGCAAAGTCCTATTCTGTACCATTCACTGAAAAACTGTATTGTTCTAAATCATAATGGCAAATGAATAAATGAAAGGAACAAATCATATTCAATTTGAAATTTAGAAGAAAGTTTTACGCATTATAAGCCTTTAAAAAATCGGGTCATTAGCGGGGAACCAGCGCAAGACTTGTTTCGGTGCCATTTATCCCCGGACAAGTCATTCTGCTAACTGGCGGCACCATGTTTGTATTTCCAATACAAACATCCCGAGCTGATGTATTACGGAATAAAGCGAATATGATGTTCCTTAGTTAATAGGCCTACTTAAAAACGTAGCCCACATGACATAAATATGATAAAACTACACCTTACACTCATGATTAGGCCTAGCAAAATTGAATAATAAAATAATAAACCATCCCACACTTACCTACAGCGCCAGGTCTTACAACTGACCCGAGGCCTACCTAACGGACTGATCAGTTCAAACTGATTAAACCAGCCTTTCAACTTCAAGCAAAACGCATATTTATAACGACGTGACGTAAAAGAGTCACGCTATTAATGTATGTATGTCATAATCTCCCCCCCCCCCCCAAAAAAAAAAAATCGGTATTTTTACAACGAGTAGTGATGACTTCTTTCAGACAAATTGTACTGCCACCTGGCGATATCCACTATAAGCAATAGCATGAATTAAAAGTGCTGGGTTTTCTCACTCTTGTGTGTGGATATCTCCATTTTCGTGAAAATGCAGACCTGTTATCCATATTTTCTCCCGAGCCCTTCAACCATTGAATAAAGGTGAGCATGATTGCAGTTTTTTGAGTCGGTCACCAATTAGTTTAAATAGTTACCGCGCCTGTACACTATTTTTTCTCACAATAAAGTAATATATATATTCACTGTCACACTTTATGTCAAATGTGTCTTATGTAGTCGCTAATTTTTGTCGGTTTTCTGAGCATAATTATGATTATGAACTACCTGATTTTGGAATTTATGTACATGTATTACTCTTGCAGGACTCAGGATGTGTGCCTCCAGATCACAATCTATTTCCAGGGGGTTGTAAGCACGCGAATATAGGCCAAGAGAAAACCATAAGCCGTTTGGCAAGTTTATTGCACCGTTTTCCCGTTTGTGTTTTGTGTTTTTCTTTTCTAACGCTTCTCAAATAACACGCCTCAGAATTAGACATTCAGGTAAAAAAAGGAAAAATGAATGCCCTGTTAATTATTATATATATCTGGATATAAAAAGCGCTCCAAAATGGTGGTATATACTATGTGCAACCCTACATATGTATTATTATGAGGTGGGCTGTTAAAGAAGCGTTGAAAAATAGAAACCCGAGAGAAGAACAAAACAACGGGGCCGTAAACTTAAATAGCTTCTGGTTTTCTACTAGTAGAAACTCACATTTAAATGTATTCAGAAAAACTTCCGAGAATGACAATAAAAAACCGCTTTGTTCGCGTCGCAGTAGATATCGGTAGGGCCTGTCATGTCCTGAATTCTGGTCTGCAGATTTATTTATCTGTCCCATTTCTTTTGTTCCTGTCGGGGTTGGTATTAGCACGCGAGGTTGGTATGTCTCATAATATACACCTCTGTAGGACAATAGAACTATGAACTAAGTACAGAGTAAACCCCCAACGAGACAAAGGGGGAAAGGCAGCAGACAGGGGTGAAAGCTACGTCACACAACAAAGGACAACAACAACAACAAAATATCAAATACGACTGAACTGTATTTGACACTCCCCCCACTCTGGATATCTATTGATATCCTGAATGTATGTATAAAAGATGTATGCTATTGAACATTGATAAGCGAACCGGCAACAAAAAACAACAGGCCCACGAAGATGCCCTATCACCATCCAGAGGCCACCTCTGCCAGTTTAAATATGAACTTGTTTATCCTTGCTTTATTAAAGTTTGTGTTTGACTCCTTACCTGCCATATAACTAGTTTTACCTTTAAATAGCACGCGAATATAAGCACCTGAGACCCTCTCAAGATTTACTTATATACTGAACCCCAATGAAAAGTATCCACATGCCAATTTTGAAGTATTTTATTGTTTATACTTGAAACATTTCATACCTAGACGTGCTTAGAACTTAACAAAGCATTCACTTTTCTGGCGTAAAAATAATGTCACGCTCTACCGACATTAACGTCACTTACAGGCAAAAAATGTCATTAACTGCCCTAATTGAAAGTCACACAAATTTTTCTGTTCAATATGGGATGTGGCCACCTCGAGCATCAACACATGCTATACATCTGCGGCGCATACTGCTGACCAGGGTTTGAATTCTGTGTTGGGGAACATTATTCCATTCTTCCTGCAGAGCTTGGATCAGCTGGTTTCGGGTAGTAGGCCTAGGTGTCCTCCGTTGAATACCTTGGCCTAACTGATCCCACAAATGTTCAATAGGGCTCAGATCGGGTGAGAACGCTGGCCATTCCATGACATTGATGTTGTTCTCATTGAGAAAGTTCATTGTTAATCTTGCAGAGTGTGCACGTGCATTGTCCTGCTGAAAGATCGCCAGATCTTGATGCTGCTCCATAAATGGGACCATGTGCGGCTCCAGCACCTCATCAATGTACCGCCTAGCATTGAGGATCCCTTGAATGACCACTAGGGGTGTCCGGTAGCGGTTGCTGATGCCTGCCCACACCATGACAGAGGGTCCACCCCATCGATCTGCCTGACGGACACAGGCATCTGCATATCTCTCCCCAGTCCGGCGCCACACACGTTCTCTGCCATCTGCTCTGCTGACACAAAAACGGGACTCGTCAGTAAAAAGGACGGTATTCCACTGCTGGCGAGTCCACCTGGAGTGTGCTCTACACCACTGCAGTCGTCTTTCTCTTCTGGGTTGGGTCAGCAGGTTACCCCTGTAAGGTCTTCTGGCTGTTAGGCCACTGCTCCTCAGTCGCCTCTCCACAGTAGAACTACTGACAGGACGGTGATTCACCCCTTGAGTCTCACGGGCTGTTTGGGCTGCTGTACGGAAACGGTCTCGCAGGTGCATCAGCCGGATGTGACGGTCTTGGCCAGGTGTTGTCACTCTTTCTCGGCCAGGCCTAGGCCGATCATCTACGGATCCAGTTTCTTGTTGCCGTTCAATTAGTCGTTGGATGGTGCGCCGAGTACACCCCATTCTTTGTGCGATTTGAGTGATTGGGACTCCACCCTCTGCAAGCCCCAAAGCATGGTGTCTTTGACCTTGGCTCAGACGCGGCATGATCGCCTCAACAGACCACTGGCTTTTTTCTTGGCTGAACATCCCTTTTTAAAGCCACTGAAAACATCAGGTCATTTTAGCCATCCAATAGGAGTGGTGGTCAGAAGCCATATTCGGTGCACAAAAGTCACATGCATTATGTAACAACCCAGCAAAAGTTAAAAAGTTGTCCTGAATGACCCTGATGTAGGCTCCAAACCATGCATATATGCACACACAGTACTTAGTAACTTACAAAATTAATGTGTTAATTTTTTTATGTGGATACTTTTCATTGGGGTTCAGTATATAACAACAGGAAAAAAAATAAATCCAAGAAAAATAAGCACTTGAGACCCTCCCAAGATTTACTTATTTAACAGTGTTGATCGAATCACAAAAGATAAGCACCTGAGACACTCTCAAGATTTACCTTTATTAACTCTGTACGACATTTGGTATATTTTAACGTGGCAAAATGAGCATGATACCTTTATGAAAATTCTGAAAACAGATTGTATGCAATAATACGCCAATTTGCATCATAGAATAAGGATTTACCCATCGGCTTCTAGACGTACAAGCTGGGTTATTGGGCGATGTAACTGTGTTACACGTGTCATCACTAAGACGGAGCGAACTTTACCGTCATCGCCTGTGAAAACCTGCTGTACAATAGCAAGTGGCCAAAGATTACTGGGTAGTCCAGAATCGTGAACCAAGACCAACTCTGCGACTTTAATGTTGCACGACTCAACCCTCTACTTAGACCTGGCATTTAGACTGGGAATGTACTCTTTTATCCAGCGGCTCCAGAGCATATTTGGTAAGTGCTGAACCCAAAAAAGGGACATATTTCCAGCGACACCTGAAAGCGTCTGAAGCTGAGCAGCCACCTGGTGGAATATCAGCAAACTGTCGCAGAATGAGTAATGAAAGTACAAACAATAACTTGTTGACAAGATCTGGGCCTTGAAGACAACGCTCATTGAGTGAACGGCCACCGTACGAGGCAGCAGAATCAAAAACACGCAGTTTGTCTGGTTTATTTGGGTTCTTAACACAGTGATGGGGAAGATACGATACGCGTTTTGCGTCCCGTATTGCTTCATCGGGAACAATTTCGGCGTAATTGGAATCCAGGAACTTAGTTATCTCAGTGTCATACCTGGAAAATAAATTTTCCCGTTCTAGACGCTTACCAAGACTATCAAAGCGTTTCTGAGCAAGGGAGATGTTGTTAGGGAGATCTTCCTCAGGGCACTTCCAAGGAATGGGAAGCTCATAGTGACCATCAACCTTTTTACAGCTATCATCCCACAAGTCAATAACTTTCTTATCAATACAGACAGACCAGGTCGATCAAAAACCCCATTTTCCAATTCCCACAATTTGTTTATGTCAGCAATTGGAGTTGCATTGTTTGGTTCTATTTCAACAGGGCAGGCAGACACAACATTGCAAATGACGACATTGCTGACGTCAGTTTTGGGAATCCTACCGCTGACAGTCCATCCAAACTTGTATCTTATGGCATAAGGTTGGCCAGGCAAGCCACTACGGACGTCCAGTGGGATTAAAGCGTCTGAAAAGTCCTGTCCTATCAAAATGTCAATTTCTTGACAATTTAAGCTAGCAGACAAACCAATCCCTTGTAAATGAGAATACTCATTGAGGTCTATAGTGCCTGTTGAGGCAGGAATATGGGGAATGACTTTCACCCCAGACAAAACCATAGACTCATGACCTGATGTGACCTTCAAAGACACCTGTTTTGAAACAGTGGGAGTTGTACCACTCATGGTCTTTAAGATGTAATGCTGGTTTGCGCCTTTTAAATGCAATAGATTGGCAAGCTTTTCTGTACAAAATGAAGACGACGAGAAAGTGTCTAAAGCAGCATTAACCCATACGTTTCCATTTACCTGTACTCTGACTATGGGCATCAGGCAATTATTAGCGTCGGTAGCGAAGTTCGCTGACGCTTGGTCGGTATGCAAAAAACTTGTATGCTTGCCTTCACAAACAAAGCATCGGTTCTTGCTTGTGCATACAGAAGTTTGATGATTGTCACGCAGGCAATTGTTACATAATTGATGTACATTCACAAAAGCTATGCGATCGCGAACTTTCATGCTTCTAAACTGGGGACACCTCATAATGAAATGTGGCTGAGTAAACAGTTTACAAGGAGGGTGTTTGCAAGTTGAACGTGAAGCACGTTGTTCATGTGTGAACCCATTAATTTCAAACTTAGTACCCGGGACATGGGCGGAAGTGGACTCTACGCCGTTATCATGAAAAGGGACTGACCCGTGACCACATGCACTCTGATCTGCATGTGCACTTAATTGTGTTTGAGCATTATGGGACGTGACCTGCTTTCTTTGCTGAAAGCGATCAGACCGGGCGGCATTCCCGCAAAGCGCGTCATTCATTTCATCACTAATCATTTCCACGAATTCAACTAAGTCCTTGAATTTTAGGTAAGTACCTGATGTTCTTTTGTGTTTTAATTCATCCTTGTACCACCGATTTTGTGCAAAGTTTGGTAAACGAGCTACGATATCAAAAATCACAACTTGTGAATCAACCTCACCCAGACCATCTATATTTTGCAGAATCTGAAAGAAATTACGCAACTCGTGAGACAAGGTAGGAATGTCAGATGCAGATTTGACTGATTTGGAATTTCTCAGTGTTCTCATAACATCTTGTGTTACCCTGTGTGGGGACCCATACAAATTTCGTAATGTGTCTAAGGCATTTTTGTAACCACTCTCACCACCAAGAAAAATTGAGCTACGGATGGCTTCTTTAGCGTCACCAGCAGTATACTGCTGTAGCCTTGTTAGCTTCGCGTCTGGGTCAGCGCAGCATTTCTCAACACTCAGTTGAAACGACTTGATAAATATGTGATATTGCAACGGATCACCTTTAAACACTTCTAGCTCCACTTTTGGCAAACTCAACAGGTTAAACACCTCTGGACCAGGAACCAAAACTGATTTACCTTCATGAGCCGGCACTGGTTTTATGCTCTTGGCTCAAGTCAATGCTTTTATGTAGTTAGTTTGTACCTGTTCAAAATACGCATCATGATCTGCATTTTCCTCCGTGTCAAGATTCACTACTTGCTCATGTGAAGCTGTAAATTCACTAAATGCCAGCTTTACCTGCGGCACCAAAGTTGAAATTTCAGACAGGTTGTCGTCCCCTGCGATAAACTGAGAAATCTTATTACTTAACCTGGTTACCTTTGCTTTTGACACTAAACGTGCCGCTTTGGCCTCTGCCAAAGTCGGCATGGCGTGTGTAACGCGTGTTACCACACACACGAAAAACAAGAACAATACACGTGTATAATTCATACAATTTCCGTAACAAATATATGAAGAAAAATACCACAGACCTTGAATGAAATCAACAACAAAATGTTCTATGCAGCTCCTTCGGCGGCAGAGACAGAAGTTAGTCCATATTAGTCTGTGCACTTATTTCCGTGCTTGCGGCGATTCTCCATTTGTAAATACTATGCTAGTTCATTTTACGACGGTAGTGTTCCTTTAATCTTTCTGTGAACTACACGGGACTAATGGAGGACTCGGAACAACTACGAATGCACACAGAGCTGCTGCCTTTAATAACGTTGATCTTGTACACTTTACATAACGCTGGTCGCTTACACCTCACCAGGTTTTATCCATCATTTACCGCTCAGCGTACATCGCTCATCGCATTAACTGCAATTACATTCATAACATTAAGTATCTCCATTTCAAAATCTAACATTTAATATAATATATCACATATACAAGCCACATTCATATATCACACATAAATTCATATGATTACATTTAATCGAAAAGTCCAAATTGTATACATTAAGCACGGCCCTTTTGTCACTTATATATCCGTGAACAAAAATTGTAAACCACACAAAGTTGATACGATTACCGTCAAACTTCAAAGTACTTTATGATAACAAATACTCAGTCAATCATTTTTAAATTACGACGTGAAAAGCAAATAACTTATGCTTACAATATTACGGAATACATACCCGGCATTTTGCCACCTTCAACACGTCGCACACAAGTACCAAACCAACAATATTGATTCTTATGTGCAAATGAACGGCACAACCATATATTACAAACAAAAACAAAAAAAAAAAAAAAAAACCCACCTCAAATTCTAGTTTGAAACCATCATATAAAATTCCAATAATGCCTTAGTTGACACAGCGTGACATAAACGCGTCCTGGCAAGTCTTACTATAAACATACAACGCGCACATGTATTACACCAAAGTTTTACCAAACAATACATGAAGTTTCAAAAAACTAAATATATTTCATAAACTCGTACATGTTAGCGCACTTTAACGGCAAAAAGCAGGACCCAGTAAAACGCGTTTTCACGAGTTACCTTTTTAGAACGATGCGTACATTTAGTTTGGAGTTCATAAAAGTATGTACATTTACATTTTAATTTCAAATTAAACTTCATAATATACTTACAGGAACACTATTGCAGTGTCTGCGTTACAACCACCCCATGTTAGTTACAGAAGTGAACTGTGCATTGGCCAAATGCGCGCACCCTAAGTGCCTGTAACAAGTGCAGCTACAAAAAAGAACCGCATGAATAAAAAAACAGATATAACTCCATCAAATTTCACGTGGGCAAAAATAACGAGTTGAATACTCGTCAAAAATTGGAAGTAAATCGACGGGAAATGGACAAGCACTTACTATTAGCTCCCATGTGTCCGTTAATTATGACAATATATGGGGAACATAGTCCCAAGGCGCCCGCAAGCGGGTAACGTAAACTGAACTCTTCCACTCCCAGGGAACAGCGACGCCGGTTGACAAGCAGGGCGGCCGCAACAAGATTCTTCGCCTTTATATATGCGCCGGAACGCGCGGGAAACAGCTGGGTCACAGTCAACGAGGTCGGACAATACAGAGTAAACCCCCAACGAGACAAAAGGGGAAAGGCAGCAGACAGGGTGAAACCTACGTCACACAACAAAGGACAACAACAACGATAACAAATCAAATACGACTCAACTGTATTTGACAGATACCAGGAGTAGCTGTCAAATGACTTACATCTTCTTTATTTCACCACACATTTTCTTGCTAACAACGATTTTACGAAAGCTTTCAAGCATAACATCGTGTTTTAGCTCCTGCATTTAAAATGCTAAGCTGCAGGGATTTAAGAATAGATACGGAACACATTTACTTAGTTACTTATTTATTTATAATATATCACCTTGTGACTGCCATGCTTAGTGCGTTGCATTAAAATGTGTAAGTACACAATGAACCCGACTCAGAGCATGTCGTGTGCTCAGAACCAAATCAGTTTTTTTTTTTAATTCCGGCATAATTGAGTTACCACTGCTAGACTAGTCTATGGTCATGTTCCTTCATATTGCACAAACAGTATATGTGCTCAGTCCACCCCCCCCCCCCCCAAAAAAAAAACAACAACAAAAACGTAACACAAGGCACAAAACAACAGTTAAGCCCACTGGAGTGGAATATATTTTGCACAAAGCAGCTATGTCCTATTCTGGGAACCTAGCTGGTTTGTGCAGAAAGATATGATTACAACACAGTTTAACAGTGGTCTTCCATGTTGGTAGTACCCATGCCAGTGGGCTCAATTTATCCTGTGTACAAGGCGAAAAGTCGGTGCGGAGGCGCAGATATACTTAAGTGAGTTATCTACACCTTTGTACGTCCATTTCTGTCACAATATGGAGTTAATAACGAAAAAAACATGACAGCATCAGTGTGCTTAAAATGATGAAACTTTGCTCAGTGCAATGTGGTATTTAAGTTAGAATGCAAGCAATAATTGGAGTGGTACCAACAGATTCATTGGCATCAGCTGAAACTCTTAATGAACATACACATTAAATATATTCTTTATAGACGTCGATTCTTTCCTGAATTATTCATGACTGTGAGTGTGGAAGCTTTCATCAGTCCAGAATGTACAAATGTATTTATCTGCTTTGAAATTCCATGTTAAATTTGGTTCCTGAATATAAATTTTAGCTACCAGCTTCAGCTTTCACAATAATCATCTTGAAATTTACGATATTGGCGTGGTTTATTCGTTATTGAAACATCTGATAATGTAGGGTACTATGGTAATTTTGATTTCCATGTGATAATATGTTAATTTCCATTTATTGTCAGCATAGTGCTGCATAGATTGCATTCAAATGTTCAACACAACAATTAGGCTTTACTTTGCAATGGCCAGTAATGTAAAATGTAGGGACTTGATACAAAAAGTGTAATGCACATCTTATTATAAGCTTCTTACTGCATTACCAAAACTTCGATAGGCCTCAAAGAGCCGTGCTATCATCACATAACACCAATAAGTTCAACGGAGGATAAATTGATCTCAAGAGACCTATGTTTCTGAGACTTCTAACATAATTTAGCAGACGTGTTTTGCCAAGAATAAGGCTACAACATAGGCTGTTAAAGATCATGACATTTAAAGTTCTGTTACTTCAGCAATTGCCTAAAGCAGAGGTATTTTGAAGAAAGCCACACAAAAGTAAGAGAAACGTCCACTGGCGTGGAAGAAATGGCACCCAGGCCTAAAGGAAAAACAGTCGGCCTAAATAAGTCTACCAGACATTGGCAAGTTGAGACTGGGGTTGCAAAGAAGAGGATGAAGGTAACCCCAGTAGACTTACCAAACGGAGCAGAAGCTAATACATTCTTTGAAAAGGAAAGTACTAGATCTGATACAGATATGAAGAGAGATATGGACAAATAGAATAAGAAAAGCGAAGAGAGAAACCGTAAGTTGGATAGTGTCAATACGAATCTGCGAATTAAACATAGAAATGACAGATTGGATTGTTACATGAGCATTGTAACATCTCCTTCAATTGCCCCACTGCCTATGGCTATGAACGACAGCCAACACAATTTGAGTAGGGAACTTCCTGCTCTGCCAAGTCCGCCTAGCCCTATAGATGACAGTCACGATGATGTAAATTGGGAGCCTGCTTTTAAGAAAAAACACTCGACAATAATAATAATTCACGCAATTAAAGAATGCTTGAAGAAACGACTGGTAGAAAGAGAGTCAAAAACAAAACAAAACTTCTGGGCAATTAACGCCGTTATAGGTCCAGAGAACAAGGAAACAATGCATAGCGAGAAAAGGCAAAATCAATACCCGAGAAAAAAGGCCAGGCCAATTAATTGTGTAGAGTGCAGATATATTAATGCAGTAAATTTTTTTTGATGATGACAGACTTGATCTTTGCAAACATTTTTATGCCGTACAATGTGCCACAAAAATGGCTTCATTTGTAGGCACAAGATGATGCGAAGTGACCCAGAAGTTGCAGAGGGGTGCGGTCAAAAGGCAAACTTAGCCTGCATCAATATTATTCCAACAAAAGACAGTGAGTCAGCAAGTGTGTGCCAGGAAATGTTTTGTCAGACTTTGCATATTGACAAGTCAGTTGTACCTAATATTATGAAACAAATAGACTTTTGTGAATGTTTTGAAGGGGAAAACAATAAAAAAAGGAAGGCTCCATCAAACAAAACATCTGAAGAAAAATCAAAACATGATCGTAGCCACATTTAATTATATGAGACAGTAAAGTTGTAGCATACCAGAGCTAACACCAAGCACAGTATCTTTAGGTAGGACTTTGTATTGCACAATGTATCTGTTGTTTGTCAATGTCTATTTTGGAGCACATAATATTACAGATCCAGGACCACATAAGACGTAAGGTTCAATCTTTTTCACTGCAAACAACATTCTCAAGCCGGAAAAGGATCAATGTGTAATGAGCAATGTATGTAATACATCTTTGGATGAAGACAAGTTGATTGTAATAGTCACAGCAAAAGAGCACAAGTTGCTACAGGCATGAAGAAACTGACAAAGAAGAAGTGGCAAAGGGCCCTTCATTAAGGGCAGTACCTTTTGACTATGACGCAGTCTTCACCAGCCCTTTAGCTTGAGATTCTCAAATATTTTACAAATTAACGGTGTACAATCTCAGAACTTATGACGAATACGGTGGAGATGGATTTTGTTGTATGTGGGTTGAGTCTGAAAATAAACAGGGAACAGTTGAGATTGCCATATGTTTATTCAACTACCTCAAATACCTCCAAGAATCTGTAACTCGTGTTACTGCATTTTGTTGATACTTGTGCTGGACACAATCACAATTAATTCCTGGGCAATGTTTTGCTACATACAGTAAAAAAAACACCTGATCTTGAAATAATCTTCACAAAATACATATGAAACTGGACATATTATGCGGAAGTAGATTCCATGCGCAGTTGTATTGAAAGTGCTCAAAGACACTAAAAGGTGTATACCACCGATAAGTAGGCAATTTTACTGGCTAAAGCATGCAAAAGACCACGCCCCTATACCCTTCGCAGGTTATTTCATGGGACTTGTGGATTTTAAGATCAGACAAAAACTGTTATAAAAAAAAAAACAAAGAACAGTAATAGAAATGCTGTGAAGTCTTTGCAACTCCAGTGGCTATGATTCAGTGAGTTTAAGCCTGTGGAATTAAGTATAAATACTCTATGACAAAGAAACAGATAATGGAGATTAATGTGTTACCAGAAAGGGCAAAGAAGCCAGGGTTAAGGTGTGTTACTTTCAAAAAGTTATATTCGACAAGAGTTCCAAGCTCCTTGGCCAAGAAAAAGGATCTTATGCATCTATTGAGTTTGGCTGAACCAATCTGGCGTCTGTGTTGAGCAGTCAAGACACGTACTGTATTTGTGCACACAAACCTAACGTACGTGTCCACATGTATGCATAACAGACCAGCGGTGACTCACCTGCATGACAGAATACCCATATCTGTCTGAAGCTCCTGCGTGTCTTGCATCCAATGTCTGTCTTACCTGAGCCTACACTGTGCACCCACTGAGTCTGGATGTCCTGTAAACCCTCTCAGTTTGCCTGACTCTCACAGATGGGCTTCCTTTCACCCGACCGCTTGTTATACATCATGCACCTCTGATCTCATGGAAATTGAACCACTGTAGTTAACACCTTTACCAGTAGATGGTTCTGTACAAAACCTCCCTCTTCATGAAAAGAAATGGAGCATACTCTAAATTTGACTTATAAACATGCTCCATTTAAACTGTTTTGGTTACAAGTTTAAAGCTACATTTAAAAATGAATTCAAATGTACATTAGCCCACTTTACCAATTTTTTTCTGCATCCTTAACACATTTATTCTGTGGAATATCCAACAGATAACAATATGTACCACATTTAGCAGATTTCATACAATCAAATAATATCAAGCAAGGCTTGACACTTTGATTCAGAACAGGTTTACATCTATACAATGGCAAACAGTTCAATTTATATGAACCCAAACTAATAACACAGACCAGAATTGAACGCCCTGATCCACAGATGTTTCTTAATAATATGAATCAGAGCTACACACTCTGATTTAAACTATGGCCAATATATATAAATCAGAGTGATTTAAGTCAAGGGGATATTTTAACACATTATTCCTGTGATGGCTCAGTGAAACTTTGGGAAGCAGAACAACTCCACGAAAATAATTTTAAACAGGCAGATAATAACCCACATTACTAACCACAGCAATAATACTTATTGTACATAAATTAACTAGGGCAATTTACTGCAGTCAAGTGAATAAGATCATATTGTAACAAGGTATTATAATCAAAACTTCACGTATGTAGCTAATTCATCAAATGCCACGTTCATATTTATCCATTATTATGTGGGTTGTCTTTGCTGAATATTTAGCTTAGACAAAGAGCCGCTACTCAGAGAGACAAGTACGAGTAAAAGGCTCTGAAACATGTTCAGTAGTTACTTTGACATGTCCAGCCTGATGTGGGGGAACCAGATAAGGAGCATCACTCTCCACCACAAACTTACTTAACAGCAATTGTTCTACAACCTCGTGTTGAAGCGATGGCAACACTTCAAAACCATGTCCAAATGGAAGTGTGAATTGACTATCTCCAAGACATATGCAGCGCTACTGGACATATGTCAACGCCCAGCATATTGGGTTGCCAATAATAAGATTTTAGCTCTGCCAATGATTCTGCTGACAGCCTTGTGGCCATGGTCAACAGACTCCTCCAATGTAACACAGATGACAAACCATTTGGTGGTAATATATCTAATACATTCTCAGCTGAAATTCCCTACTTCCTCTCAAAAACCCTGATGAACAGCAAATCCATTTCGGAGACTTCGACTTGTATGGCCTTGCCTACTTTCGCCTCTCATAGCATAGAAAACAATGATTGTAAGTTATCAGTTTCCAGCTTCCTCACAAAGAAATACCATAACCCACATATCAAAGTGCTACATATGTCTAACTTGTCATCTGTGAATTCATGCAAAGAAGATGCTGTATTTAAGTGAAACATGTTTAATTTTGTAAATTCTCAACAATTGATGGGCACAACTCCAATAGGTGGTATTTGGAGCCACATACCCTTAGCAAATGGTTGGTAAGAGCATGGCATTTTAGATGTACCACTTTTTGCAAACACAACAGAAAAGATTGTTGCGATTTGTGTTCCGTTTTCAATCTTTTACTCGGAAAACCTGCATTTATAACATTCTGTGAAACAGCCCGGCTTCCTTGCTCTGGGATTGCCTCATCCATCTTGATCTGTGTATATTTGTAACTGGGCTCCTAATCTGGACACATACTCATGCACAAAACTCTGTGGGACTGTTTCAGCAGAATGATCAGGAAGAGGTAGACCTTGTAGCCATTTTGTGAATTGGTCCACTGTCATGAGGATCTACACATTACCTGATGAACTTTTCAAAAAGGGACCTAATATGTCTAGATGCACTCTTTACAAAAGACTCCTAGCATGGAACCTGTCCAATCTTGCTTTTGGCCACTGCCTTCATTTTTTAATAATTGCTACACACTTGACAACTCTTTACAAACCCCTCAGACTCTTGTCTCATGCCATGCCAGAAGATATTCTGTTTTACACAGTCTAACGTTTTAGTTGGGCCTAAATGACCAGCTAATTTGACATTAAGATTTGCTTTTAAAATGCACTCTTTTAAAGTCTCAGGGACAACAAGGCACATTCTGTGATGGATAAGATCTTGCCACTCATATAGCGAACCTCCATGTTTTATCTTTTATTGTGAAGATATTCAGCATTGGGGAATTGTTCTATCCAGGTACTTTGGACGACTCTAGTGTTATCAGTTGGGCTGCTGTTTATAGGTGTCTTACTTCCAGCACTTAAATAAGGAGCACTTAAATCTGCTCTGATAGTTCTGAGAGATAATGGTACAACATCATCAACATCATCTAGGCACTGGCTCAATTGTGCATGTGCTCTTTAGCAAAAACTGCATCCACCACAGAACAAAAGATCTAATTTCATACTAGCTTCATAGCAGTTACAGTAATCCACAGTTTCAAGATTATGTGAGAGCTGATCTGTATTGACATGTAAATTCAGATGCCTCTGCATAATTTGCATATCATATTGTGCTAACACCTCTTACCACCTTGCAGCTGATGCTGTATGTCCTTGAAACCCATAAGCCAAGCTAGACTATTGTGATCACTCCTTACAATGAACTTAATGCCAAGGAGATATTGACAGAACTGCCTGGTGAACCTAGGTGCTGCTAACAACTTGTTTCTGGTACTGTAATACTTCTGCTTTGTTTTGGGACCTTTCAGTTCATACAAACAAGCTGCTCCTTCAGGTAGAGTCTGTAAATGTTCTCTAAGGTAATTTACAAATCCTAGCAATGATTCTGTCTTCTTTACCAAATTGGGAACAGGCCTATCTCTAACTGCTTTGATTTTGTCTGGGTCTACTGAGACTCCTATTCCTGAAACTACTTTTCCAAGGAAAATTTGTTTTTGACTTTCAACTTCAAATTGTATGACTTGAACCTGAAGAAAACTTCACACAGGTTTGCCAAATGATCAGTAAAATCTGATGCTAGTATTATCACTTCATCTTGATAGGCCAAACGGACTTCTGCATTAGGCCTCTAAGGACTAATTGCATCGCTCTTTGTTGCCTTTAAGACACCCCAGATAAACCAAACGGATTCTTATAAATTCAAACAACCCGTGTTTGGTAATGAAAGCAGTTTTGGCTTGATCTTGATCCGCTAGAGGAACTTGCCAGTACCCAGCAGCCATATCCAAAACACTGTGAAGGGTTGACCCACTGAGTGTATCAAGGCAATCCTCTATGATAGGTAAAGGGAAAGCATCTTTTGCCGTGACAACATAAATATAACGATAAATTATACACCACCTCACTGTACCATCATTTTTTCCCAACAAGTACAGGGGGGTGATGCCCAATCAGAATTTAATGGCTTTATTACCCCAGCTTCCAGCATAGATTGCAAATGCTGTACCTCTTCATTCTGAAAGCCTAATGGGGTACAGTGCATATGCCGTTGAACTGGTCTTGCAGACCCTGTATCTATGTGATGCCCCCCCTCCACAACTTAAACCTGCATCTGACTTGCAAAATATGTCCTCAAACCAAAAAAGTAATTTAGCCACCACTTTGCTTTCCCCTGATGAGAGACCTACACATGATCTTTCAATAAAATCCTTCAAGTGATCTGGCACTTTGACATTATTTTCGTCCTCAGGTATGCCTTCACTACTTATAACACAAACAGAGAGGATATATTCCTGGTAAAAGCAGATTTGCAGTGTCTTTTGGTCATTTCACTGGTTTAAAAACGCAAAATATCACCCATTGAATGTCTCCTGTGTCCTTGACCTACTGACTCTAAACTGTCAGCTTCAATCTTATCCTGACCTGTTGACCTTAAGCACTCACACTCCAGATCTAGGTCAATGGCACACCCTATATATGTTTGAAGCAACTTAGAGTTTTCACGCTCCAAGTCTGAACCAATATCAATAGCATAACTTGTATCAGTTTGAACAACTTAGAATTTTCACACTCCAAGTCTAAAAATATATTATTGCCTGTGTTACTTTAACCTACCAACTCAGAATCAAAACACTCCATCTCAAGGTAAGTGACATGATTTGAATAACCTTGAGCTCTTGACCATGAGTTAGTACATGCTGGATCTAAACCAAGGCCATGCCCACTATAAGGTGAGACTCTTTTGGCCACATGAACCAGGAGCTGCATTGCCCATCAGTTGTGTCACCTTCAAAGTAACAAACTTGCCAGTTAAATTTACTACTAACAATGGCACTTCTGTCTATGCTTCCACAATTATACCAGGCATTATAACACCATTAAGTTTCCCCTGCAGGTGAAAAAAACACAATCCCCCTGAAAGCAAACTTCCATTTTCCCCATGAATTGAACCATACTATTAGGAAGCACCACTGTTCACTTCCCAGCACTGATTTTGCAACCCTGTCGCTCATTATTCCCCTTCTTTAAGATTGCAGGAATAGTTTGGGATCCTATTCGGTGTTACCTGTTTTTGAAATACACACCGCATTCATGACCCAAAAGAAAGTCTAATCCTAGGATAAGGTCATCTGATATAGGTGCTACATATACACTCACCACCAATGATAATACTTGCATCTTTGAGGAATTTGCCTATCATGAATCCTTCTTTTGCTGCACCCTCTAAGTTTCACGGGCTAGGCATAAGGAAGGTTCATGCTACAGATGTTTGCACAAATGTTCACTTAAGACTTTTACCTGTGCAGCTGAGTCAATAATAGCTACAGTTTCTTTGTTGACCACATTAACTGGCACTGCCCAACTAGCATCTTGACTGCATTTCCTTATTAACACATCTCTGATAGGAATAAGTGTCTTAGGTAAATCTAAACTTGATGTCTCTTTCTCACATAAATCATGCAGTTTTGGTTCACTGAATGCTGCGCTTTCAGTATGCTATCAGTGTCTTGATCTTGAACTTCAGGTAATTTTTTCCCTTTTGATTATGACTTGCAGGTAAATGTCCATTCCATGGATCCTGAACTGTATGAGGTTCACTATTTTGACCTTAATCTGCTTTTGCCTTTTCTGGGTTTTGTAAGTTAAATGCTCCTAAAACGATACCCATCTTTCTGGCCTTGACATTTAGTTTGGGTTGAGACTTGGCAAGACAGACCAACCCTATTTAGTTTGATTCTGCCTCGGGAGAATATGCTTGCCGCCACCTTGGCAACCTTGAAGAGCACTCACGAATAAAATGGCCATATCCATGGCACTTAAAACAAAGTTGTTTATCTCTGGGTGGTGAACCAGGCGTGCTTTATTGTTTTCTTGATCCAAAGGAACTTTTCTCTCTTACTCGGGATTGGATCCTTTGATTAATGTGTGGTTTCCAATCAGAAAACAAATTTGTAACTGCAGAGACAATTCTTTCAGCAGACTGATTTGATTCCTAAGCTATTTGCTTCACGGATTCCTCCCTATCATCCTTCAACAGTGCTAGGAAAGTATCTAAGTCTACTGGCTTAGGAGATGGAATAGGGCTCTGTACCTGTGCTGATCTAACATAAGCCTCCATTGGGGCATCATTAACAGTAACGAACTGCCTAATTTTGCTTTTGGTCAGATTGAATCCTTCCAAATTACGAGAATGCACTGTCATGATTCTCAAGGCTTCTTCCATGGTCTTTGGTTCTTTGTTTACTATAAGCCACCCAGCCTTCCTATGCATCATGGCTGACAGGAATGCATCCATGCAAACTGTTTTATGGTGTCATCACATGCCTCTGGTAACCCACCCATAGCTAACCTTTAGGCCCTTTCAGCAAACTCATCAAGTGACTTTGTTGGATCCTGCCTTAATACTTGCAGTTGCTGAAAGAACGATGCAGGGGATCTTTTCTCCTGAACCTAGTGTTCATTTTGTCTTTCAATAATATGTAGCTTTCCTGGACTGCTGATGGTTGCATACTATAAAATAACAATGACTTGCCCTGAAGGAATGAAACAAAGCTTTCAACTTGTCCTGTCTAGACCAACTATGTTTTTCAGCCCTTTTTCCAAATTACAGTATGTAGGAATGCCAGTCTACTTTTCCATAGTACACCCAACCTTAGCGATCATGGATGAAACCTTTTTTTTTAATTCTAGATACCAAACTTTATCAGGCTTATACTGAGGTTTATAATGTTTCAGTTGAGGTTGCAAGGTGCTTTACCAGGACTGGATGGAGAATGCAAACTTTGCTTTACTAGAGGAACAGTAACTTGAAAATTAAAAGTATGAAGGTTTACCTGAGCACCAGTTGCATGTGGAACACTTGTTTTTTGTTCAGGTGACACTGTAGGCTTTATGCCTATTTCCTATAGCTTTTTTGTCATTTCTCTCATGTGACAATTCAGCTTGTTCTTTCATTTTATCCAGCTCCTGGATATAATTTGCATCTTGGATATTCATGTCTTAAACAGCTTCAGTATACTCATCTGGTTGATTCATATTTTTTTCTTTTTCTGACTCATCTTCTCAAACATGGTCTGAATTTGAGAGGCCAAATCATTTTTTAAATGAGTATTGTGTTGTGCAACCTGTGATCCATTCTTTAGTCCATATCAGGCAAATTTACAATATGTGGCTTGATGTCAGACTTTTTCAAAGTAAAAGACAATCTACCCTGCCAAAGTAGGTCATTCCATATAGTATATGGTACGGGTTGGGCACCCGAAGCTAACTCTTGCAATGCAACTGGAGTAAGCTTACCTCCTAACTCCTCCCTGTTTGCAATAATAGCAGCTGCCCATGCCTGACCTTTGTGTGGAACAGCCATTAACTCCTCCAAAGTAGCTAAATTGATCTATATTTTAGCCGTGATGATGTCACATGCAAAGCACAACGTGAACACAAGGAGCATGTACCTAGGGAATGCAGCAGAACTTAGAGTAAGCACATCCAGCTTGATGATTCTGCTGCTCACTTGTCCTACTGTGGTAGACCAAAGAGCAAAACAATGTTTACGTATGGGAACAGTCAATTTTCTCCAAAATAACTATATACAATGGGTTTCAAAATAAATCTGTAGAAGTAATGAAATAAATTCTATAGAATCAATGGAATGAATTTTTCATAAACTAACAATTGATTTTAATCTATGTATTGGCGAATATTCACATACAATGTAAAAATAACTGTGACAAACTAATGAGATATTTCAACACTTATGTATATTTTGATATGTAACCGAAAAAAGTGTTCCACTCACATATTCATTGTACCAATTGTCAAAGAAAAAGAGAGGAAAACAATATTACAGGAGAACCTATGTATCCTACCAAAAAATCCCGAAAAAAAATACGAAAATTTAAAATTGGTACCTTGCAACGTCGAAATGTATTCGTACACAAAAAAGCTTGCAATTAAGGGAAACAGATTTAGTTTTGTAGGTTTGCTATTGTGCATCGATCTGTTTGGTCATCCATCTAACTGTCCATCCCAAAAGCTTGTGTCTCGTGTATATTTTCAAACTTATTTTACCCACAGCCATGGAACTTTACAGGATGGACCATATTTTAAATGACCCATCACAACTTGGTCTCAATAGCTCCTGGTGAAGCTAATGTTCATTATTTTAATCCACAGAGTAGAAATGAATAAACTGAACTTATGCGCAGGATGAACACTGCCACTTTGAATTCCATGTACAAACCAGCTAGTGTACACCTAAAATGGGCTTTCACCCTTCAAAATATAGTCCTCACATTTTGATGAATCAATCCACCCACCAGCCTGTGAACTGGTCTTATATAAATTAATGATTAAGACTGCTTAAATGGATATTTGTGTACACCCTAATACGCTATAAATATTCTGTGGACCTAACAGTATCTTACAAAAAACCCAACGATACTAAGTCATGATTTAAAATTTCTTTGCAGTGAGTCAATAGACAAACAATGACCACACAATCAAACTTTGAGAAATTGAGTTGTAGGCATACTGAGAAATTTGTGACATTTGTAAAACTAAAATTTTCCATACAAACTTAAGATACTTACTTCAATAGAAATACACGCAAATGGCTGTTCACACTATTCATGTTGAAAAATGCACTTAAATTGTACAAATTTATTTATACCTGTACCATTGGGAATTCTACAAATAAAAAAAATCGGCACACGATACCATGAGTATTTTCTCATTTTAGTGTGGATTTTGAAGTCCAATACACATGGGATTTTCACTGCCATGATAAGGAATTTTTGCTGTTTTATTATAAAAATATGTATATCTGGATGTAGATTTTCTCATTGTTTGAAGCACGAAATATATTAAAACTAGCATTGTCCTGCCGTTTTTTATCCAATGGTTTCAGGGACCTTTATGTTTTCAGAACTGTATTTTATTTGATGTCCCCAATGCACATAACAGTAAAAATAAGGGCCATCTACTTTTGTAAAATACGTTAAAGGAATATCTGATCAGCAGCAATTGTACATTTTTGTAGCAGATCTGAAGAATGCTACATTTTAGCAAAATACTTTGGAACTTGTACTTGTGTGTAAACATACTTCTGTTTAACTGCAAAGTAGAACAACAGATGCCTTCCACGCACTGCATTGACTTAAGGGTCCGCCAGGAAAAAAAATTAGGAATAGGATATAACCATCTTGCAGCATCAGCCACTTAAAACAGCCTATATGGATAAATTTAGTCCGGAGTACCTGTATGTCACCTGCATCAGTCTCTTAGAGCCGCCTATACTAATTCATTTAGTCGAAAGAAACTAGGTGTGCCGTTACAGTAAATATGTATATTTGTAAGCAAGCACTCACTACATGCACACATTCATACTGGCAGCAGCTAAAGTAAGGTTGATTGCGATATTGTACTAATTATCCCTATCAGACTTTCATTAGAGCATAATACATGGAGGCATTCTGGAAATATGATGGTAACAGGCCCTAACGAATATCTAATTACGTTGCCATTTGCTCAAATTAGGTCATGGTAACACCAAAATCTAATCAGTTCATATTGTCTTGTAAAATAAATATACCCCAAATTGTGAACAAAAAACATGGAAGCACTCTCAAAATATCGTGGTAAGGAGCCCAAACACGCATGTAATTCGTCTGTCATTTGCTCAAATTAGGTCATGATGACATATTACTCTTATCCCGGCGTACACGATAATCATACTATGAAATTTGAGCAAGATACATGGAAGCATTCTAGAGATATCGCACTAACGAGCCCTAACGAGCATGTAATTAGACTGTCATTTGCTCAAATTAGGTCATGGTGACACCTAAATCTAATCAGTTCATTTTGTCAGGTCAGATAAGCATGTTGCCAAATTTGAGCAAAATACATGAAGGCATTCTGTATATCTTACGGCAGCCAGAAAGTGTACATCCGGATGGACGGAAATCTGGCCGGACATCCAGATGGACGGTCAACCCAAAAACATGAAGGATCTTCCCATAGGGCTGACCCTTAAATATCTATATCAAGTTACACTTTAATGTTCTCATAGTGTACCATTATAATGATCCAGAGTTTTATTGGCTATGTATGTCACCTTTCATTTGAATGGATCAGCAACAATATGTGTTGGCAAAAATGTCTATGCAAAATTAAATAGGATTAATCAGTAGAATAATAAAATTGAATTATCTAAATATGAGAATAGGTATATGATTGGTGTCTACCACATCTATCCATGTTATTGACTTGTTTAATGATTTCTCATATCATACATCTTCTTTTGGAATGTAAAAAGAAAGACTAATGTCAAAAAAGTTCTCTCGTGTTATAAGTAATGTGTAACTAAATGAATCTTTCAGAATACATTTTCAGGTTTTGTCTTTATCTGTTTTTAAAGACAATCACAATTAATACTTTTTACAGTGGTCACTGATATATAATGCCTACATACAGATATGCATGGGTCTTGTATGAGGTCCACTCTTTTGTGTACTGAATATGGCAGTTATGTTTTACCCCATCGCCACCCTCATCCAGCACCAGAAATAATGCTAATGTGCCCCATTTCTAGAGTATTTAGGACAGCACTATAAGAGTTGGACTACTGTATGCAAATTTATATATATATGTGTGTGTGTGTGTGTGTGTGTGTGTGTGTGTGTGAAACTTGTTTGAGAGACCGCTGTGATGAGGCCACCTGCCTTATTTGAACACTTTTTAGGGGCAGTCTCTCAAAACAGGTTTTATTGCCGTAATCACCATATGCCTTTTTTGCAAACTTTGCCCCAAAATGTTATGTTTGTCATGGGCAATGATGAGTTTCAAGATGGTTAAGGGCCATTTTGTAACATGGCATCAAGAAAATAATTTGTGTATTTACATGGCATATCTTATCCTTATGTCAAGAACATTTTGCTAAAACAAGTTGCTATCCTGTGAACCAGCAGGTTTATGCATATCTTGCAATGTTGTGACTCAATGTTCCTAGCCTATGGTTTCTCAGATTCAACAAAGGGATGGAATCAGGGTGTATTTTTCGACGGATTACGTCATATGATCAAGGCTTTCATTAGTGAGAATTTTATCAAGTAAATTCTTAACAAGAAAAACAGTTAATTATATCATAGGTCTACCATCTACATGATCTGGGCATAGAATGTTGACCTACACACACAGTGCTATCCACAAGTCAAAATGCCAGCTGTAGGCTTGGGTCTAATTTTCATAAGATAGTATTTTCGGAGAACAGTCTCTAAAGCACTGTTCACTGTTCACAGGCTCATGAAATCAATATTCCGCAATTATCTGAAAGGAAACAATATGCAGGCGTAGTAGTCTTTACTTTCATGAAGCTACATCTATTTCTGGGAGCAATATATACGTGCATTTTGCACTTGTGTACTGGTTAGGCTTTGCTTGAGATGGGCCTATGCCACTTCACTGTTCCTGAGTAAAGTTGAGTAGGCCTATAGACATTAGCATTACCTTATTGTGAGTTGGATACGTTGCAAAAATCGAGAATATATGTCAACAAGAATGCTCATAAAATGCCAAAATTGCAAATATGAAACGGATAACGTTGTTGTTCTTGAACAGGCCATTATACCTGCAAAAGACCAAATTATTGTGTATGCAATGTTGTCAAACCAGGCCTATGACCCCTATATGACGGCAGCTGCCATAGATTTCAACTCGCCGAACATTGGGACCATATCATCGTGTATCAGTGGGTTTTCCTCGGGTAGAAATGTAGCTAAGTCATCCCTTGCATGTTCTAAGATAATTTGATGCGTTGTTTGCTTCCAAGCACCAGAAATCTGCGTAATATACCGCAACATGATCCACAACAGATATGAGAGATGCCACAAGTAAAACGAGGTCAAAGGTCGGAAAATAGCAGCCTCTTTCTCGCTTAAGCACAGCAAAAAGCTTGGGCACAAGGGGGTGCTTGCCCTGGCGTGCGGTTGCACATCCCCCAAGTGCAGTCACTTCTTGAGATCACTATCTGCAAGTGCAAATGCCCACGATAGTCTGCCTGAATCGAGCACAGGTGAAGAATCTCTAGAAAGATGAAATTTATTTTAAGAAACTCCCTAAGAGTTAAAATACCTGAGATAACAGTCGTGGATTGAGGGCAAATGAACAAAATAGACTAAGAGAACAATAGTCAATCATAATTTTGGTTTATTTTTGGAAATAAACTGCAGTTTCTGTATATAATTTGGGCAGCTTTGCCTCATCTATCATTAAACTATTATGAGTTATCATAACTATAGCTTCAGAATATAGAAACGGAAAACAGCTATAGCTCATAATAAGTAAAAAATAAATTGCACAAAACAGGTATCTGCACATTTTTTCACTCAATGACCTTAAGGTGGCAGCAATATCCTTAAAAAATACCAAGGGGATTAATCACATCAGGAATATTACGTGTTCCGTAGTAACACCACCTAGTGAACACACTTGTTTAGCCCCTCGACAAGGAACATTCCTGAAGCCTCTCACAAAAATCTGAATGATCGTTTTGGAGAAGTGGAAAATAGCAAAAACACGGAAAAAGTCATGCAAAAAATATAAAATTTGCAGTGCCACCTGGCAAAAAAATAAAGATCTAGGTTCCAATACAATTTTAATGCAATTGGGTGAACGGTTTTGGAGAAAAATTTTTAAGGTTTGGGAAAAAAAAAAAAAAAAAAGAAAAATCATAAAAAGCCATAATCATTGGAGCGTGTACATTGGAACAAACTTGGTAGAGACCCACGATAGGAACAATGCCACAAATTTTGAAGTGAATCGAGCTGATGATTTTGGAGAAGTCAGAAATGTGAATCCTTGTTGATTTATATAGGACGTCAGGCCAAAAAGAACAAAAATTTCATTGAAAAATCTAAAACTCAAACATTTGAACACTTGAAAATGGTACACCAGGGGAACTTTGGCACCAAGGTTGAAGTGAATCTGGCTGTTGGTTTCAGAGAAGAAGTCAAAGTGTGAACACATAGTGGCTACACTCATAGACAGGTTAGCTTATGCGATATAAAGAGTTTGGACCATGGAATATAGTAATGACGACCAGGAAGTGGTTCTGGACGAAAAAAGACACAAATACAATTATATAGATATCCAATTATTTTGAGATGTTATATAAATGATTTAGTAAATATGCAAATATGACAATGGTAAGTGACATTTTATAAATGCATGTATGAGGCAAGATGTCTCTTAAGGTTGAAAGTTGCTGGCATTCAGTCAGTTTAAATTACTGCTAACGTTTGTTGGTACCCGTCTTAAGTCAGGAGGGAGATGTCCTTCTTCATAAGCCATTTTGTTTTCTGATATATACATATATCATAAAGTTGTTGTTATGTCTACCTTCATGTTCTGGATTTTGATCTGGAGTGTGTGATGACTGAGGGGTTTTGATAATGGATGGTTCTTTTTTACTCAAATTTTCGGTGCAGCTTCACAAATATTGTTGCAGTGTGTTGTCCACTTCTGTTGTTCATAAGAGTCATCACTTCTACATCGTCAATATGACATCTTATCCTCTTTCGATTGACATGAGTAATGTATTGCCTGATGGTTGTTCATGTCTTGCTGCAAGATCTGTTAATTATATTGCTGATTGACTGGTCAAGAGTTTGACGGCTTTCGACTTGGACTGAATTTCAACTATGATTTTGACACCTAATGGTCTTAGTGCTATTTGGTTCTCCTGACGTGTCTATGGGCTGAGTTCACCGCTAAAGAACAAAGTAGGACTACATTCTTTTTGTGATATTAATGAATCAGGATCATTAAAAGAAACCCATCTCCATTATATGAATGAACAATCATATTTTTGGTGATTCGACAACGCACGAGATTTTTACCCGAAGTGACATCATTTGCAATAACCCACACTTTCTCTTTACCTTCTGTCACCGCCATTTTCGAAACAAAATATGTGTCATTCTCAGGTTTTTGCCACCAGAACATAGTCAATTGTTTGGATTTTGATTATACAGATTTATCTAGCATGAAGATGGAGTAGGCTTTCTTGTTTGTTTGCTATCTACAGTATATTAACCGACCGACAAGTGAAGCCAAGAAGTTTGAGGCTCTACGAGGACCAGCCGACTGTTCACTACACGTGCCAAAATGTAAATTTGTGGCTTTCCTTCAGCACTGAGGTTAACATGGCACCTCTTTTCTTAACTTAACAGCATTAACAGCCAGGCACGAATTCTTATTGCTGATTGTGGTTCAGCGTTTGCATAGCACAGGAGCCTTGACTTATTGATCAAAAAATGAAATGTCAACAGAAGTTGTTTCATGATATTTCATGACCATTTCGTGATGTTAATACACTCCCCCTAAAAATTACATAGAATGTAATGGGTCCACAGTTTGGTGAGTATTTTGTCAATCATGGAATTCATGAAATATGGCATTAATATATACTGAAAGTTGCGCATACAAGCAGGAGAGAGTTTTTGGCTGCTGAATCAGCACTGACTACAGAGATCATATCAACTTAGGGTGCATATTTGTTTTCATTAAAAGTGGTTTGAAAGTTCAAGCACTCTTGTGTTACATGGCTGTGAACACATGCTGAAAGTGTTGATGGGGGTGGGGGTGTTCTTGGGGACCTGTATATCCATTTGGGGAGTTCTGCACTTACATAGGCACCAAACGTGCTTGGAAATGTAACTAGGGAGATCTTGGTAGAATGCTATCATGGGTGTTACCCTATATAAATACATGTATAATTATAAAAGAGGTGATCATGTTCACACATATTCGTGTGTAACTATCCATTTAATCAATAAAAATCAAAAACACAAGTTCTTATTGTGATTACATATAAAGCATTAGGAATTGTACATAACTCATCATTGTCCTGCATAAATGTCTTCTTAGAAACAGTAACCAAAACAAGTGTAGGTATGTACCTCTCTAAACTGACGCCAGGTGTTGATAATCGAAATGCAAATGATGTCATGTCTTAAATATTATCATGTGCACGGCGTTTATATGTAACGAAGAATTGTTGTTTGATATCGATCAGCTCATTGCACATAAAACCGAAGACTGAAATTTATTGTTATTAGGGCAAGCTGTGCAATCTCTGTGAATCTAATAAGCTTGATAAAAAAACTCTTTATGCGCATCTGGAATGGCCAATTTGTATGTCACTGATTTATGCTTGCGGGGATGTGTTCCATTACAGAAGCTACATATTATCATTTATAGCCAAACTCGAGCATAACATGTGATATATGAATGAAAAAGTGACGGCCCGGATTTTGGGATGTGTTAGAATGGAATATTTGACAAAATCTGTGCATTTTTTTTGTGAACTGTTTCCAGGGGATCTGAGGCGTTCTCCTATTGACAAATTTTGAAATCATTAAGGGTCCAGCGTACTGCATCAAGGATCAGCTATTCTAATGCTAAAGCTTGTAGTCTGAATTAATAATAATGAATACACGATTCCCACGAGCATGCGCAGAAGTGCCTATTTAGCGGCTGCAGTAATTCGATAGGTCGAACCTCCAGACCCGGCAGCAAGTGACGTTACATTTGAATGGCAGCGCAGACGCAAGCAAAACATCCATTTTTTTGGCACAATATGGTATTGTTTACAACACATATTCACTCAGATCTTTAACTTTGCGTATGTTTCCTGCCTAAATTGACGTCGATGTTACAAAAAAGTCAATTGTTTGCTAAAAAAAAAAAATCATAAACTTTGTTATTTTTAGGGGCCATTCAATTATAACGTAAAGAAAATATAAAATCACCTTTTCCGACCCCTGACCCCTCCCCCCATGCCGGGAGGGCATACGCAAGAGTCTGACCCCCGCCCCTCCCTCCATGCACGCAATACGCAAATTAGTTTCGTAACTGCAACTGGCCAGTCATGACATAGTGGTGGCCTAAAAGACCCGTATCTTAACTCTGTTTTTATATAATCTACCGTATTCATCCCAATAAGTGCACTGAGTGCTTAAAACCCCCTGAAAATTTGCATTGAAACCGCAACCCCCAGAAATTTAAGCACACTGCATCATGGTCAAAGCACAAGAAGTTCATGTGAGTTATTGAGCCTTCTTTTTCCTTGTAAGCACCGTTTGATGTATTTCATACCGTCAGCGCAAAACTATCATGACGGCTACATTCAATACAAATAGTTGTTTGAATTTTGTTGTCTACAATAGAAGTAAATATCTATAATCATATCACAGTTCATTATAAGCTATATTTCTTTTAAATATAGGATCTTGTTTCCACATAGACCATATTGTTCATTCAAACATTATCCCTTTTGATATTATGGTCGCCGGTCGTCGCCACAAGGCCTATAATGTTAAAGTAATGAGGTGCACGTCTTCTGGTAACTATGCCAGAAAAGGGACGATTTGGCATCTCATATGTGGCTGGGACGAGGAGGCAGAGGGGCTAGTTGGTTGTGGAGGATATATTTACAGGCATTCATGACTTAATTTTCACTTCTAGTCGTATTATGAAAACCAAAAAAAAAAAAAAAAAAAAAAAAAAACAAACAAACAAACACCCCCCAAAACAAGGATACATTTATACGCAACATGGTTCACTCGCCCCCACCCCCCATACCCGTGCCGTACTGTCCACTCAACCCCCTCCCCGCTTCCATACACGCAATACTTGCATGGCTCTTTAAAGTGGAAGTTTTCCAGACATCGTGTTTTCATCTTGGGAAAAAATTAATGCACTTATCAGCAATCCCTGACATGCTTTTGTAGATATATATCTGTTGATCATAGGAGACAAAAATTGGAAGATATATGTTGAATATTTTTCGAGATGAAGGCAAAAAAATGGAGAACCCTTGTCGTCAAATTGCTATAGTCCTGATACATATGGGTGTTTATTTTATTTATTTTTATACACACACACACACACACACACACACACACACACACACACACACACACACACACACACACACACACATATATATATATATATATATATATATATATATATATATATATATTCAACTCAAAAGTGAACCCACTTTCAGGGGTTTCCGACCGCCTTAAGACAATTTTTATGAGACTTTCTTTTAGCACACACACTTGAACAAAAGGCAAAGCAACATAATATACTTCCCAAAAAAGGTGGGTCTGAAGTGATTCAGTTAACAATGCAGACTTAGAACAAAGGTTGATCTATTGACATTCAAAACAATTTGACATGCAACTTGTTTAATTCTTCCAGCTTTTGGCTTTGTCATGATGACCATTTTCTTTTGAAAAAAATACAGATTTAAAAAAATATATTCATTCATTCGTTCATTTATTTATTTACGGAAAAAATGTAAAATGCTTCCACTTATTTATTTATTTATCTATTGACTGATTGATTGATTGATTGATTGATTGATTGATTTATTTATTTATTTATTTATCTATTCATTTATTTATTTATTTATCCACCGCGCTACTAGCTGAGATTTTCTCTTGAGTTTTGACGTATTAACCTCGCGGCATGCCGACCAAAATTTCACCTCTTGAACACGCAGCTGATGTGGAGTCCTATACCCTGATTTAGCGCTTCATTTTCCTCTTCTGTGAGTTGTATATCAGCCATTCTAGATGAAAATCATTTCAGATGTTTTCTTAGCAAAATTTGCAGAAGTGATACCAAAATGTGTGTTGGTCTTTACCGGAAAATCCTTGCAATCTCACCACCTCACCTGAAGATGAAGCAGCGAATCAGCTTCTTTGTGACAAGGACGGATCCCTTGATTTCCCCGAACTTCGCTGTATACAGATGAATCTAGGTCACGCTTGAGCCAGCATGCAGCAGTGTTACGTGTCTGTGTAACTGGATATATATTTTGATACTACTTAGGCCTACAAGGGATTTGGAACACGCAGGCTTTTATCACCAAAGGTGGCACATTCAGAATACCTTTTAGGCCCTGGGCCTCTATGGCGTAGCCTTGCTTTGCTACTAGACTGAGCCGATACTGAGCTTGGAATGATCTAACTGGCATTGAGATGAACATTAAATGACCCATATTTTTACCATTTGGAAGCAAAGAAAGTGTTAATAGTAGAAAATACGTCGATTAAGCAGGCATGTATTATAATGTAAATAAACAGTATATCGATAGGTCGACCTACCGATGTACCTGTGCCTTTTCCCGCTAGGTGCGGCATCTACGTAATAATGGTCTATTGAAATAAAACGTCGAATGTGTTAAAGTCTCAGTGCGGGAGGGTGTTATATTAAAGATCTCCGAAACGAGTACACATCATCAAATCGCAATTTCCATTTTGCGAGTTTTAGTGCAATTTGTTCGGATAATTCTATTGAGTAAGTAATATGAAATTCAGTTTTCACCAAATGAAAATTATTCGGTAACCTTCAATACAGCTTATAATTGCTTTTATTTCTTTCCATTGGTATTGGGAAATGATTTTTGGTGGTTTTAACTTCGGGTCTCTTTTCTTTGGTATTTTTAACTGTGCTCTCCTTGTTGGGATAAGATTTGTGAATTTGGTTTATATTTTTGCTGAGCTGTTTGGCCAGTGCTGTCCTCTCATATTGGACCAGGTGAACAAAGGCTGGAGTGAGCAAACATATTGTATACGATGAAGATATAAAAGCTATAGCTCCTGTTCAAAAGGAATTAGCTGCAATATGCATTTACCCCCACCCCTACCCTCATTAAGCCACGGACCCAACATACAAGCTAAATTTAAAAAGAAAATGGCCCACGAATGACATCCATTGGTTTCTTTTTATCAAAACATGCTATCTATGGAGCAGTTTTGTCTGAGATGATTATATTAGGGTACTCTTTGCTTCATTTGAGTTGGAATGACAGGCTCAAAGGATGCTCATTTCTATGTATGTCCATACGTAGTGGTGCAATTGTTTTTTGTATTGTATTAATGTTTTGAATTTGCCAAGATTAAAAATTAAAATTACTTTGTATACATAGATTTGAAATTTACTGTTCTACATTGTTTCAAGGTATGTCATAGCAATAGCGTCTTTTGCTCTCTTGCAGAATCATCATGAAATGAAACAGAATGCCTTCAAATAAATTGTACACTTATTAAAATGGTAAACGATCAATGTTATAAAGTTTCTGGTGGTCTGGCTGCCAAAGTTGCTAAATATTTCCAAGGAAACATGGTAATAAATGTGGGTTTGCAGGAGGGTTACAACTGACAAAGAAACAGAAGTTATTGACATGCATAAATTGCCATCATAATTTGTTAGTTGCCTGGGAAGCAGAAAAAATATTGTTGAGTCTAACCTTATGGATGCTACTTTGCTGAGTAAGTAATCATTACGTTTGGTGCACTCGTTGATCCAAGTGGTCGTAAGGAGCCACGGATTCCCTGGACCTGTTCAGTTTCCTCTTAAGATATCTTTCAATAAACACATTTATTTAGTGAAAGAGTATAAATTACCAAGATAATTTAGATAATGTAAAACTGTCATGGTGCGCCAACTGGCGAAATATATAATGTGCTGACACGCGAGTCTTGGCTTGTTTGATGGGAAACCATTACTGTGTATATACATATAAATTGCAATAGCATATTATAAGTGAGGTATCAGTTGAAAGATATGTTCACTGTTGTCAGCGTGCTTTACCGGTCCATATGACGGCAATAACAAAGAAAGGAGATTAGGCTAAAACGAGTATAAAGTGGTGCCTGTTCTTGTAGAACAAACTTTGTCGAACAATTGAACTTCTACAGGTTTGCTCATAAAATCATATGCTTTGCCGCAATCTCATGCGATGAATTTAAATTACAAAAGCAGATGTAACGTGCAGGTTGCACAGATTTTATCCAATTTTGATGGGCTGACAGTCTGAGTTCCTTAATGTTTGTATGAAATATGAATAGTTCATATTTAGAGTTTACCTGATACATTTGCACCCAAATGAAAATGAAGTTGGAGAAAAATTATTCCCGCTTCTGAGGATTGCTATGAGCATCTTTTCTTTTGAAAGATATATCTGAAATTAAAAAGCAGAAAACAAAAAACAAAAAACCCACTTCAATACGTTTAAGTGCAATAACAAACAAGGCCATTTTAGTCACTTTGTCTTGATTCTTGCTACGTGACGCATTTGGAATACCTTAATGGAAACACCTTTTTGGAAGTTTTTTAATAGGACTCTTGATGGTTACAATGCTGGCATCATAAATGGCCACACAGGCCCATGGCACAGAAACAATCTAAAATTTGTTTTAAAAGTTCAAAATATGTGTTATTGATTAGAAATATATATTGTTTTGATGTGAAGGTAGACTTGCGAAAGTCCCTGGTGCAGGTCCCTCTTTTCCCTTCCCGCAGTCCCACACAAAAGCGAGATACATTTTCTGCATTGTGGTGTGGTGCCTTTGTCAATTTAAACAAAACCTCGTGCCCTACACCCACAAAAGGGAATATATCAATCTCAATCATGATTTTATCAAAGCGGTCAAGCCTGTGGGAATACCATTGCATGCGTACCAGTCCGCACATTTTCCTTGGTTAGCGTCACAAATGATAGTTCCTCATTCATTTTTTCTAAAGATCCGTTGCGTGTTAAAATTGTCATTAAATTATAGTGGTAGAGTTTGTATGTAGCTGCAGTATATAGTCGATAAACACACTTTATCGCAGTTACTGACAAACTGTCAGCATGATCAACACAAGCGGCAGCTGTATTTTCACCTGAGCCATGTTTAACCTTGGCTGGCGTTTTTTACTCTCTTTCCGTTAAAAAAATGGACCATCTGTTCTATTGTATGCAAAGACTGGTACTATGTCATTATTCTGACCAATTTACAGGGGTAAATTTTGCTCCTTCCTTTGATAAATTGTCCGTAATCGTCACTTGTTTCACATAAATGCCACTTATCTTTTATGCCAGACATCACAACACGAGGTAGCGAATTAATCCTTCGTTACACAGTTACTGAATTAACAGCTTCGGAAGAAGGATGCGTTTTGACAGCTCGCTTGTCTGTGTGATTAAAAACACAGTGCAGACCGCCCTGCTCTAATCTGCTACCTGGTTATAGACACGATCCAAGCCAATTAGCTAGGTTGAGGGGTTTCACTAAAGTTTTATTCTGTAATGAATTTGATTCAAATAAAATACGGAAGACAGTCCAGAGTGACTTGAGCAAGTCAAATGTGAAGGCCGTATTACGTGATAACTTATTAATATATATGCTTTGTATAGCTTTCAGACATTTGTTAAAACATTAACCCATCGATTAATGGAATGTTATATAGATAGATAGATAGATAGATAGATAGATAGATAGATAGATAGATAGATACATAGATAGATAGATAGATAGATAGATAGATAGATAGATAGATAGATAGATAGATAGATAGATAGATAGATAGATAGATAGATAGATAGATAGATAGAAGTGAAAGGTTGTTTCATTGTGAATAGCAAATCGCATATAAAGCCATATCTTAATTGCTTGATGTGTACTTTTAATGGCTTAAATATTTCTGTACATATTCGGTATACATACAGTGAGTTTCAAGCTGAAAGACCTGAAACACTCAGCCCAGGAAATGCTGTATATGAAAGGGTTCAACAGCGCATTTAAGGGAAAAATTGTAACGAGAAGCCACGTTGCACCATATATTGACGGTGTATGTTCTAGGTCACCTGCAACTATTGCACCAGCCAATGGAAAAGAATAAGCTCCATAACCCAGCGTGATTTTTAAACACATGAATGTTGTTCTGATGTTCCTATATTTTTGACCTACTTTCTTTCTGCTTTTACGTGCTACAATTGATATGAAAGTATAACATGCAGTCGTTATAACAAACCCAAGTAAACTGATTAGGAGGAAAAAATATCGTAGGTATACCCAGTCTCCCTGAGCTGAAAGAAGGTTCAGTGACAAGCAACCGGGTGGAGGTGTTTGGTCTGATGGTAAATTTAAGACAAAATCACGTGCAAAGCATATCGAAACTGTCATGAATAGCACCCACAAAAAAGCCATTCCTGGTTTAGGACTACTGGATATCCTTTTGGTAATAAAGGGAAAATATATTGATATAAGTCTATGGACACTCGTACATGATATGATGATTATACCCATTACAGATGATAATGTTGATATTATCCCTATAAACCTGCACCTGATATCTTTCGACCATAATCTTCTGTATATAAAGAACCTTCCACCAAAGTGAAAGTCCGCAATTGCTAGAAAAGACACATATAATCCCATGAGTAAATCTGAAACAGCTAAGCTAAACCGCAGATGAACATCTAAACTGCGTTGTCGACTAAAATATAACCACAACAGGCAGAAAATATTGCTAACGATACAAAATGGACCGACAAGAGAGAAATAATATCTGGCATAAGGAACTACAAGAAATCGTTCACATGACTTATTCTTGTGCAACATGAACAGTTTAACTACACAAAAAATTTCACATTGGTCTGCAATTAATTGTGATAGGAATGGTGTATGGGTAAATACTGAAATATCAAAGCTGAATATATTATTTTTACTCAGATTCATAAAACATAATTCTTGAAGACCTGTAAACATGCCATCGGATAGCTTCGAAATTCTATTTACAGACAAATCAAGTGCTTTCAAATTAACAAGATTACAGAAGGAAGATTCCGCAATAAACGTCAGCCCTAGCCTAGACACCTTCAATTTTTCCAAGTTTAAAAGACCCCAAAACATGTATGGCAATATTAGTTTGATTGGGTTACCGTTGATGTTTAGTTTAGTCAAAAATGGCATATGTATGAATGCCTTAGGTTGTATCAATGAAATATGATTTTGTGATAAGTCAATTTCTTTTAAAAACGGGAACGATGATATTTCGTCCCGCTGTATTTTTTTAAGATGATTGTATGACACATCTAATCGACAGAGAAATATAAGAATGTTAGTAGTGATAACCAAAGATTTTAAGAAATTCCCTCGTAATATCAACATCCTGAGATCGTGGGGCAATGTAGGGAAGATGGTTATATTTTTGTTTAAACAAAGTGTCGCTTTGGGTTGGCAAGTGCAGTGAACAGGGCAGCTGAAGGCCTCACATATTGACTCATCATCCGCTTTAACTTGACAATTGAAAAAACCATCGCAAACCTCTGTAGGGTGGTGACATTGGAGACTTCCTTTGCACAGAAAATGAAAAGGACAAGAAAAGTGTGAGCAGTAACTTTCCTCCTCTGCTTTTGGACAATCTGGGTGGTCATCACAAACCCTACTGATTGGTATACAATAGGAATCACTGCACTTGAACATGTGGGTACACCCAAAATGTTTGCAAGGATCCAAATGGCATCCAGTGCTAGTATACATCATGCGACCATCTCTATCAATATCATATATACAAGCAAATGCACGCCAGAAGCATGTATGCGAAATGTCCAGGCACGAAAGAGAATCATTTTCGGTACAGTCTTTGGGGTTAGTTTGCTTCAAGATGTAAGTGTCATCAGCCATTTTCATAATGAAGTTAACCTGTTCTTTTGCAGACTTAGGACATCCATATTCATCGTCCCCATCAAAACATTCAATAAAACCGTCGCACAGATGTGCATAAGGAATACATTTCCCAGCATGACATTGGTAATTTGTTGCCAAACATGAGCATGTATCACGAATGCAAGCACTTATACAGTAATCTACAGATGGCATTATCCCATTGTGCAAAATGCATATATTTTGACAGTCAATTTCATCTGTCTTGTCTCTACAATCCAATATTCCATCACAGATATTCATATTTGCTATGCACTCTCTGTTTGCACATTGAAACTGATTATGGGAACATTGGTTTTGAACTAGAGTCTTGTTTTTCTCACAAATAAAATTTATCTGACTCTCGTGTTTAATATAATTCTTGACACATAATAAATATGGAATTCGCCTTCGAGCAGTTTTTGTCAATACACTTGAAACCCAATGTTCAGTAAACACATCTGATTCCGAAAGGTGGCTGTAAGGAAACACAACAGCAAAGTCAGATATATTAGCTGATTTGCGGAATAGGATATTGGTCTCTTTGAGCCTCCATGTGAGGACTAGAGTCAAAAGACTCAGTATGTTCTTTGAGGTTATTTGTTGCTGTCACATATCCCAAAATAATATCATAATTGGAAACGCTGTTTTTTCATTAAAGCACCTCCCTTGACTCAAGAGCGAATTAAAGGGAAGGGATAATATTTTGCCCGAAAAATTGTCACATATGCTATGCAGGCTACCTCCAGCAAAAGTTTTGACAATGCTGTACTCTAAATTTAACAGTTTAAAACAGTGATCGTTAAACGTTATGCTAAGCCAATATTGACTACATGTCCTATTGACCAGAGAGATGGCACTTTTCGCATATATATGTTCAGCGTTTTGAAACCTGATCGTGTTACTATTCTCGCAAATGTAAGATGCATATCTAATCGTAACAGTGCATGGGATTGTTATCCAATTAGAGAGGCTTATTTGTTTTGTTAATACCATTCCCACGCAATGATAAAATTTGTTCCAAACAGGCTGCCGTGTCAGAAGTGCCTTCTTAATATAAGCATTTTTTAGTTTATTGATGAAACCATATCGACCTTTGAAAAACATAACAAAACCTTGTCGCTGTCGAGGGTTCCACCATTCGTTGTATGCCAAAACCTCTCCTGTAACCCACCTGGCGACTTTAGCATCCTGAGTTGCATGAATGGTTACACTGAAAACTTTCAGGTATGCACAGTTTTAGTCGTGCATCACAAACACACACACACACACACACACTCACTCACACACACACACACACACACACCACATACAGGTTGCATGGACACTTGAAACTATCAGGAGTACACAGTCATTTAGGGGTTGAACTCCTGCATTTCGAGGCACATGGACGAAATGTCTCTAGGGGCTGATGAGCTCATTTGCATGTCAGTGGCTTACGCAGAATGACTTCAACTACCCTGTCAGACTTTTCACCCATGGGAATTGAAATTTAGGTGTGAATACTTACATTTAATATTTACCTGAATAAATATTGGTTTAAAATCTGCCCAAAACGTGGTGAAATTGTACTTAAATCACTTACAACATCTCCTTTGTAGTGGTAGCAAAAATGTTAGACATAACAACCGTAGCAAATGATGACATCTACAGTAATGAAGGACACTAACACATATTATATTCCTAACGGAAAATTTCATTCAATTAATGTCTGTTTTTCGATTTAAATAAGCAAAGAATGAGGAGAAACTTATTGTTAAAAATCCACATTAAAGGATGAAAAGATCATAGCTATACACAAAGTGGGAAAGGTATGTCACTGAACTGCCACATGTGCCAAGAATTAATGATAGCAGTGATGCAGCTTGAGACTTCAGGCTCCAGTAATAAAACAGTCCTTGTTACCGGTGACAAGGTTAAATATACAATTGTGGAAAGTGCAATTACAAATTTTGCCAGCTGACATCGTTTGATTTAAAACAGTGAAAAGATTTATTGCTCGCCAGGCAGCATGAGGCAGGATTTTAGTAGAAGATGCAGGCAACTAAGATATTGGAGAGGCCGGAGCCACAAGTTAAAAATTACTGGGTTTGGGGGAGCACAGTGTAGGCAACGTGGTTGTAGCTGCACACGTGAAAAGGCCTGCGTGCAGCTGTGCAGTGCTTGTGGCAGGCCTTGTTATGTTTGAGAAAGCTTGACTGGACATTTTCGTTTGAAAAGTGGGGAATGATGTGCTATATGACAGGACATTTTAACATGATGTGTCTGGCTTCAAAACCAGCACCATTCATCATTTGTTTGGCTCTTAGGTAGTGAGCAGTGTAATGCTACACTTGTGCACGCTTGCAAATATACAGCAGCATCTTCCTGAACATACGTTTGATAAGAGGGCTTGATTATTACCATATCGGAGCATATTTGCAAATGCGGCTGCATTGATGTGATTGAATGAATGAGTGTCTTCAAGATCAGTTTTCTTTATCAATAGTTTCAGCATTTTGACAGGGCAGTATTCGGAGTAATTTGAATATATTCATGTGTCTGCGGGAACTTCTTCATGACAAAACCACCTTAAAAATTCTTCTGTTTAGTTTCGTATGTAAGGATAACATATTTTGCGGTATTTATCAGTGTGGAATTCAAAACAGTCTTTGAAAAGGAAGTAGTTAAACTCGACACCATGCGTTACACAAAGAATAGCAATATACCAAAAGCACTGCATGAGAATTACCGGAGAAGACTGTGCCTTTTCATTTATCTTTAATGTTTGGGCAGGGAGTTCTGAGGTGTAAATGTACTAATTGTTTGTTAACAATTGTATCATGTCATGTTGACAAAAGTAGTGCAGCACCAATGGACATAACAGTGCGCAATGTGATACGCCATTGTAGTTTATGACCTTGTAAATCATTAGGGAATGACGTGAAGGAAAAATCTTTATCTCTCTAATGTTAAACTTTGCACATAATGTAAATATAGTTACATGAACACATATAGTATAAGTTGCATAAATGTTTACATGAAACGCTGTCAAGAGTATACAGTCAGTCACATCTACATACACACAAGAATATACATGCCTAAAATTATGCAAAAGGGGGTTGATATGAGGATTCATAGGCCCTGTACAGCTCCATCAGGAGCATATTTGTATATGTAACACTCTTTAAACCCATAAAAATGGTAGATGAATATCTCAGCGGAACAAGTTTGAGCAGAGAAGGAAAATGGCCTTTAAACTCTTAATCAAACGATATTTCTTGCATAAACTTGAAAAAAAAAAACTTTCCTCAGATAGCTCAATATATATTTTTTCTCCTGATATTCTTTTTGAGAATACGAGCTTTGAAGAAAATACACACGAGTTTCCTGAATTAAATTGTCACGTTTTAAATACTCAAATTTCGTGCTAAAATACGTAAGCAAATAGGCAATTTTGATTTTCAGGTAGTTAATCATCCGTTTCTACTAAACGTAATATATCTCAACAGATTGGCTAAAACACCTCGTTGTCACTGGTTTCACGTCTTTGGACGCATTTGTTCTAAGTTTGCTTTCGGGTTAAAATTTATCCATATTTGCTCCTGTTTGCATTATTTGGTATTACGTTTCCTGGTTATTTTGTCTGTCTGACTGACCGCTTATAGTATGCAAAGGTTAACAAAAAATTAGTGGTGTATCTTGTGAACTTAAACTAATAATGAGTATGTTCTCGGTAATGCAAACATAGCAATGCTTTTTGTTGGATCAATCAAAATAGAAAGTATAAGATTATTTCGTCTGTTGCCGTAGCACCAGAATTTTTGGTCCTTGACAGGAAGAAAGAAACTGTGGAGAACAAAATAAAATAGGTGGCACGTTAAGATTATTTGGGGGGGGGGGGGAATCAAGACACTTGAACTTACTTTGCAAATTGTAAACATGTATTTAAAACATTTGTAATACAGATTTGTCACATCTGTTGCTTTTGTACATTTTTTTCTTCTTACAACCATATAAAGATAAAATTAAGTAGCACTCTCAATATATGTATAATGTTTGTGACTAACCTGGTGATAGCAAAGACCTATAAATATGACAGAGGTGCTCAAAATTCTTAGAATGGCTTCATGAAATACATTTTCTATAACATTGCTTCGCAGAAAAAACATCTCGTTTTCACTTGTTATTGTAATCATGTGTCGAGAGGATGATACACAATTATCCTGAGCGTCCATCCAGTGCAGGCCTAATGGATAGTTTTTATTGATCATATATATGTTTCCTATTATCGGATATGTTATCTGTATCGTGCTAAAAAGCCATTTAATGGCTTGCTTTCCCCTGATATCTATGCTACACCCTATACATTGTCGTGGACCATGGTATATACTGATATTTAAGAAACAGTGTTTAATTTTATCGAAGCTTATTATTATATACGGGTAAGGTTTGGCCAAGTGACGTTGTGGTATATAACCTATAAACCAAACAAAATCTATTTCGTGAACAGCTCTGAAGTGCCAAAAGATCCTTACATTCTGAAAGAAAACAAAACTTGCACCTGGCCAATCTAAATATATGTCCCTTTTTCCTAATTGAGGATATATTCGGCATATGGTCAAAGCATAAGGGTCTGCACACACTTTACAAATTTTCATAACATTGCCATAATTAGACAACAATTTATTATAGTGTTGAAATTGCAAGTTGAAATAAGCCTTCCGAGGGCTACGCATCAGAATCAAGGAAAAACATATTTGAATTGTTTTAATTGATATCCGATGTTTAAAGTATATATAGGAACCCTTAGCCCACACAGTTTTGCAAGGATTCAATGAAGATATTCTATAGGCTGTAATATTATGCCTAAAAGTACGAACGCAAGTGAGCAACAATGTAATACCAAATGGTCGCGGGTTCTGTTGTTCAAAGCACATCAACTCCCACATCTTGTCATCATCAGAATAGTGATATAATGAAGAGTGGGTAATGGCTTTTATCTGGCGAGATTTAAAATTGACGGCACAGAATATATGTGCAAAAGTTCTATTTAGTATTCCATAGTGGTATGCAAAAATATCAACCTCGTACGACATTGGCATTTCTTGAAAGATATAACAATGTTGCTTGCCAGGAAAATAATCAAATAAATTGTATGGGTCCAGATATTGATTCTTCCAGCCAATTAAATTATATGTACTGTCTTTGTTACAAATATTTGTCACTCCTAGACAAGGAGAAAGTTTAACGGAGATGCTCAAATAATATTGTTTTGAAACGTGGACATAATAAACTATGTAGAGAAATGATGTAGATGAGGTAAAGGGATGCAAAAAGTACAAACTGCCACAAAATGGTCCGATTGGCGTTTGTAAAAGTCCATCTAAAATGAGCACACCTTCAATAATGCAATTATAGGTGCTTCTGGCTGCCATTGTATAATCATTTATCGAGAGTTCTAATGCATTCACAGATGTTTTTGCGATAAAACGAAGTAAATAACATGGAAACGGAATATAGGAAACATAGTCACTGAATCGTAATTGTATGCCAGTTCTAACCTCTACACGAACAGTTTTATTTCTGACTAAAAATGCCCCTTGCATCCAGCTTCTGCGCACAGCGCTGTACCAATGACACGCCACATCCCCTTGTATTTTAAAAACAAAATATGCAAATTTCACAGTGACGAAAAATGAGTGGCTCGTTATTTTTGCACAGACATGTTTGTTTGTGGATGACTTGAATGTGTTAACAAGCATCACTCTTTTATATCCTTCTGGTCCATCATATATAATCAAATAAATTGCCCTGCGGGCTTTCATATTTCCGGTAAGTGAGAACATGAAGCTTTTTGTTTTTTCTGTTATGATTTGCCAATAAATCTGTTTAACGGGGCACTGGTATTTAACCAGTCGGTTTAAAGAGTCAATGATACCTTGTGATAGCATATAAACCGAGCTGCCAGAGCCATTAATGTTTTCTTTCAGCATTTTCCGGTAAATCTGTTTCATTCTGCATTGGAATGAAACATATTCCTTTAAACTCTTTCTGCATAATATATGGCTAGGTGAAATAAAGGTTTCTTTATTTATTGAACACATGCGGGTTACAAGTTGCGATTGAATAGATAAGAAGCTGTTAATTTTAACTTTGCATAATCTCAGCAACAATATTAATTTGTTTGTTGTTGATGTGAGATAAAATTTTGGTAGACTTCCGCAGTAACGTTCGCTGATTCCATATTTTGTAATTGCGTAGTCTTTTACAGTGAGGTATGGAACATCCGGACAATTTGGCACAGACAATTGCAAAAAAAAGGTGACGAAGGTCAACTGCAGGAACAAGGACTTTGGCGCCAGTATATGCCAACATCCACTTGTATATTTCTTATTTGGTAACATGAACAATCCCAGATGGAAACATGGATTTGTTAAAAGTGTGTTAGTGAAAGTTTGACTGACATTGGTCGGGGATGAACCGTTATTCGTGCATGTGCTTAGATATGTTCGCAAACATGCAGTTATAATGTAGAGAGTATCTAACAGTGAAGACCGATTAATCATGCACCTGCAAAAAGGGTACGATATATGCATTTCAAAACCATGGCCATTTCCATACAGTACATCTCCACGTGTTACATAATATTGGACGTCTGCATGCACGTCAAATGTAACTAAGTGTGATTTCAAATAGAAGATAACTATGTTTGACAACGAAAAAAGTGTCAAGTTCCCAAAGATTCCACATTCGGCCAGGAGAATGACAGGCGGATAGGAGCCGTCCAAAACAAAAAATTCATTTGCTTTACAAGACGGGGAATAGGGCTTGCAATTTACTTTTTGCATAATAACAGTAAATGTTTGGTTCAGGGCACTTTTTATTACCCAGTTGTGCTTTTTCGCAAAATAGATATGTAAAGTTCCAACAGGGTGAATTAGGACTTCCACAAGTGATGCCTGTTGAGGCCTAAGCACTCGTTTTGTTATCAGGCTTCCGATGCACAGATGAATTGCCTTCAATATATCCATTAATTTAAGACTTTTATCCATACATGCGTAATTTGCAATTATATTATCAACAACATGACACCATATGCAACGTGGAGGAGACACGTGTTTGAGTTGTGTTGCGATAGAAAAGTTGTTCTCCTTCTTTAGAGTAAGGAATAACATTACCACCATACTCCAGGCACGCATTTTTTGTTTTGTTCTGCTGAAGTTCAAAATGAACACCAAGGGTACTTTGAGATAGGATTGACCTATACAGCCCCCATCCCATCTTGTTTCCATATACTATACCTTAATACGGACTACATTGTTGTGCACCATATACTGGAAGTTTATCCCCTAAACCATAGTCAGTCTTATGTCTATCTGTGCACACATTGCAATATTTTGTTTAGAAGGTAAAGTCAAATTTTGCATTGGAAACGTTGGTAAGGGTATCTAGCTACATCGAAGCAACAGTTGAAGGTTTCTTAATTTTGTGCACAGCTAGAGAATTGAGTGGGTGTGTGCATTTCAATAGGACATCCATCTTTCTGTTCCATGCACAACACTTTTTCCAAAAGAAACATATCCAACAGAACCAAAACACACTCTTATGTTAAATATGTCAGCTTCACCTAACTAATTTCCCTCTCATTGACAAAATCACTGATTGGCTCCTAAATGGTATTGATTACCGATTAGCCTGCATGAAAATGTTTGCACCTGCCTTTATATAAGCAACTCGATAAATATTTCTCCAGTTTGATAACCTTTTATAAATTACGTACATATATTTAAGCCATTTTCATGTGTAACTTGAATAGTTCTAGCGTGCAATTTGTGTGCAAATCAGCAAAGGTTGGGGGTGGGGATGGGGGTGGGGGTGCATGCTTGACTGCAATTGGGAAAAATTAGACAAAATCAGAAACCACACCCTGCAGAAAGGTCATATAATGTGCAGCGTTAGTGATCCTTCATGTACCTTTTTTGTGACACTTGATTATTGTTTTAGCATGCTGTTCCTTTGTGATGTGGATGGACATTGGGCTAAGCTAAGGTATGACACCAGTGTCAATCTACGATTGGGTATGGACTCATTTATGGTTAGTCAATCCAGCATGTATCCCTCGGTAATCAGGAATGAATGGTGTGAGAGGCATGAGATGTATTGAAACTGGGGAAAGCTGCAGGTCAGTTGCAGGACTATGGAAGTCCACCACAACACCATCCATAACTTTCTTCGAAAATACCACTAAACATATCATGTTCAGGGTTCTTTATGAGGAGTTTGACCAGTAGGGAACAAGGCTATTTTTGTCGGTTTAGAACTTGAGTGCAGGACTCAGATCTCTCCTGACATCCAGGAACATGTACAATCAGCAGATCTTCACTTGAGGTGAAGCTCCACTTATATGGAATGCAACAGATTGCATGCTGCTGGTTTGAGGTCGAGATCCATGGTGAATAAGCAGATGCTGACTTTTCGCCATAAGGTTGCCAGAGTCCAGTGGGCAAGGCGGCATGTCCATACCACACAGGCAAAATGGGGCAACATACCTTTCAGAAATGAATATCGCTTCTCTCTGCATGGGAATGATGAGTGAGTTGGGCTATGGAAGAAACCAAGGGAGCGGCATGTTGCACGCCGTGTAAAACCCATGGTCAGATTTGGAGATGGGCAGCATCCTGGTCTGGCTGGGAATTTCTACCAATGAAAAGACTGTTAAAGTGCATGACTTTACAGCAATTCCAAGGCAGTGGAGTTAGCAGAGTGGCCAGCTCTTTCTCATGACTTCAGCCTGATAGACCACCTTTTAAATTCCCCCAAGGAGTACTAATACAAAATACTTATCCAGATTTGACACAAACATTTCATTTTAGGACCATGCCTATTGCATTTACCCTCAACCAGCTTAAGCACCCAAAACCATTCAAACCCCTTTTAATTGTTAATTTTAATGCCTCTATGTTGTTATGCAGCCAATGTAGATGCAAGACCATTAACTCATATAATGGATGTATCCATCCAAACAGGCATTGCACCATCAATGTGAAAAAAAGCAATAGTCACACATATTTTTAAGGCTGACAGTCCCTTCAGTCCTTCTTAATGTAGGCCTACATGCATACTGCAAGTGAGTATGAAATATTAGAATGGGCAGTACAAAATCAACTCAAATCCTATCTTAAAAGAAACAAAATTTTCTGTTGTGAGTAGTCAGGCTTAAGAGAAAAGGGCCTGACTCTTCTGCTACAACAGGTATGACACATCGTATTCTCAGGATTCAGGATATGTTTATTTTGCCAAGTATATACATGTACATAATCATTCACAACATTTTCTTGTTGTTTTTTTCCCCATCTTCTTCCTTTTTTTTCTTGGTCAGGTAAACCATCATTAAGACAAATATTCGTCGCTCTCACGAGGGCCACCGTAATATAATTTCGGGTGCTTCCATTATACATACGACACATTTAACTTTATGTTAAACAGTTATTGGCATCATTGACCGATACACTTACACATCACCCTCATAATAAGGAACCAGATTCCACAAATTGTCTAGTGCTGGGAACAAATATAACACTTTGGAATAACACATTCTTGCTCATAATCATTTACCCAGAGATTTTTGACGTATATTGTAAATCCATGCTAACTTTGAGTGTAAAATTTGTCCTTTATTTGAATGGGCGTCATATTTATTTTACTTGGTATGTCAAACATTAGACAATATTTTGCATAGCTATGGTTGAATCTGTAAATAGATAAGTGTTGATTTTGTCTTGTAATATGTCTACATATTTATTTGAACCTAAATGGTAATTGTTGAAGATGGACTAGTAACTTATGATTGATATTTGTATAATGTAATTTATATTTGTAAATGGTAAAGATGCCATTTATTTCCAGGATTCGAAGGGTTTTGAATAAGGGGTTTGTAATGCGTTTTTTTGGAGCATATCAGTATTTGGACAGCTTTTGTTTTATGTTATTAAAAAAATTCACTGTGTTCAAATCCCCAAACTAAAATGCCATAATTTGTTTGTGAGAGTATAATTGAGTTATATATTTTTATTTTGGCACTTGAAGGTAAGGAATTTTTAATATTGTTTAAGGTGCCTAATGACTTTGATATCGTTTTAGATTTTTTTGCTATATGAGCTTTTCAATTTACATGTTGGCCTATTGTAAAATTAAAACTCTCTACCAGTTTGATTTCAGTTTCATTAATTTTGACAGTTGTGTTTTTAAATCTTTTTTGATGTTGATGGAACATCATCAATTTTGTCTTTTAAATATTTTAAGATATTTTGTTTGCCAATCAGTAAGTTTCTCTAAGTCCATATTGATTTTGTTTTGAATTGCCGTGTTATTGATATTAGGGCTAATTGAACTTAGTGTTGCAGTTGGTCAAAGATAAAGTATCTGATTTTACACCATCATATTCAACATAATATGTAGGATTAATCATATATATTTCAAACAACTTGAGGATGGCATCCTTTATTTCATGATGGTTCAATTTATGCAATATAATGTCACGATCAAGAGTATCGAATGCTTTGGACAGATCTAGGAATATATACAATGGTAGTTTCCTTCGGTCCATTTCAGGTATCACCCTATCTGTGAGCTCAACAGTGGCAAGTTCTGTTAAGTGGTCGTTTCGAAATCCGTCTTGACCATTATAGATTAATTTGTGTCTCTTAAAATAGTCAAATAGTTGATTTGAGTTCATTTTCTCAAAAACTCTCAAGTAAGGAGGTAAAATATATATTTGTCGATAATTGGTGAAAGAAGTTATGCCACCTTTTTCCATATATGGGAAGAACTTTAGCAATCTTGAGTTTTTCAAGAAAAATTCCTGGTTTGAGACTTTGATTCACAATTTGTGCAAGCGTTGCAGCAATGGTATTTTTAATATATGGTAATGTCTTTGTTGATAAGTCATCTATACTACAGATATTTTTCGGTTTGAAGTAATCAATCGTTCGAAAAAATGTATCTTTGTCAATTTCCTGAAATTTTAAGATGTAGTTGTTTTACTTTGTGTAAATATTTGTGAGATTCATTGCCTAACTGAGTAATATGAGAAGCAAGTTTGGGAACAAATCTGATGAATAAATGGTTGAATCTATTTGCTATTGTGACTTTGTCAGTTATTAATTGCTCATTAACTGAAAAATAATCCGAAACATTTTATTTTCTTTTTGGTTTTTGAAAGTAATTCATTTACTGTCCTCCGTGTTGACTTTTAATGTCATATGTAATGGTGATGCTATTGAAGTACATTTCAATCGTTCATATATATATATATATATATATATATATATATATATATATATATATATATATATATATATATATATATATATATATATATATACATATCTCAGAAATATGGACATGCATAAGTTAAGTCGAACTGTAGTTTTAGATGTGAAAAACGCTTCTGATACAATGGATTCTGAAACACTCTTATTCTAGATAAAAGGCTTGCTACCAAGCATATTGAATTATCGTGGTATCAAAATTATTTTAAAACCCGTACTTAATTTGTAAAATACCGAAAATTTTTATGAGCATCGGTCCGTCACATTTGGTGTTCTTCAGGGGGTCCATATAGAGCCCCGTTCTGTTCATAATATACATCAATGATCTCTGTCGAGTGACTAAAAACTTCGGAGTGTTTGTCTTCAGATGACACTGTTCTCCAATCAAAAGACGTTCTTTAGAGCAGGAGAAATTTAGAATGAGATCTTGAAATAGCCTCATTATGGTTTCACAATAACAAACTCCATTTGAATATGTCGAAATGTAATTGGATTTTGTTTAACACACAAAGAAAAAATAGAACAACCGTCAACAAAGACATTGGTTACAACGCTGAGACATTACAAAAGTATCATATATACAAGTACGTGGGCCTCACTATGGACTGTACTCTGAGTTGGCACTACATTGATACTATAGGTGAAAAGATTCGACAGCGTATAGGTGTCCTGGGACGAATTATAAAGTATACGGTCAATGAGCTTGCAGTCAGCTTATAATGCACTTATACTGCCACTGTTTAATTATTGTGATGCTGTTTATGAAAATTTTATGAAATCGCATGCGTCTAAACTACAAAGGTGAAAAATTCGAGCTGAAAAGACAATATTCCAAGTGTCGTTAGACACACGAACCTCATAAGTACGAAATGATCTAAAATGGCTGCACATAGAAGAAAGAATACTTTAGGTGGTTAGGCCTATACATTTTGGAAAACAACTGGTCTCTGAGTTAATGATGAATATTTCTAAGGTTGAGAGGAGTGGTTTAAAACCACCAGTTCCCTTTCATGAGTGACTCAAGTCAGGAGTGAAATTCGTTTCTTCAGATTGGTATTGGAAGATAAATGTTGATGCTTTGGCAAGTGTGGAATCTCTTTGCTGTCATTGTTGGGTTTGGAATTTATGAATATGGATCATGTTTTTCTCTACTATTTACTATCGATGTACGCTTGTCCATAAATTTCTGAATGTGCTTGTTCCAGAGTATTTATGTGAATTGAAATTAGCTGATAGAGTCATACTAACTATACAAAGTACAACGCAAGTAAACACCTAAAAAAACGAAAATGTAATAAAGTTGGTGAGCACATATTTAGTTACAAAGGACTACATAGTAGAACAGTTTCAGTGACCAAACCAGGATGGCGTCAGATTTAATCACCTAAGGGGCTTTCAATTAGAGGTATCCTGAACAAGCATGCTGGGTGATTTTCTCATTTTCATCTCTCTTTTCTAAATTTTAGTCTGTTGCTATATATTGTCTCATCTGAGGTCTCCTTTTGAAATCATTTTTTTTCAACTGTAAGAGCTGCCTAGCGATAAGAAAGACTCTGACTTGTTTTGACAAAAGGATGAATAAAATAAGATATACATGTAAGATATGATTGAAAATGGGTTACGTCAACAGGTGCAATATTGTTTGTTTGTATGCCTTAAAAAGGTAACTTATACTATCATGATAGATATATTGCGGAATGGGTAACAAAATGATTGTCTTTTTGCATGTAACAGACATTGCAGTTTAGCTCTGAGCAAACATTAGAGTACATTTTTTTGGTATAAAAAAAGGATTTCCTATTAGTCTTTACTTTCTCCGTCATAATATTGGGAGTTGTATTTAAAATGTCCACTTATTCGTACTTTCAGCAAGTCCTTGTACCAACAAGTTTGGATCCTGTCACTAAGTTTTTATTCTGATTTCCTATAAGATGTTTATGGGTTAATGCTGCTGAACAGATAAAATTATGAATAAAATATACTGGCAATTGCTTGTGAACTAATTTGCAATAGACTTTGAGTGGTTGGGAAGTAAAAATGTACTTTCATTTTTATATTGTCGTTCTTTTAAAAGTGGTTCTGTATGTGCAAAATAGTTGCTCTGACTTATTATTCTTATGACTTCGTTTTGCAGGGAAGCAAGTCCATATAAGTGTTCAAAAAGTTAAACCTAAAAAATTAAATGAATTAATAGATTCAATTGCTATGTTGTCTATTACATTTTATGGAATTTTTAGATACTATAAAACTGCCTTTGGGTAATACTTTTGTTCAATTTTGACCTTAGGTATTTCAACAAATAAAAGGCATTCCATTGGGTAGCAACTGCTCTCCGTTATTCTCTGATTTATATTCAATGTTGCTTGAATTTAAGTACATGGATAAATTGATAAAAACAGATTTTTGTTTGCCTCCAAGATTACCAAACATTGCACGGTATATTGTTGGCATTGCTTGTGTTAATGTGCCAAAGTTTAATTAAATTGCTAAAGGAATTTACCGAAAAGATATCCCCTTGGGAGGTAGTAATTCAGATGATTTGAGATATATTTTCCTGGATTTGGATATCCGGGTCTCCAATGGCAGGTTTGGCATTAGAGACTACCACAAAATTGATGAGTTTCAATTTGAGTTGTCAATTATCGTTTCCCGGATAGTAATATTTCAGAAACTATTAAATATAATACATGTTTGTCACACGGTTTGAGATTTGGTCGTATTTGTTCTGAATTTCACAATTTTGCATCCAGAACCTAATATATTTACGACAAACTTGAGTCAAGAAGATTGAAGCATTTATTTTTGATTAAATGCGTCTACAAGCTTTGCTGTAAATATCCAGAGATTTTTAGAAAATTTGGTTTTAATGTGTTTAACGATTTCAGACTTGTCTGTTATGCTACTTTGCTTTAACTTTTGGCATCATTCTGTTTTAAAATTCACTTTTCTGACATTTTAGACTACCATGTTGATTTAAATTTATTACACCATATTTAAAAATCTCCCGAAAATATGAAGCCACGCCCCCTGAAACGTGGACCCATATTCTGGCACCCAAACACTCTTTGCTATCTATATATGACCAAATCCATAACGCCACGCCCAGAATATAACTGACTCCGCGTGTTTTTATATTTTCAGGTTTCAAATCTACCCAAAATTGATTATTTTTTTACATGCACGTCTGACAACAACCCACATTCTTCACATACCAAAGTGTTTGACGTTGAGGGGAGTAAATGAAAATTTCCCACAACCAAGTGACCATCCTGCCAAATAGTGAAATGGTAAATCTATCAGACTATATTCGTAAAACTGCTTTCTAAGGCTAATTTATATCATCTTTTATCACTTTTCGTAACATTCCTTTAACCCAGCCGCTTGTCAATCATTGAAAAACCGGTTAGCAGGATAGCTTTGTAAACAGTGTGACGGCCGCACAAATACTGCTTCCCTGGAGACGAGATTTAGCGAGGGAAGGTTTGGTTTTCTAAGCTGGTGTAAATTTAGTTGAATTTTGCAATTTTTAGACGGAATTTGATCAAATTAGAAAGGGACTTGTCTTATGAATATATAGTGATAACGCAGGGAAAGTGTTACTGGCAAAGTCGGCTATTTTTAGGAGGTTTCAGTCAGAAGGTTTGAACGAGCAAAAATAGGTCTGTGAGTGAGCGCGGGGGCCGCCATTTCAAATTTTATTATCATCGACGAAAATAAACAAACATGGGTCTACAGTATGTCGCGACGTGGATTGTTAAAGAGCAGCAGGGATGTAGGACGAGGGAAGGCAGCAGGATTGAGGTCTTTGAGAGGGCGGGAGCTAGGTAGTAGGGAGACAGGTCAAGTTGGGGCGGGAGGAGAGAGGAGGGGAGGATGAGTGCAGGGTAGAGCTAGAGGGAGTGAGTGCAGCAGGAGGGAGGTCTTCTAGAGGAGGGCGGCAGGTACTAGGGAGACAGGTCGAGTTGGGGCAGGAGCGGAGAGGAGGGGAGGATGAGCACAGGGTAAACCTAGAGGGGGGTGGGTGGGACGACCTGATGCAGTGTGAGGGGTGCTGTATGTGGGTCCAGTTCAGTGCTGCAGGACTAACCTGCTCTCTGAACAAGGCAAGGGAGGAAAGTTTCCATTTTAGGTGTGGGTAAGTGCAGGAGGGTGGAATTTCAAAAATGTTAACCATGATGATCTTAATGATTATTCGTCATTTGCATGATGGAATAATGGGTTGGGCACTTTTGACGATATTAATGACGAATCATCATATTGGTTTTACTTATGTATGATACGAATCTACTTTTCAGGAATTATTACATGTCTTGACGTCACCATCCATCCAAGCTAGGACAAACTACGGATAAAATAAAAAATTCAGAAACTCAAAAGGAAAAAATAAGTTTACAAGACATTTTGCAACCTTGGAGTTGCTGCCAATCACAAACCTATTTGTATTTATTTTCGAAAGGTGCGATAGCAGATTGTCCAACATAATATAAATCGCAAAAATGGAAGTCTATAACAAAATCTATCCTTGACTATGGGGCTATGCTGTTTCCCTGAACAAACCATGGCTATGCAGCTATGCCATACTCAGCCTATGCTCTTTCCCCGGACCAAGTTAACCCTCCGTTCCAGACCAGTTGAGACAAACTGCCGTGTTTGATTTGACTTGACTGCAAAATAAAGGCACACAACGGCTACTTTCTCCATAATAACTTTCCGCCGGGGTCGAACAGTTTTTATCAAGGAAGGGTGGCTTGAAACTTTTAAAAACAATTATTTAATGTCTCATATTTAGGGTCGGGACTTGGGCCTTTTCAGTGGGGTAGGAAGGGATACCTGAAACACAATGTATTTTTGCTAGGCCTTCAGTAACTTGGACATTTGTTGAAACATGTTTAAAATGGATGTTCTTTCCTCTTTTGTACATTACTTCCTTTGACGTCAGTTTAATTTGATACCTGGGTACAGCCGGAGGCACTTGTTCAATATAAATAATTACTCAATTCGGCTCTCCCACACGAGGACCAGGAGTCAGTCATGGACTGTCCTGAGCATGTGGCCAGAAATTGGCAGTATTTGCTCAATTGTCACAAACTTGAATCATTCATTTGAAATATTAACTCCAGGGTTGCGAGTCGATCAAAGGCTGTCCCAAGCACTTAGCCAAAAATTGATAGTTGCACCGTTACAAAAAGACAGTGAGAGAGTGTCACATCTCTCTAAGTTTACAAGACATTTTGCAACCTTGGAGTTGCTGCCAACCACAAACCTATTTGTATCTATTTTCGAAAGGTGCGATAGCAGATTGGCCACATAATGTAAATCGCAAAAATGGAAGTCTATAACAAAATCTATCCTTGACTATGGGGCTATGCTGTTTCCCTGAACAACCATGACTATGCAGCTATGCCATACTCAGCCTATGCTCTTTCCCCGGACCAAGTTAACCCTCCGTCCCAGACAAGTTGGAATAAAATGCCGTGGGGGAAAGAGCATAGGCTGAGTATGGCATATCACGGATTTGATTTATTCTTAATATGGTATACACAGCAAAGGAATAACATCCGCTGTTATCTGGTATTGGGTCATTAATTAAATGCATCTCCACCTAATTGTTTATCAGTGATAAAGTTGCACTGCGTGCTGTACCTGAACATACAGCTACTTGGTCCCAGCTCTAAGGGAAAGTGTCAGCATGGATCCATAAAGACATACATATGGGAATCCCTTTTATCAATATTGATTTATGATCTATCCAATAAGTCTAAACATGCGAGTTCTGTTGAGTGCAAGTCTCTAAAACCACACTGGTGATTGAAGTATGAATTATATTCTTTGATGTATTCAAGAAATTGTGTAAACATTACTTTCTCAAGATTTTTTGAAAAGGTGGGAAAATTGAAACAGATCTATAATTTTCAAAAATACTTGCATAACATTTAATATAAAGTGGAGTTACTTTTGCAATTTCCAGACAAAGAATATGCCTTTGCGAAGGACCGATTTATAATGACTGAGAAAGACTTTGTAATTGTGGGTTTTATTAATTTGCGTAACTAAGCTAAGATTCCATCATGACAGCTTGTCTTAGTTATAAGAAAATCAATACCTTTGCAGCATAATTTTCAGTCACAGATTTAAATGAAAAATTGCACCTAATGGTTGTATTTAAGTAATCTTTAAAAAATGCATTTTGAAAATGTTTTATCTTTTGAGGCAGCTTAGGTCCTTATATAGTGAAATATCTGTAAAAGCCATCTGCTATTTTTTGTTTTTGTTTTTCCGTAGTTGCTTGTTAATTAGTTTGAAACAAGTCACGGAAATTTGACTTGTTATTTGTTTTAATTAATTCTTCTTTAATAGTTTTCCATGTATTCTTAAAATCACCTTTATATCTATTGAAACATGAACTATAGTAGTCTTTTTTTGCCAGATTTACGTTTTCTGTGAGAATATTGTTTTATGTATTTAGGTTTGTATTCAGGAGATCTATACGAGTAGTTTGTAACTGGCTATATAGTTTATCCCTATTGGCAATGGAAATGATTATACTTCCAGTTATCCAGTTAGGTTTTTTGTGTTTGTGTCGATTGAACTTCACAGTTTGTATTGTGGAGTTTCTATCTAAAGTTTCTTTGCAAACCTTTTCCAGGATGTTGAAATTTTCAGTTGGATCCTCATCAAGATTGTTGTTCAATCTATCATACATATTTGATTCAATTATATCATTTTGAAAAATGACATGAAAATTAGGGATGTATCATTTAATTTTAATATATGTTTTGTTTGGGTGAAAACACTTTACGAAATATAAGGAAAAGAAGGAAGGAAAATGATCTGAAATATGGCTTTTTAGAAAAACCAGAGTAGAGGATTTGTGAAAATTAGAAAATATCAAAAGAAAGTTATCCATTGAAGAGGCTCGATTGTCAGCAAATCTATTTAGTAGTGTTATTTAGGGAAAGAAACTACATGATATGGCACTATCAAAGTATGTACTGACACTGTTTTTCTCCTTTATGTTAATTAAGTCAATGCTTAAAATCCCCTGTAAAATTGTTTGACGACTTTGATTATTACTAGATTTTCAAGGACTGGAGTATTTTCAATCATGAAGGTAATGTACTTCTCATTTATATCTCAATTGGGACTATACAGATATCCTAGAGGTATCTTCTTTTGATTTTTTTCCTCTTTATGTCTATACATTGTCCTTTTCATATATAAAAGTCTTTGTAGAGTGTTAATGTTTTATTATTATAGCATTCCCTTAAAATAATTGCAAGACCACCGTTGGTTAAACATTTAAAAGTAATGAGTCTCCGAACAAGAAAAATAAACTACTAGAAAGAAAAAGAGACAAAGTAAGAATACAGAAGAGTAAGAGATCTTTGATGGAAGAACCATCACTGAAATTGTCTAGTAAATCATCCAATATTGTCGTCAAAAGGAACTTCTCACCTTTTATCTGGCTATTCCATCAAAAGGTGAGTATACGGGATGAAAAAACACAACGAAACAAAAAAAAAAAACACAGACACAAAAAACCCAAAACCAAAAAAAAAAAAAAAACAAAAACAAAAACAAAAACAAAAAAAAAATTGTTCCAAATTAATGAACTTGGTGTTTTGCTTCCTGCATTATATATATGGCGGGGGGGGGGGGGCGAATATGCAGGGCATGTATCTTTATGTCTGAATGTACATGAACAATTTCCTGCTACATTAACTTCAACTTCGTTTCAAAATATCCCAGGATTAAGCACTCTTAAATTTGCATATTATGATGCAGATTTGCTCTGTTCTTCCTGCAGGCAAAACGGGAAGATCAAATGTTGTTTTGTCAATGCAATATCTATTTGTTAATAGAACCATTCTCGAACATTTTTGTATTTTAACCTTTTTTCTAACACAACAAATCATATAAAATTATCATGTTTTATCCATTTTTGTAGCTCTCATACTTAAACCACCTGGTTAGCAGCATGTATTCCCCAACATAAGGTTAGGTCATAGATTAAAAAATAAAAGGAGACCTGGTAGGCCTATCACCTTTTGGTTTTACTGGTTAGTCAGTGACCTTAATTAACAGGAAAAGAAGAACGACGGCCTATTTCGTTTTTTTTGTGATATTTATGAATATCAAAAAGACAAAATCATTATCAAACTATCATCTATATATTCTTGAAACAGTGTACAGCCTCAAATGTCAAAGTTCAACTGTCACGGGCAATGCTAGCTTTCTGCGAGTATGTATGAGACTTATTATTCTCGAAACTTTTACAGAATAACAACAACAATAATAATAATAATAATAATAATAATAATAATAATAATAATAATAATAATAATAATAACGATAACGATAACGATAACAATAACGACAAGACAACGATAACGATAACAATAATATTAATAATAATAATGATGATGATTATGATGATGATTGATAATAATAATAATAAAATAATTATAAAATAATAATGATGATGACGGTAATAATAATGATGATGATAATAATAATAATAATGATGATGATAATGATAATAATGATGATGATGATGATTGATAATAATAATAATAATAATAATAATAATAATAATAATAATAATAATAATAATAATAATAATAATGATGATGATGATGATGATGATAATAATAATAATAATAATAATCAGCATTTCACATTCATGACTACTGTATTGAATAGGTAGATAGCAATATACACAAAAAAGCCTTGGCACCATGACCATCAGGATAACGTAAATATTATCATCGGAAATATATTTTTTAAAACAATGATGTAAATTTTGTACGCCACTACCTGATGCTGGCATGGTTTCTGCGGAAACAGGAAGCCATTTTACAAGTCAATTCATCCACAGGGAAGAATATATGAATACAGTTCCAACTTCAATTAATATTTTGGTTTAAGAGGGTCAAATGTCATCAGCTTTCATTTCTCGGCTCTCAAAGGCCTGCGACAGCTTGCGAAAGCCATGTTCTGTGTGACCGTCAATTCCCGTCCATGTGTATAAGTTTCCTCCATGTAATATCTGAAGAACCAGCGGGTTGGTTCATGAAACGTAAGCAGTTGAACACTCTTGTAGAAATTACCTCGAGTTTGAAGGACAATGACTTCCACCCTTATTTCAAGCCTACTAGGGTCGTTTAAGGTTAAATAACATGCGCAAAATATTTCATAGGCCAGGTTATCTGGATCACAAAGCTTTTGCAGTTGATCACCTTTGCTAGAGTCTACATCAGTCCTGAAGGACCATAACTTTGACCCATTAAGATAGTCACTGGGTCAACTCCTAAATATCTTGCACAGGATATATCGACAACCAGAAAAAATAGTATCACTGTACTTTTACAGATAATTACCCTCATAAACGTCTATGTTGACAACTTATATCCAACACCTTCCTCCAAGAAAACAGAAGCCCCGCACAGTATCATATGAGTGAAGGCAAAGATGCAGCATTTACAAAAAGGGTTTCCAGAATCCATGGCAATATGTGTACAGGAGGTGCCACCATTTGGAATAGCCTCTTTCACTATTTTATGCGCGTATCGATCGATATAGCAATGGATACCAATATCTGTTCCGTAATATTTTTGGCCTTTGCAGAAACACAATTCAATTCGTCAGACTGAGTTAGGACGTGCACAAATCATCATTGAAGTGCTTTTGAAATAACAGAGTGGCACAATGTGGTAGAAATTTTACAGGCAAACTGTACACCATAAATATGGCTTAATAATCAGGCATCCAACTGAAAAATAGTATATAAAGAAGTCACACATAATAATATTGAGTAATTAAAGCTATGATTCATCAACGCATATCTGCCACCATAACCTACAATGAAACACTCACTGAATGTACTTTTCACTCTTTTCAGGATGATACACCCTTCAGCATATCTTCACAAACTAGTTGAATAAAAACTGTTTCACTTCTGACAAGTTATGGATTGAATGAAAATATTTGCGAAAGATAACGACAAATAGGGCACCAGTGTTGGCAAAATATATTCCACCAGCAATGCGGTGTCCACTGGCATACCACCTGTATATAACTCTGAGATTAAAGCAGAAGATAAATCATTCGACATTTTAATCATATATATATATATATATATATATATATATATATATATATATATATATATATATATTATATATATATATATATATGTGTGTGTGTGTGTGTGTGTGTGTGTGTGTGTGTGTGCTTTACATTTGTCACAGGATATTCATAAATTATAAAACAATATTCTCTACCCAGCTGAAATGACACTGAGACTTTCTTATTGTGGTGGCCAATGTGGTTTCCCATGCATCTCCTGGAAGATTTAATAAGACCGACATTTTATGCTCTGGAAGGTGTCTTCTTACTTAGACAGTGTCATTACCATATCCAAACCGTAGTCCTAACGAAACAAATCCAAGTCAATTCCGACCAAAGGCAATGTTCCTTGGTATGTATAGCTGAAACATAAATTTCTAGTTCGTATTTACTCAAAAGAGACCAAAACGTAAGTGCAAAGGTCCATAGGGGGAAAAAACTTGATCTAGTTTTCACATGACAGAATGCAAAAAGTTTTGTTTGAAATTATAGGCCTATTTCAATAAATTGGCTTGAACAGTTGCATCATTCATGCATATACAGGACCATACAATTTATGAAAAGGGACCAAAATTTGCAGCACATCAGAGAATTTGTAAGTGGAGGTTCTTAACTTGTTGAAAATGTCAATAAAATTCAGTATTTAAAAAGGTACTACTTGCAACCACCATCTCAACAATGATCATCATCCATATAAGTCCACAAAGCGACACCAACACCAACATCAATCCATCAGAAAAGCCCTCTAGGCCTAAAATGACCATCAATAAGAATCTAAACAACATGATTATATAATTTGATGTGTTTTAGGCATGTAGTTAAAGACATGATGTTGTTTTAAAGAAGATAAACTAAGAGTGTTTCAAAAAGAAAAGTGTTTGAATTTCCAAATATAGTAAGTACATTGGTTCAAATGTTAAACATCAGCCAGAAGCAAGTGACATTAGGCCTCAAATCATTAAAATGTAGTCAAAAATGCATTACAATAGTCAAAATTTGTAAGGATAGCAGTCACATTTCAAGTTGGTTTCCAGAAGTATTTTTGAAAGGACATTTATATGTTCAAGAAAGCATATAATCCCACAAATCATCTAATAAGTCAATTATTAGGGTAATAATTTAGAATTCCAAAAATGTAGTATGCCATTTTAAGTCATCTGTAAGTCAGCCAAGCATAATGTACATCTAACTCGTGGTTCTATAACGTTCAAAAGGTCAAATTGTAAAACAGTCCTAATTACTGTAAAATTCTACTACCTTTATCAGAGAAAGAATTCGGTTTTATGAGAGAGAGAGAGAGAGAGAGAGAGAGAGAGAGAGAGAGAGAGATGGAGAGAGAGAGAGAGAGAGAGAGAGAGAGAGAGAGAGAGAGAGAGAGAGAGATCATTTGAAATTCCTAAAGGTAACTGTAAGCACAACTGTTTTCCTGTAACAGTTTTAATTTTTTTCATTTATAATTAGACGTAGTTCAACTTGTCAGTCAGTTGACCTAGATGCCAATTATTTATACAAGAGAGAGAGACAGAGAAAGAGTACATTAAACACTTTGAGCCAACCTGACATGACTTTCACAATAACAAACTATATTCATCAGACAATTATAAAAAAACAACATCAGTTTCACTACACTTGGAACACTAACTGCACTGTAATATGTGCAGAAAATGCCTGAATGTTCAAATTGTTACCAAATATATAAGGGTTCCATGAAAAGAGAAGTGGATAACAGTTTTCAATGATAGTGATGAGACCAAACCGAATACCAGTTTAACCTTGTCAGATCCAGGATCATTTACGAAATAGTAAGACATGCTGGTGTTCGTCGTCAGAAGAATCCATGACCAACAGTAATGATATTTAAACGAATGAGAGTATCTTCTACCTGACTTGGAACAGGTTACCAACGTTTTGGCAGTGGGTTAAACCAGTTTTACGGGATCCCAATCGTCCCACTTTGGAAAACACTCACATTCATTTAAAGTAGGCCTAAAACAAATTTAGCCCTTAATGTTAATGTACAGTTATAAAAGGTAATTACTTGACCATAGTTCACAGACATCATCCAAACAATGACAGGACAATTAAGAATTTTAAGTCAGACTACTATATTTACATTAGAATTGCATAACATGTCAAAATTTGAATTTAAACACCAAAAAAAGTTTCCACGTGAACACAGGATAACTAAATTTGATGCTGATATTATATTTATTATGAAACATGGTTAAGTTCTGCCATGTTCCATTCTCACTAAAAAAAACAGCACAATAGGCCTAAAATTCGTTACAAAAATATTACTCACATCAGCTGAGTAAGTATTCCTTACATTTTGTCACTATATTCAGAAGGATGAGAAAATAGAAGGCCTGTATTGTTCAACATGATGCCTGAGAACTTTAATGTTCCTTATTTCATTTTATATTTGTTGTAATTATAATAAATTTTATGTTCCAGTATTGAAAGTTTGGTCAAGCTCATGGTAAAACAATCTCAGCTACAACATTAAAATACATAAACATATTTCTATGTGTTTTACTGACACTCAGAAAATACCTTATTAATATGTTCATATAAATCAACATGATATTTCTGTAGAACGTATTGATATTTATCTTTAAAGTTAAGAAAAAACCCTTTTTAATCTTATTTTGGAAAACCCCTGTTTAATAAGTCTTCCAAAAAATGATTTATGTCTGTCAGCAAAATCTTTAAAATCAGTACAGTTTCTTGCGAAAGCAGTTAGTCTTGAGACATAGACACCATAAGCAGGATTGATAGGAATATTACTACTTATATATGGATAATTTACTATATCAAAATTGAAATCATCTCTTTTATCATACACTTTTGATTTTAATATACCACCATCATTGAATAGGAGTAGATCTAAAAATGAGAATGTTATGTTCGATTCAGCGGTTTCTTTTAGTTCCAGGTCACTAGGATAAATTGATGTAATGTAATCTTTTCAAAGTTTGTTGTTGACACTTAATAAATCATCTATATATCTGAAAGTTAAATTAAATGATCTAGCATGGTAATTTATATCTTTTGCCATTTTCATTAGAAAATCATACATGTGATAAAATAAATAAAGATTAGCCAAAAGTGGTGCACAATTTGTACCCATGGGAATTCCTATGACCTGTCTAAAGACACTATCACCAAAACGAATGTAAATATTATCCATCAAATATTGAAACAGTTTTATAAACTCATCATAGTCAAATGCATGTTGACCATTCTTAGCAGAATCACCAAAGAAAGCATGTTTATGACCAATTATAATTTTCTGAAATTTATTTTTCTCAAAAACTTTAAAAACCAATGTTTGAATGCTACGTATTAAATCTGCATGAGGTATTGTAGTATAGAGAGTAGAAAAATCCCAAGATGATATGTGCCTCTAAGGCGAAACTTTATCTGTTTGTAAAGCGTCAAGTAAACTTACAGAATTCTTTAATATCCAAAACCTATTAACTCCTGACGAGTTTTAGATGTTCTTATTGAATAAACTGCAAATGCAAAAACCAATCACTGATGGAAAACAACAACAACAATGACGAGAAAAGCATAGTCAAACACTAAGGGGGTACCTTCTAGACTTAGCTCCAACAACAACAAAGCATGCGCATCCTGCATCAAAGATGGTGACAGTGTACACAGTGACCCATAAGATATTACCGTCTGTCTGAACAGCTTTTTTATAAATACTGTACAAAGTTCTATACTGGATAAGAATGAGACTATCGTTACAAATGTGCTTGTGAATATAAAAGTGGAAGATGACTAACTGTTAATGATTCCTCCATTATCAGGCAACTTTATGATGAAACAATTGCAAAACCTCGAAACTTTCAAAGCAGCTGGAACTGACAACGTAAGTGCCAAGGTCCTCAAAGTGTCATAAAAAGCAATAGCGGATTCGCTGACGAAAATTTGTAACCTTAGTTTAAGCACAGAAATATTTCCAACTATTTGAAAGACAGCAAGAGTTGCACCCATCTTCAAGACAGGAAGTAAGTCAGACAAAGCTAATTACCACCCAATTTCCAACTTGCGGCTTCAGCAAAAACATAAGAAAGACACTGGCATGAAACATTTTACGTGTTTCTTGGGGGAAACAACTTACTTAATGAAACAAAGTCATGCTTTCACTCCAAACTCTTTTGCTGCATTGACAACCTTGTCAACATATCGACCTTAAAACATGGACAGTCACATGCTCAATGGCGTTTTATGATTAAACCTTTGGATAGCTTTTGACTTGGTTAATTTAAATGTGCTACTAACAAAACTTAAGATTTAAAAATGCAACAGAGCTTCGTATGGTTCAAATCATACCTACATGGCGGGAGTCAGTCAACATTGTTCCCTAATACAAGTTGTAACCATACACCTGTAACGCGCAGAGTTCCACGGGGCAGTATTCTCGGATCCTTGTTCTTCACATGGATGATTCACAGCTCCAGCTCTCAAGCTCCTTGGATATGTATGCTGATGACCCGACAATCAGCTGCAAACCACCTTTATTTCAATTTCGCAACTCACTTATGCACATTTAAGTATTTTTCTTATTTTCAAGGTACTACGGTAGAAGAACTATAGAAACACGAAGCCCCCAAATGTTGTTAACATTTAAAATTATCCATGTAACATGACTAATTTTTGAAGTATGTAGCTGTAATAGATAAACAGATATTTATGCTAAAAAACTAAAAAATCTTCAAAATTCACAATATCCGCAAAATGCGGAAAATGACAGAAAATCCTACATTTTCAAAGAGCCACCAAATTTTCGGAAATACTCACAACTTCTCCAAGTTTCTTACACTGTTTTATTAAAATAGCTGATATGTACTGATTTAATGATAAAGCAGATAATGTACTGACAAAAATATGCAATTTAGCATTGAAAATCCGCATAATTAGCCTACACAAGAAATTTGAAGAACATATAAAATACTGATAAATTCACCAAAACAGAACTAACAAAAATAATTTCAACAAATATTTTATAATGCTTTATACTGTTAAATAGTATTATTTGGTTTGATCATCCAGTTGATGCACAAGTGTTACCAATATGCTAATTAAAATTTAAAATTTGCAATAATAAGTGATATAAAAAATTGACCAAACAACACAATGGCACCAAGTTTAAACTAATCAAATTTTTTTTTATGAAAATGTCTTTCACCATCCCTTGTTCCTTTTAGACTACTTTTCAATAGAAACATACAGTTGATTCACAAGGGACAGCAATAAGCAAATTAAGCACCACAAGTTGAATGATCGATAAATAAAAAAGGCAAAAATATCGTACATAGTGAAATATTCACCAAAATTGATTTATACAGATAATATCTAGAAATTTGTCACCCAACTTTAGTACCTTGGCTGTTATGTTTTGCAATATTTATACAACATACATGATATATTGAAAAATATGCAAATTAGGTTAAAAAATTACATAGCTGGCATATACATGTTCAAAAATTATCTACAATTCGACCTAATCATAATTTTCCTACATTTTCACACTATTTTATACTGTAAAATGTCTTAATTTGGTCTTAGCCATGTAACAGATAAAATTCCAAATTTATGTGCAGTAATGTGGTCAGAGACCAAGAGGTAACATCAACTGCAAAACTCTTTTGCCTGTAAAAATGAGGCCAGTGTTCGGGCATGAGAGGGTCATATTTTTGCCTGAAGATTTTCACAGAAACAAGAATTTTGAAACAATTGCCTCAAATTAAATGAAGAGACAATGGTACTACTCTTCAATTGATGTGTTTAAGTACATTTACTTTCATTCAAATTGTTTCCTTTTCTTCAAAATGTCTTTAAACATCCTTTCTTGATTTTCTGCAGTGTCTTCTGCAGACAAATAGGACAATTATTCCATCATTCTGACTGCTATATCCAGCTGAGTAACACTATCTTCCACTGCAACAGGAATAAAACATACAGAGAAAGTTTCACCTGAGGTCAAAGTTACTTAGTGACCAACCATTTTATTTCAATTGCATATGGTCCCATCCCCATGCAAATCAAAATGTCTGCCTCAACAAGTGTCTCAGCTGCCTGGTTTTTAGCAAGAACAGGAGGCCTAGATCTGCCATTAAAGTTACTTTTGCTGCAGGTGGTAATGATTCCAGAGATTCACTGAACAACCAACTGGACACGCTTTGCATGACAGCACCAACTTTTGCCCCGGGACTTCCAACTCACCGATTAGTTCCATACCACACACATTTCAACACTCTCTGTAAATGGCTACCTATGTTCATACCTTCTTTCCATGCAGCTCCTTGTCTATTTTTTGTACATACCTCAGACAAAAACTGGCCAACAGTCTCATTGGCAACTTCACTATTTACCTCTTCTTGATTTTGGCACAATGTTTCTCGTAAATAGAGTTCTTCTATATTATTTCTGTGCGAGTCCTTCAGAAGTTTTTTGGTTTTGCCTTTATCCTTGAAGTCTGTGTTAGTTGGCTCGCACTGAACATCCCTGGCCATACTAAATCAACTATTTTAAAGAGTTCTGATGTATACTCTGTTGATCGCTCTAGAAGAAATCCCCTTGTCATATCCCCCCTGGCACACAACACCAAGTGGAAATCCACATCCCGTACAACACTGTGGATCAAGCCCACTGGTTTGCTCTATGGTCCTGAAAAGAAAGAAAGCACGGTTCATTTCACATATTTATCAGTTGATATACCCTTCATAGTTTAACAATAAGAAGGCAACACAGATACACCTAAGTCATCTACACTTTTTATACTTTGTTTGAGATAAACTTATTCACATCCGAACAAATACTTTTTAAGTTCAAATAATTTTGGCCTGAACTCATCCATGTTCTTATTTTGCCTATTTTGTACAGGACAATCCTGTCTTCCTTTTTTTATTTACTTTTAATAAATCAACATTTTTTTATGTTGATGAATGCAGAGGTACATCATGACAACGTATATTTGCTACAGAAGTTATCATCTAGAGTAAAAGATATATGTATATATTCAATAAAAACTGTCATTGTAAACTATTTTCTAGCTTAAACATTATTCCCTGCTAGTCACAACATACCGTTCCCTTGACACACTTGAGAATTGTACAACACAAATGGGTCTTAATTAGTGGTACTCTGGGACAATAGGTGGCTCGTGGAAACCATTGTTTTGTTTGAATAGTTCATTTTATGGCAACGGTTTTGTCTTGGCCTGAGGCTATGTCCTATAAAATAATAAGTTGCCCAAACATGCCAAGTACTCACACTCACTCAGTTTTTTTTTTTTATGAAAAGAATAGACCTTTCCAATGATATATACATTTCTTCTTAAAGTTTAGAAAAATCACCGATCATGCTACGTGAGATGACAGAGCAGTAACAAAGCTAGAGTACCGACATAGAGGCATTAATGGTTCATTGTAGAATCTACGTGTGACCTTGAAGTCTTCCACGGTCAAACTAGAGTGTCTTTATAAAAACTTCATGAAATGATTTCTCGCGTTTGCATGGATTGATTTTGTTCAAATAAAGCCTAAATACAAGTTCATTCTTTATAAAATTCAAATACATAAGTTGAAATACGATGTATTTCTTGGGTGTCCATGGTAAATGTTCCGGTATATATTCATAATTTAAGATACCCCAGTGAGGGAGTGACAATCTGACAAGTGATTCTCATAACTCAGGGGATCTAAATCGTCGATTCAACTTTTCACAACTAATTGAAATATTCACTTACCTTATGTCAAACTACATACACATTCCAACGCGATAAACTCCATTGTACCGCACTGGGTGCTCTCGCGACGGTATGTCTGCTAATTCTATGGGTTTGGGTTGACCTACTTCCGTGCCCCAATGCAATACGTGAGTGTCAATTCTAGTTTGTGTCATTTCAACCATTCATGAAGTACTTTCCTGGCATTTCCTGGGTTGGTTTTCTTCAAATAAAGACCAAATTATTTTTTTCTTCATATTATCCAAATGAGTAATTTAAAATACGATATATGTCTTCATATCGATGGCACATATTCCAGTAAATGCTTGCATTTTCAGACACTTCGCACTGATAATCTGCCAGTGAATTTCTCGTAACTCTAGGTGAACTGGAAGTACAGAAAAAAGTACGTCCAACTTATTGAAATTGAAATATTCATCTATCTCATGTCAAACTTTAAATATATTCCAACGAGATAAACTGCCAATACATGTCCCGGGATATGATTGAGTACACTCACGGCCCTATCTCTCGCCAGTTTGTGTGTATATCTTAATAGGACGGGTTGACATACTTCTGATCAACGTCTCCTCGTATATTGTACGTAAGTGTCCTATTAATTTGTGTCCCACATCCATTGTCTTCAGCAATAAGTCCCTATTATAGTATTCCGCTCTTCCAGTGTAATACATTTCAGTACTGTCGACTGGGGAGAAAACACCGTCTTTTAAGGTCTTAAACAGGAGCTCACGGAAAACACATCTTACCTCTCCAGTGTCTCAACGTCAACTGAATTGTTATTCGTTTCGACAACGCATTTATTTGATCACGTGTCCTATACGTCATTCATACGAGGATAATAGACCTACGACTGACATACGTTGTACAATACCCTTTGGGAGACCTACATATCTACCGTCTAACGAGAACAATAGACACTATTCAGGATACCATGCCCTTTTGTAAAAACTGGTTATCTGCCATATGTCGACCAGAATATATAAACTAATCAGCATCAAATATGCAACACAAGGTGACCAAGTGGAGACATAAATATTCCACTGCAAGGTACGCCAATGCAATTGTGTATAACATTCTGGAGTAGAGTTACATATATATATATATATATATATATATATATATATATATATATATATATATATATATATATATATATATATATATTAATATATATATATATATATACATATATATATACATATATATATACGTATATATATATATATATAGTTAGATAGATATATAGATAAATTTATGACTAAATGAATGAATGAATGAAAGAATAAATAAATAAATAAATGATTGAATGAATGAATGAATAAATAAATAAATAAATAAATAAATAAATAAAAAATAAATAAATAAATAAATATATATATATATACATATAGTTAGATAGATATATAGATAAATTTATGACTAAATGAATGAATGAATGAAAGAATAAATAAGTAAATAAATAAATAAATAAATAAATAAATAAATAAATAAATAAATAAATAAATAAATAAAACAAAATATGCTAACGTAGGCAGAAAAGCTGATCAAATATATTAATGCGACAATTTAATTAATAAATTGAGCATAATAATTTATTTAAAAAAAGTAAAATATTTTTAAAGTAAATTAAGACATTAAATTGATAGACAGATGAACAAATAAATAAACAGTTTTTGGTCTTTCCTCGTATTCCTAAAAGGTAAAGTTTGACGTTCATTCCTATCAAAAGTTACAGACAAGGGTTCTGCAAAAACAAATAAGATATGCATTGTACCTACCGTTTGTCTAAAGAATTATAGGAGAACACACACACATATTTTCAATTGGCAAACAATCAATAAAACATGCACAGAAATTAAGGAGCTGTGCAAAATTGTGTCTGTCTTCATGTGTGGTCCCTTTTTAACAAGATATCATAATATATATTATATACATACTCCCAGTCCTCTTCTATCAAAGTACATTCATTTTTCATTCCCTGACATATAAGTTTAACCTTTTATTGATTCAACATATACATTCAGCTTAATGATGGCTAAAATTTGTGAATACTTTGCTCAAGTGTTTACTCAAGAAACTATAACTATTTTCGTCACAAGAAAAGCCAGCATGCCTATACCTATCATTCATGTGATTGCTATGGAAAACCTGTTTTCAGAAACGGTAATTTAAAGAGACATAAAAAATGTGTTAGGGCATGAAGAGGGTAAACTGACTTCTGTAAACCATACTAGGCAAAATGAAGAAATGAATATTACAGAAACTGGTCAAAATGCATCAACTGATGTACAACCCATACCTGTTCAGAGATCAAGCTAGGTAATGCCGTTAGATACTGCTGATTATCGTTCTACTTGTCAAGATGTGGTGTCAAATTGTGTAGATCCAAATACAGACAGGCCTGTAGACATACCTTTCCCGAGTGTTATAAACCTACATGAAGAAATGCTAATAGGTGACACAGATGACTGACCCCCATTCCAAGATGCCATTGCTGGTACATTACGTAACGTGGAATTTTCACTAACTAAAAAAAAAAAAACAGATAAGACCCTTTCAATTTCTGGCGGATTGAAAGACCGACATTACCAGACAGTTAAAAGAAGAAATACGCAATGGACGTGGCATCAACTGGGGGTTATGCATAAAAATTCAATACAGGAAATAAAAAAAAATGATCCAGACAACCAGAAAATCCCATACCATCTTCCTACAGATAGACCAAATGCCTGACAGCCCTACCGTCAAGCAACAAGGACCATGAAGTAGAGAAAGCCTTCAGAAATCTGATAGATGATACGTATACTAAAATGGACTTTCGAAAAAGGCAATAACCTGGTCATCGATCGTATGATCAAATTGGATCTGAGAGTGCCCACTTATCTACCCATCGCTGGCAGCACTTACCTGCCCCTTCCTGCAAAACTCACCGCTAAGGAAGCTATCATCAATATCAAAAATAAAGATAACAACTGATTCCTCTGGTCTGTGCTTGCTACTTTACATCTTGCCAGATATAACCTAAAATGATTTACCTTGTACAAGGCTTACTTCAAGTCCATGAAGTGTAGAGAGATGCCGATGCCGATGCCAATGGTCTCAAAAGAACTGCATAAGTTCGAAAAACATAACAGCTTAGCTATTAATTTCTGTGGCTATGAAAGGAATACCTATCCTTTGTTCATCACGGACCAGCGTCTGAGCAAACACATCAATCTACTATTGATCACTCAAAGAGACAAGCACCATTACTGTCTCATCAAGAATTTAAATCCTCTGCTGAGTGGTAGTTCCAAAGATGGTCACAGAAAATATCACTGAGTCTAGTGTTCACACGGCTTCACTCCTGGCAAGTTAAAGCAAGACCATCAATCCTTGTGTGGTCAATATGGTTTGCAGAAGCATAAATACCATAAGGAAGAATACAAGTGGTTGAAATTTCAGGGTGTGCACAAACAGCTGAGAGTCCCCTATATTATAGTAGGGGACTCGTGTAAGTAAACTAATCAGCGGCTGTCAAATGCAGCTGAGCTACTCCTGCAAGGAGAAAGAACAATATCACGAGCCATGTGGTACAGCTACATGGTGATAGGCTTAGATGCTGATCATTCTAAACCTGCAGTTGTGTATCGTGGACTGACGTCGTCAAGCTTTTCCTTGCGAACATGGTAAAGGAAGAGTCAGACATTCTGCAGAAATTGAAATACTTGCAACCCATGAGGTTAAGGGGAGAGCAATTGAAAGCATATCACGCAACCAAGACTGCAACATGTGTGAAATTGCTGCCAGGGAATAAAGTATGTGACCACTGCCACGTGACAAGTGAGTTCCAAGGTGTGGCTCACAACAGATGTGATCTCAATTTGAAATGCAGACCACACATTCCCGCCATCATGCACAGATATGCGCAGATTCCATTTACACCTTATCATGCCAGGCCTGGGAAAATACCAAGGCAAGAAACTGACCTGCATTCCCAACAACATGGAGAATTTTCACCTTGGACAAGCTTACATTCTAAGATTCCCTTCAATCTTTGAATGCATCACTGGACACATTAGTGCAACGTTAGGTAACGTGGGTGACGCACATCTTCATCTGAAACAACATTTGCCAGCTCACTTGATCCATCTACTGCTACGCAAAGGAGTTTACCAATATTCCTACATGGATGAGTGGATAAATTCAAAGAAACCAGTCTACCCCAACCAGAAGCTTTTTACAATGATTTAACTTGGGAAGCCATTGCCAAAGAGGATTAGAATCATGCTGAATGATATTGCAAGCATTTGAAATGACGAACATGGGAGATTACCAATATATATATATATATATATATATATATATATATATATATATATATATATATATATATATATATATATATATATATATATCAAGATGGACATGCTACTTCTCCCTAATGTCTTTGAACATTTCTGCAATGTGTGTACAGCATCCTATGCGTTAGATCCATGCTACTATTATACAGACCATGGACTGGCCTGGGATGCTTGTCTTAAAATGACTAGCGTGAAAGTAGATCTTTTCACTATCAAGAGATGCACTTGTGTCTCGAGCAAAAGGTTTGTGGTGGGATTTCCGTCATGTCCAATCGCTACAGCAAGGCCAACAATCTGTATCTTCTAGACTGCGATCCAAAAAGCTACACAGTTATTCAACATTATTAGATATTAACAATTTATATGGAAAAAGTATGTCAGAGCCCTTGGCAACTCAAGGCTTGAGATGGCTGAGTAGGGAAACCATTGAGCAGTTTGACATCCCTCCAGTCCCCAATGATGCGGATAAAGGCTCCATTTTAGAAATTGGCTTGGAATATCCCACTCACCTACACAACCTACAAAGTGACTATCCACTGGCAGTAGAGAATCCGTTATGACATCACCCTATTCCTGTGAACTGTAGAAGAAGCTGAATTTAGGTCCCAGTCAATCTATTTCTGTGAAGAAACGCATTCCAAATTTGTATGATAAGTGGCACTGCATGATACACCACGCTAAAACGCTACTTTGAAAAGGCAATACATCTCAAGACAGTTCATCCCGTGCTGGCTTTTCAGCAGAGTGCATGGTTCAAGCCCTACTCGACTTCAAAATTGAGAAATGTAAAAAAGCCATTAACGAGGTTGAAAAAAAATTTTGCAAGCTCATAAACAATGCTGTGTTTGACAAGACCATGGGAAATCTATGCAACCGAATAAGGGTGGAACTGGCCAACAACCCTGAACAGCTGAAAAAGTTTATAGGCAAAGGTAATGTCTTATAATTCCATTTCTTCTGATCAGACTTGGCTGCCGTTCATTCAAGAAAAACGGTACTCTGCTTCAATCGACCCATTTATTTGGAGTTTAGCATCTGGGGTTTAGCATCTTGGACCTGCTATAGATAGTCATATATGACTTCCATTACAATCACGTGAAAGCTAAGTTTGGGTCAAGAGCTAAATTTCTGTTCGCAGATACAGATTCTTTGTTACCAAATACAAATAGAAGATCTATATGCCGACCTGCACGAGGATGCTCACTTGTAAAACTTCAGTAATTATCCATAGTCTTATCCTTGTATGACACACCACACAAGGAAGTCTTAGGGAAAATGAAGGATGAAATGGCAGGTATCCCTTCACATAAATTTGAGAGGCTTAGGTCGCAAATTTATTCACTTCTATGTCCTAAACATGCAGATGAAAAGGATCACAGTAAGAAAACATCCAAGGGTATCAAGAGATCTACAGTGAAAAACAAGATCACATACAAGCATTACACAGAGTGTTTGTTGGAAGAACAGTATAGTGTAGCTTACATGAAACAAAGTCACTCCTAAGAACATTGCCTTTATACGGTTAAAATCAATAAAAGTGAAATGTCTCCTTATGATGTAAAGCAATACATGTTAGACATGGATGCGATACCTTTGCCTATGGACATTACAAGATTGTTAAACATTAAATTTTAAATCAACAGACCTCACCGACATGGCACAAGCTATATATTTTTTCAATTTTGTTACTCATAATTGATATCTTAATGTGCATTTTAAAAGTCCATCAACAATAAAAATGATGTGAATTATTTGTCTATATAGATATTGTATCAATGAATGTGATGGCTTAGTTGGTTGACTGGATTAATGAACATTGAAAATTCTGTAGAATATTACAGGTGATTACTAAAGTTGCGCTTTTATTTATCAAACTTGTTCCACAAATACACGGCTTTACACTCTAAAAGTGTTATGCAACATTTGAACTCTGATGCAGATGCCTGATTCAAAGCCCCTAAGATGGATTCACATGTGTTTATTTGCATGTGTGTATTATGTATGTATATGTATGTAAAAGGAACTAGATGCATTTTGCTGAAAATCTAGTTGATTGCACTGAATGGAACATTAGCCTTTCAAATAAATAGGAATCATCACTAAGATAATCATCATTTGAGCTTGAAGCTTTGCAAGGACAACATGGTTCATTGAAGAAATGTGGTATGCATGACTCAACTCCAGTGTGAGATCGATCTGAAACTTTTAGCTTCTATCTCAAGGGATGTGGGGTACAATCCTTATAAACATAGTTGTCTAATTTTGCGACAAAAAAGGTCGGTAGTTGCTGCATGCTCTCCTGACATGGTAAGATGATGTGCAATGGACCCGCTACTAATATCACAGAAGCCAAGAAGAGGGTGAGTTGCTATGCTCGACTGATTCAGAAAGCTAGCTATGCCATATAGCTCTCTAAGATAAATGTGGTCACTACGTTAGCAGTACATACCTTGAGTAGACATCTCAACTTGACTACGTTGACAAATGCCTTGAATGCTCAGTGTGAACCAGAGCTGTTTTCTGCAGCCATGCTCAAGAGGGAAAGAGTGCACATTAACTGTTTTAGAACAGGAAAGGTAATTGTAATGGGGATCACGAGGATTACTTAAATAGAAAACATAGTTCTATCATACCTCGTCGAGCTGGAATTACTGTGATATTTCCCATGAGTGATATGCATTGTACTCAGTAGTAATTTTATCACAAAGTTCTTTACAATGCTAGGATGGATGACTATCTAGCCCATTTCTATAACAGTCCAAACAGACCAGCTAATTTTGCGAGTCAACCAAAAAAAAAAACATAATGAAGAAGTAAGATTGGATCAGTAACTTTAACGAAGCAAAGAAAAACTTCCCAAAAAGTGGTATTCAGGTTCAAGGCCAGAGACATGGTACGTATCTCATGTTTAAAAAAAAAAACATCTTCAAATGTGAATATCAGCAAAAGTGAACAGTAGAGCTGTTCAAAGTGCTTGGTAGATTGGATAAAGCAGGAATACCAGTCTACATGTTGCAGGACTGGGACGGTGAAGCCATAGAGGACATCTTTTCCAAACAATAGTTCCAGGGAGTGAATGTGGATCCAGATGCAGCATTCAAAGTAGAAGAAAGTGTTGAGAACACGTACTTGAATTTGGGAAAGAGAGGTCAATGTGAAATGTTTATATTTGGCCAAGAAATATAACAGTTCGATCCCAGCCAGCAATCTGCAAAATTCACAAGTATAATCCTCTGTAGACTCATGGATAATCCACAAGTAGGCATCATGGTTCACGTATTCTTATATTTATCAAGCAAAGACTCCAAGGGTTTATTTCCAGCAAACAATCCCTCTGCATTTACGGTACAGTTACCAGGTATCATTGACTCGAAAGGAACCTGGAGGTGTGCTCATACTAAGAGGCTTACTTTCTCTTTTTCACACTGGCTTTCTTGTCAGCAATGTCGAGAATTGCAACACAATGTATTTTTAACTTTCTCTTGTAAGTTGGAGTGAAGGAACACTTTCTTGCAGTAGATTGAAGGCTACACTGGCAAAGACTTGCAGCTGATCCACTCTAACTGTTTTAAGTGAAGCTGTGCTGTATTGTCTTGATAGTGTACTGGGCAACTTTCTTAGAAATGGCATCCTTTTTTATGACTTGACACATCTTGACTGTTTTGTCTTTTCTACTCACAGTTCTCTTCTTAGGATTTTGGTACAAGCAAACACGATGGGAAATTCTTTTGAGGGCACATGAGTGCAGATACGAAAATTACTTTCCATATGTGGTGACAAATTTAAAACTAAGTAGCCATAACCATCCTTTTTACAGTCTTTGTAGACTGATACCAGCATGTTAGCCTTGCCAAGAGACACCTTCTTACCCAATGTAGTAATTGGAGATGCATCTCTCATGTTTTTCATCAGGATGTTATACCATGTATTGAAGTCAATGGTACGGCTACTGTTCCCTTGATGAAAGAAGTGTGTCTCACGAAGATGACCGTGAGCTAGCAATGTTTTTTTTTTTTTTTTTGATCGTGGATTGCATGAGAACATTGAGTACAATTAAAGTGTGTGCACCAATGGCTGTCAGCACATTCAACCCCCTCTTCCCTGGGTAAATCTTGGTGCAAGGTCAACTTTCGAATCTTGTTGCCCATTTTTTCAAACAGAGGCTGCCATATTCCATTACATTAAAGGATCCATTCAGGAGGATTAGAATTAAATATATCCTCTTTATGTGTCAATATTTTATAAGTCAGCCTGGTTTCGCCTGCACCCACAATGCCAGTTATCATGATCGAAGAACAGGACTGAAAAGGCAGTAGACTCTGTGTATCCCACCACGGTTGAACAGATATCTTATATTCGAAGGTCTCCACGTAGCTGCAGTCTGTGGTTGCACTTTTTGTACACTCAAAGCAGATGGGATCCACATTTTTTCCTCTGCAGGATTCAACATAACTATTTGTAGCAGATGTTGTTATAGGCATTTAACTTGAGTATCACACCCTGGAATGGGACATTTCCGTTGTCAGCTTTTTCCAAATACTGTAGTCTTTGTTTAGAATTTAACTTGTGCACCTTCATTAGATGTAAAAGTAGCCTTGTCAACCCTTGTGGCTGACAAAGTAGACAGTCTTTCTAAGCCAGTGCCATGGTTTAAAAATATTTAATTTTTTCAATCTACAAATACTCTACTTATATCATGCCCAATGGCTCCCTCAAGAATGCTCGATGCCTGCCTGAAATGTCTAATGGCTCCCACATAGGTCCAATAGCTACCAAATAAAATCCTACCTTGCAATTGTGATGTTGTTCAAAAATGGTATTCATAAATGCTATTGTGGGACCATAGGTGTAGATTGATTGACACCTGTTGAGATGTTGTCGAGATCCTTAAGTGTTTTGAGGATCTGTTTTGCTCCCATAATTTAGTATGAAATTACATTGGACAAGATCTCGCGAGATTTGTATTTACATATACACTTACCTAGGTCGGGGTAGTCCGAAACAGTGAACAGAAAAAAGATTGTAGAACTCCGGTTGTACTTGAGTGAATATCTTATCCAGTTTTGATGGCGATGGCCATGTGTATATGAAATGCGTTCTGTGTGAATTGACAATATTTTTTCATGCCTTAAATATTGTGTTTGTGTCTTTTTGCCCAGAACCACTTCATAGTAGTCAATACCCTATTCCGCAGTCTGAACTCTTTACTGTCCATAAGCTAACCTGTCCCTGTCTAACCTATATACATGTAGAATTACTATTGTCCATATTGCACAAGTTCCTCTGTAAAGTTTTGACATAGGCTGTATCAGCCCAAATAAATTAACGGGTCTTCAGCAGGTAACTACTCAACATGTTTCGGAGCCTATTACCCGAACATGTCTCTCTGAGTAGCGGTTCCATGTCTAAGATAAATATTCAGCAAAGACAACCCACATAATAGTGAATAAATTTGAACCTGGCAAATGATGAATTAGCGATATACGTAAAGTTTTTCGTATAAATGCAGAGCTTCATTATGAAAGAAGAATACCTGTCAAACAAACCATGATTACTAACTTTGTATAGTACAGGTTCCGATAGGAACAATTTGGCTTACCTCTGAACCAATATGTACCCTTTCTAGCTGTACAGTTTATCATAGTTAAACTACCCACCCGTGTATAACTGTAGTGGAAACAAGCTGGGGCATTATATCCAGCCCCAGTGATTGTGAAATAAACAGCTGCAGCTAGACCACTGGTACAAACCAAGGGAAATCCCATTAAGGCCTGCAACAATGGACATCCTGCACCAGAAATGTAAAACAAAGTCCATGATGACACCTACCCCTCAAACAATTAAGCTCTATTTCACTGCCAACCCTGAGTCAATGTATCAATGTAATGTGTCAGGTTTGTGACATTTGAGAAAATACTATGAATTTTGAGTAATTTTTTTAAAAAATTGAGTAAATGTGCATTGAGGCATGTCAGAAAAGAATGAAAGTCATTAGCATTTATGCCAAAATCATGTTATTAAAACAATTTTTCTAAACGGGATTTTAAGTAAAATTAGGCAAGCATGTAACTGTCATAGGCCGTTGCTTGCTACCGATAGCCACGGTGGGGGGGGGGGGGGTTAACTTGACAGAAAACACACAAGCCTTAAAATATCTGAAAGTGAAGCAAATATGCCTGCAATCAACTACTTCATACCTGTCATGTGCTCGTGCTGTTATGTAATGTAGCATTGTGACATATCCATATTCCAAGACACAGACTGATAGCCATTGAAACACTCCAAATTAAAAAAGGCTTGCACCATGCAAAGCATAAGCAGAAACTCAGATATTGAAGTAAGTGGCTGGAGCAGTGAATGAACTTACACATTTTAGGATATCCCAAGTGGCATATTTTTTGTGTTGTGAGGTCTCTGTCTTGTATGGAAAGTGCTTCACACTTAGATAACAATACTTGCTGTGAACTATATTTTTCACTGTAACCAAGGGTGCATGATGGTACCCACTGAAGACCAATATATGTTCCAAAATTTCTCCTACTTGAGTCAAAAGAATTAAACCCTGAATAAGAAGTTTCAAAATTACATTAAATTACAAAATATTGTGGAATCATTGTCCCCGAAATCAATAATCTTATAAGAGCTCAATGATTCTACCTAAGTATAAATGCTAGTTATTATCGCCCATGCCTTCACCCTAACAAACTTTTTTCTTTATACTTAAATCTCCTGTAATTATTAATCTAATATTTCAAGCACCTTTCTTTAGCAAACACCAGTTGGCTTGGTATTTTTTCAATGAAGCGCAGAAAAATGAAAAAATAGCCCGCTTTCCATTGAAGGAGAATTAAAAGGAGCATTGACCACCAAGTTGCTATGTAGTCACCATAAGATGGGGAACCAGATGACGCAGTAGTATGAGTGCCCTCTGACAAAATTACGATGTGTCGATTATATATGAAAGTTACCTAACATAAATAACTTTTCAGGTTGGCCAGGAACATCACTAAGCTTCTGATCATGGCTCGTGGGTTGAGTCATGAAAGCTGGCTAACTTCCATGGCACACCACGCCTCGAAATGCCATCGCTGTGTTCCGCTGGAAGCTATCTTGCTTTCATTTGTGAGGGCTGCATTAAGCGGCATTGCACATGTTATACCTACAAGCTAGTTTGGGCATCGATTTGTGTTGTATTTTTGTGTGCTATATACAATGATAAAACCATTCCTCGGGCACGTCTACTCGTGCATATGAGTGAAAAATTTCTTCTGTGCTGTATGTCTGTGCATTTGAGCTAAATACGTGTTACGATTCGATTTCTGGGTAGACATGTTTATTATCAATACGGTGCATGAAAATATCAAAGTTTGCAGCACTTCTTGTACAAATGACGGTGTCAAAACATATTTTTTCTATCTAATATTTGTTTGTTCTTTTCATTACACTTGTAAAAACCACGCCGAAAGAAGTCATGAATTGAAGACTCATCTTCTGTTGATCTAACAGCCAAGAGCATGATTAAGAAAAGAGACGGTAATGGATTGTTTCTAAATGCCAACAAAAGTTCTTAAGTGTAAAATACATTAAGAAGTGAATTTGCAGGACACATCTATACCATATCACACTTTGTTGTAGCACACTTTTTAAAATAGATAAAAACGATATATATATATATATATATATATATATATATAAAGAAGGAAAAGAGAGAGAGAGAGAGAGAGAGAGAGAGAAACATAGAATTTGACTTGTGAGGTATAAATTGTACCGCACAAAGGCAACTTGTAGCCATGCCATAAATCCATGATACCTCATAAGGACAGCTTTTATCCACTGTTTATGTATATTAATGCACTGGTTATCATATTACTATGGTGTTAAATACCAGCATTAATTATCATGTTGTGTTACTTTATCTAATCGTTTCCCATCAGGGGCTATGTCTCTTGTCATGCTGAACGGCATTTGACGTTAGATCTTTTGCCCCCCCCCCCCCCCACACACACACACAACCTCCCCACCCCAACCCCCTGCACTTAGCGTCAAGAGGGAACTGCCGTAATTGATACCTGACCTTTACCTTGTGATCCACGAAAGAGGAGCTGGTATTCATGCAGTTACCTTTCAGGTAAGTTCGGTGGAAATACAGGGTGTTCGATTCCTTGACACCCCAGGTTGCTAAATGGGAGGTGCAAGTCAACTATGATCACAGTGTCTGCGATAAACCTTTAAAATTGTTCTTATTTATTTAATTAAACTGGTTCATTCATTGTTGTTTCAACTTTTTTGTAACAATGTTTATAAGTACATTCAAATACGCAGAACTTAGTGAATAAAGCACGCCAGTGCACCCAGTTTTCTGGCTGTTGTGTGCATGTACACAGGTGCTCTTTGTACAGAAATTTAATAGAAAACCGTGCAGCAGCCTTTTACTCGTTTGGTAGGGATTTGACAAAATTTTAAAATTACGAACGGGATTTTATGCCTAACATTTGAAATAACTGCAGCTGATTTTATATCTTTTTGGTGCAGATAGAATGTGCTCCTGGCTGTGTTAATCTAGTTTGTATACCAACTGATCGTCTTATGAAAAATGGCCTACTCGAAGGGTAAAAGTTGTGTCTTTTGAACAAGAAATGGCCAGCTCCAGTAAGTTTTCAATGCGAAGTACTTTTCCGTTTGGAGTGATTAAAGCTAAAGCAAAAGAAATTCTTTTGGGCATCATACATTTCAACAAGTATCTCTTGACAATATGTGACTCTTGGAATTTTTTTTTTCATTTCTCATTTTTACACGATCGAGGCAGTAAATTCAGGTCCTTTGTGGACACCTTTATTGTAACTCTATAGAAGTAAACTATAGCCCCATGGTGATGTATGTTTGTCCAAAGGTAGTGTATAAGCGATTCCGACCCCAGAAATAAACGGTTAATAAGATTGCCGGTAGACTGACAGGGCCATGGTCAGAGAAGATAATTAAAGCGGGTAAGAACCAAGGGCAAGACAAATTCGTATAGGCCTAAACGGGGAGGGCAAAAAAAACAAAAAAAAAAAAAAACTACGAGCCAAAGATATAACCTCAAAAAGAAAGCAGTTAAATACAGACCTGTTCCGGGCCCTATCCTGTACCAGGGAACTAAAAGGAAGTAGGGCTGCGTGAAATGTGTTTCTCTTTGAAAAAAGAAAGCTTTAGAAAGATTTATGTTTAAGATATGTCATTTACACATTGTGCAAATATATAGGAAGCTTAACATATTCAGAAATTTTCAATTGTTGAAGAGAAAATGCTTCCATTTTGTTAAGTAACATACAGTGATAATGTGCTTTGTTTCTTCATATTCCCTTTCCAGACCAGAGCCAGGTCATAGGGTATACTAGATCAACGTTACTGTACCGAGAGCAAAATCACCATAATTTGAATTACATGCTATGCCATCATCATCACTTGAGGTGTATGCAATCGTATCACCGTAACTTGAATAACATACAACTCTGAAACTTGACATAATAAAAGCGGAAAATGATTCACGGAAGTATGCCCCCACCCCATCGTTTTTGATGGATATATATATATATATATATATATATATATATATATATATATATATATATATATATATCACTGTGATGCAGAAATTTGACGAAGTGAACCATTTGTGTCGCACAACACACCCCTGTGTCCATCTATATATGTGTCATGTTTCATGAATGTAAATTAAAAAACAAGAGAGTTATGCCTCGGACTGGAATTTACATGGATATTTTACTGTGACACAGATACTTGACCTAGTGACCTAGTTTTGTAACATGACGCACCCTTGAATCAAGACACAAGTGTATATAATATCTGATTCAACTGTTTAATATTAAAGGAATTATAACCTTTACAGAATTTAACGTTGACAGGTAACTGTGAGCCAGATATTTTACCTAGTGACCTAGTATTGCTTCATGATATATCCTTGGATTATGATGTGAGTGTGTGTGTGTGAAGACTCATGAAAATGCTATAAAAGATTTAAAAATTTATAGCCAAAACATGTTTTTTCATGGAAAGGTCGCTTTTATCCAAGTACTTGACCTAGTAACCTAGGTCTGTAACATGGCACAGTCTTATGTCTTGGGTCAAAATACAAGTTCATATGTTGTATGTTGAAACTATGTCAGATATTAAAAGCATTACAGCCTGGACACAAATTTACATGGATAGGTTACTGTGACCCAGATACTTGACATAGTTACCTGGTTGGTTACATGACACATTTCTAGATGAAGATACGGGTGCAAGCAAAGTTTCATGAAAGTCAGCCAAATATTAAATGGATTGATTACAGCCGGCACACAAACTCTTAATGGATAGGTCACTGCGACCCAGATACGTAACTTAGTGACCTAGCTTTGTTTTATTATACTCCTTTGGGTTATGTGTGTGAAGTTTTATGAAACTGACTAGAAAGCTTGAAGAATTATAGCCCAGACAAAATATTCCATGGATTGGTCACTGCGACCCAGATATTAAACCTGATGACCTAGTTTTGTAGCATGAGAAACCCTTGTCTTATGTAAGAAGTTCACATACAATGTATGATGAAACAAAGTCCAATATATAAGGTATTACAGCCAGGAAAGGATTTTACATGGATAAGTAACTGTGAACGAGATACTTGACCTAGAAACCTGGTTTGGTACATGACACATTTTTACTTAAAGATACAGGTGCACACAAAGTTCCGTGAATATAAGTCAAATATCAAAAGAATGATTATTGCCTGCACACAAAATTATAATGGATAAGTCACTCTGAACCGGGCACTTTACCTATTGACCTAGTTTTGTTTCATGACATACCCTTGTGTTATGATGTGTGGGTGTGAAGTTAATGAAATTGACTGAAAGGCTTAAAGAATTACTGCCCGGATGTGATTTTTCATGGACTGTCATTATTAGCCCTGCGGCATTTGAGGCTAAAATATGAATTTGGTCTACCCGCCTGCCTTGTAGCTACAACATAGCCTACCTGATGTAAAATTTTGTGTACTTTTAGAAATGCCTGTTGTGGAGCTCTCAGGTGGTCCAGTTTTATGCTATAAGCAAAAATAGATACCTATGTCTGAAAAGCAAAGCCATTACCTTAATGAAATCGAATAGATTTCTTCAATATAGATTTGTTATTTTAAATTACAGAACCGTATCTTTTAGGTTCCTTGAGGCTCCAAAACTATCTTACAAATAAAGCTGTGTCTGTACATTAATGTCATATGCATATATTTGCATTATACAAGTCTTTTTGGCACATGCAAAAAGACCAAAATAGCCATTTCAGATTTCAATATTGTTAAATGTTTAGTTGCTACAAATCACTTCGTTTTTCAAAATATTTTGTCTTTATTTACACAGAGTGGGCGACTGAGTATGTGTGTGTGTGTGTATATATATATACATTAGTGTCATCCCAGACATACAGTTTACCTCAAAATTACTTCTTTCTTTCATTCTCCTTATTTCCACCACATAATTTGTTTGGAGCTTTTCTCAAACACCGTGCAAGCTGCAATGGTCAACCTTGGCATGGTAACAGAGCCAGTGAGGAATTTGACTTATATGATTTGGAATAATCGCATGTTTAAAATTATGCAAATTAGGGCCTTTCTAAAATTTTAAAGCTCCGTATCTTTCAAACTATTGCAGATAAACACAAAATTGAAATGGGCACATCTAGATTTGTGACACCTGCCAGTATAATGGACAATAAATGAACGTTGCAGAATTTCAATTTATGCTTATAAGGGGCATTAAAAACTTTAAAAGTTGAATATGTCCAAAACTATTATAGATACAGATGAAATTCCAAAGTCAATATAATGGTTTGTGGCAAAACCACATGTAATGAACCATGAACCAAAGTATAGGATTTTTAATTTACGCAATATAGGTGGATATGCACAATTTTAAATGTTCAATGGCTTCAAAACTATTGTAGATAGAGGTGCTATTCCAACTTCAATTTTTGGGTTTGTGACATAGCTGCATACAATGATCCATCATCCAAAATTGTAAATTTTAATTTACGCAAATAAGATGAATACAAGAAATCTAAATCTTGAATAACTTCAAAATTATCATACATACAGGTGCCATTCCGACCACAGTTTGTAAGTATGTTGCAAAGCCGCATCCCATGAACCATAAACCAAAGTTGTAGGCTTTTAATTTAGGCAAATACACAAAATTAAAGTCTGTGAATAGCTATCAAAACTATTACAAAAAGTAGTGTCATTCAAACTTTACCTTGTAAGTTTGACATGGCCACATCCAATGAACCAAGAACCAAAGAGTCATAGCATTCTAATTTATGTAAATTAGCATCATACACAAACTTTAGACTATGCTGAACAATGGCAAAGTGTAGCATTTCAAACTGTTCTCCTTTTGAAGGTACCCGACAGATTTGCTGTGAAGCGAATCTTTTCTAGCCATTTTTTGTTTTCGACTTCTCGAAAATCACTGACTGAACTCTATTCAAAGGTGGTGGGTATTACTTGGACTTGGTGTCCATCAAATTTGCTAAGCGATGCTTCCTCCTGGCCCCGGATTTTTCAGCAAAAAAAATGTGATTATGAATGAGAGTGCACAATGCCATTGGTACAGTGATAGGCTGCTGTGAATACATGTATACGTAATGTTCCCAAACCAAGTTTAATGTATCCACTTCAGACTTGGCTCTGCTGCAGATGTACCTTGGATAGATCCCCAGCAAGCTTTGTTCTATAGGACACGCGTCAGTGGCTTTTTTGTGTCTGGGTAAAAACCCAAACATTTTGTTTTTCAAAGAATCATGTTTTTCTTTTCTTCCTTCCTTCCTTCCCTCCTTCCTTCCTTCCCTCCTTCCTTCCTTCCTTTCTTCCTTCTTTCCTCCATCTTTTCTTTTTTTCTTTCCTGCTTTCTTCTCGACTACCAAATTTGTCTGGAGATTTTCTCGGGCACTGTTATTCCGACAATCACAAAACTTGCCATGGTGACTTACCTACTAGTGAAATTAAGCACCTGACTTGGAATAGTCATGGTGTTTCAAATTATGCAAATTAGGGACAATTAAAATTTTAAAAGCTCCATATCTTCCAAACTATTTCAGACAGACACAAATTTCTACCCCTCACATGTAGGTTTTTGACACATGACAATGGGCAGTTAACAAAAATTCTAGAAATACAACTAAATGTGGCAATTTTGAGGCTTTTTTGCCATGTTAATTGTCTGAATATCTTCTTGTGGAAGGGGGGAAAGGGCGGCACATTGTTTTGAATACAAAATGGTTTGTTACATTGACACAAAATAATTTAGACAAAATTACGCTGATTAGGTGTGCACACGCCAACTGCGATAAGGATATTCTTTGGGAGCTCTGACAATTTTACCATCTTTTTGCTGGATATGATCAGTAACATATATGCTTGATAAGTATGCGCTCAGTGTCATGAATACCTTAAATTAGAGTTAAATGAAAAATATATTTAAAAAGTTACAAAATTTGCAACATATTCTTTAATTTTATTGTAAAAAAGACATAATAATGTTGCTTTAGGACAGGAGTAATTACAGGGAAATATGGAAAGTTTATAAAAACATCTACTGATAGTATTATCACATGTATCATTGCTCAGCAGTTTGCAACACTGTTGATAATGCTTGTCCAATATCTCCAAAAATCTGCTTTAAAATAATCTTGACATTTGGAGGAACGTCGCTGGGTGACCATAAAACACTCCTACTTGACTCAATTTACATCAAATTAAGTGGAGAAAGAGTCTCTTTATATTTTAACAGCACATTTGATGCAAAGAAAATCGAAATTTGAAGCTAGAAACAATCTTCTGATGTTTGATTGCAAATTTATGTGATTTTTAGTAACATTCCGTTGCCATGACAACCAACTTTTGACACTTACAAACTCAAACTGGTTTGTTTGGAAATCCCTGTATAGTGGGTGTGCTGAAGGAAAGTTGTGAAGTGGTACCTTGCATTTTCATTACATAATGGTTAAAATGTGTTTTTCCCTGGATTACTCCAAAAAATTGTCGTTACCATGGCAACCAATAAAAACATATGTTGCCCATTAAAGCGATGATACATTCTACTTAACCTTCAATTACGGGTTCTTATCTTTCAATTTATACCAAATTTAGCAAAGTATTATTTTTGTTTAAGGACAGATTTTCTGGCAATATTATCACATGTATGTTTCATTTCTCAGCAATGCGCCGCACTGGCCATATGACCAATTGCAATATCCACAAAAAATCTATGATTTTGAGTTATGTAAACATTTGCAAGAACGTTGCTAGGCGACCTAAAATAGTCTTCCTTCACTCTATTGTTAGTGCAGAAAGAATATCTTTTCATTTTAACATCAAATGTTATGAAAATTATTCCCGATATTCAAAACTATAAATACGTTTCTAGTGCTTACATGCAAATTTAAGTGACTTTTACAAACATTCTGTTGCCATGGCAACCAACTGTTAACACTTACTATCTCAAACTGTTTTTTTATGAAACACCTGTATAAAAGGTATGTTGATGTAAAGTTGTGAGGTGCTACCTTGTATGTGTATAAAGTTATAGTTAATAAGGTGATTCTCCCTTCATTTCATGAAAACTCATTTTCCTTGCCATGGTAACCAATATGAATACATATTGACCATGAAATTGATAGTACACCTTACCTAACTTTAAACTTCGGGTTCTTATCTTTTGATTGATACCAAATCCAGCCGGGTAATTTTCCGGTTGAACGAAAACTGAAAATAAGCCTTTGTTGAAAATTTAGCTGCTCTACTATATAGGTTTCTTAATTTGCATATACCGTAAAAGTGGACCATATAAGAACTCCACAGCAGGCATATTTGAAATTTACAAAAGATTTGCAAAAGAATGAGGTATGTTACAGCTATAAGGCAGACGGGTAGACCAAACTCCTTAAACAAGGCCTGTTTCTCAGATTTGCCCCAGGCCTATATGACCCAGATGTTTGACCTAATGATCTGGTTTGTTGTATGACATGTCCTCGAGTCAAGATAGAAGTGCATACTAAATTCCATGAAAAAAAGTCAATTAACAATGCAGTTATAGCCCTGACAATGAGTGTGAACGAACAGAGGGGGGAAAAGTTTACTATAGGCCCTCCTCTGAGAAGCGGGGCATTACAGCAATATTCTGTGTGTCACCACAATCCCATGCACTGAAAGCTAACTATACAAATCATGCAGTATTCCCACATATTCTTTTCCTAAGCACTGGTGCTGCTAAACTGCAATCCAGTTTTAGCTTCAGACAGTCAAATGCTGACATTACCAATTTTGAAATAATAAAATATCTTACACAATCTTGCTGCAAATCCCAAAGCTAAATTTTCTTCTCTTTAAAAACCAATAGATTAAGTTCTTTTGGTAAAAATTCATAAATATATGACTTTGCAAAATGGAAACAAATTTCTTGGTCCAGTGTACCATGTATCATATTTGATGTTGAATTTTTAATAATAATAATGATAATGATAATGATAATGATAATGATAATAATAATAATAATAATAATAATAATAATAATAATAATAATAATAATACATATCCTGACCAATATCCATTAAATATGTTTCATAACATTAAACTTGCAACATTTTAATAATAGGTAATCATAAAAATTTTAATAGTAGATTGAGCCAGTCAGTAACTTTGTGGTAAGTATAATAGCTGTCGAAAACAGTACCGTTTGGTGCTAATGCACTTTGCGACCTTTATTTACAAATATGTATATATTTCATTGATTTTTCTCATGCAAGAGTATCAAGGGTAGTATATCTTTTGAAAGGAAATATCTGTATAAGTTTAAATGTGATATTGAATTCCAGATTCAGCCAATGAATTATATATTTGTTAAATTTTAATAAAAAAAAAAATAAAAAAAATAGTTAAGATCGTAAAAGACTTAAAGCTAGTATCAAAGTCTACAAAACCATGTCTCAAATTTTTAAGAGGCCTTAGTTTAATTTTGAGGGTGATTGAAATTTTAATGAAAGTTCAAAAAAAAAAATGAAAATCTTTAAAATTTTATCTAAACCATCTAGGAGAAATTTGAGATATGGTTTTGTAGAGTTTAATTTTGAGGGTGATTGAAATTTGAATGAAAGTTAAAAAAAAAAGAAAATCTTTAAAATTTTATCTAAACCATCCAGGAGAAATTTGAGATATGGTTTTGTAGTCAATTTATTGCTGTATCAATTCTCATCTAAACTAAATGTTTATTTGGAAATGTTTTGAGCTATTGTTAGTATATACCAAAATATGTTCAATTAAATGACAATTTAAAATGTAATTAACATCTGATTGCTGAATGGCAAAAGATCTGCTTTTACATTGAATAAGATGTCTGGGTAAATAAAATGTAGTATGTAGGACAAAATGATAATTATAGAGCATATGATAAGATATTCAACAAAAAGTGGCATTTCTGATTTTATTGTTGGTAAGGACTCGAAATACATGACGATTTTGAAGAAACCAACAGTACTGCCTTGTACGTTACTACTTATTGATGCAATGGTAGCTAAAGCATACAGTTTTGGGCTGGTATAGTCATAAACTACAGAGTGGTGCAACAATCAACACTTGTCCTGGCGTAATTATTCGACAAACACGCAGTTAGTGACAATGGAATGACCAGGTTTTATGTTGTTTATGTTAATTTCTCTTCCACAACAAATGGCAAAACTGTAAAAAGTGGCTGGGTTTGTATCCTTACAATATTATACAAAAAACATGCCTTATTTTGTAGATACCTTGTTTGGTTTATGAAAAATCGTTCTGCAAAAGGGAGAAATCTACCTTGTCAAAGAAAAACAGGAGAAAGTCGGATTTTTTTCAACTTTCCAAATTTATGTTTCCTAAACAAACAAGTTAAGCAAAACATATTACCCGAAATGATCCTCCCCCCCAAATCCCACTCTGCGATCAGATTTGGGTCCAACTGGATTCATTGCACCGGACCCGATGATGGAACCTAGTAATCCTCATAAAGTATTATTTATCATTATGGATAAAATTATAACACTAAAAAATACCAAATATATTTATAGAACATACCTGTCCAAACACTCCATAATGGACTGTGTATTTTTACAAAATGAAAAAAAAACTTTGGTTCTATTCTGGAGGGGGTTCACAAAGGTATGCATTACCTGTTTTGATTTATACGAGGCTGCCCTAGAAATACTCCGGTTGTGTTCAATAGTTTGCTCATCTCTCTCTCTCTCTCTCTCTCTCTCTGTTTATATATATATATATATATATATATATATATATATATATATATATATATATATATATATATATATATATATATATATATATATATATATATTTAAAACATACATATTATACAGTCAATGATGATAAAAAGACTCCGTAATGGTTCGAGATTCATAATCAAACACAGTTTTGGGTATGAGAAGAATGGATAATTTTTAACTGTTTAGAATTTATGTAAGTTCTAATAGGTGATGAAAAAGTAACTTAAAGTCAGCTTTTTATGTGTCAGCCTGGCATAAGAGTATTTGAGGTTTGACCTTTGACCTTTACTTGAAGTTATACCATAGAATATGATTAGAAAGTTTTCAAATCAGTAATAGTGCATATTATATTAAAAATTGTCTATGATGTACAGTTGAGCACATGAATAGTTTTTAACGTCTTAATGCAAATTACTTTATTATCCCATAGATGAATAAACTTAAAAAATACGAAGTACTTGCACATATATGTTAGGTTATAATTTTGGGAGAATTACTAATCAACATTCTAGTTACACATACGCCATACTCTCCTTCTGCCATAGTCTGATCAGTGCTCACTGTGCACGGTGACCTGGGCCTGTGCAGTACAATACATCATTCGTCGAGTAAAATTCGGGTGCGCTGTGCTTGGGAAAAAGGCTGTCAGTTTCAAGTCCTTTTCAATACATCGCTTTAAAATGTGGTAGCTTATAACACAAAACCCGAGGAAGAATTTCAATATAAAAAGATACCCTCATCGATCCAGATTTTTTACAATAAAAATTGAATATTAGTAAGAGTGTGGGTCGCAAGTGCTGAATTGATATTATAACGTCACAAAGACACTAAATTTAATTTTCTTTTATTCCAAGTTTATATGGATACCGCCTTTTCTGTGGGTTGTAACTTGCAAAGGAGGCAATGTAGGGGTGTGCAACGTAGGGTAAGACAGTAACTGGTTGTTTATGATTGTAGTGAAATAGCTATCTCACTTGATTCATGTCTCCATATGCGTTGGATGCGTCTCTGTTAAGTTTCTTCTGTTCCAGTTACTAAATTTTCTCTAAGAGAAATCTTGTTCATATTTTTCTTCTTCAACGACTCTTGGCTTTGAAAATGCAGACAAACACTGCTGGGAACACCACAGAAGAGGGTAGGACTCTATTATGGTTGAGAGTATGAAAGTTAACTGAGGACAAGCTCCTGACACTGCCTCGTTGCTGCACTATATAGTTAAAGATATATTTTTTTTCTTGAACTTAACCAAGAAATTTGGCTTGGTTATTCTTCGCTTGCTACAGTTAATGTGGTAAAATATGAAAGAATAAAAGCAGTATGTCAGATATACCTGAGAATAAGGATTCAAATTTGTTTCTGTAGTGGCATGTATAACTGCATACACACCCAACATCAACTTTGATGTTTAATCCCAATACCAAAACTGTAGTTCAGCCATAAAAAGTAAATCAATCACTTATTATTCATCCCTTTTGCCTGATTAATGTCAGGCTTTCTCGCAACCGATCAGTTCATTTGGCTGTACCATGTTTGGTATGACCAGGTTCTCAGTGGTGACAAAGTCATATATGGCATTTACCATGACCAACGTCAGGTAATGCAACATTATCCTTTTTATATAATGGTGAAAATTATAATGCTAATCTTTTCTCTGCAAATGTGTGCATGGGGTAATTGCTTAATTATTATGACATAGACAGAGGATATGTTAAGGACAACTAAGACACCAAAACGCTTTGCATGGCCGATTTTGAGACTTTAACGGTTTTTACAAGATGAATGTCCTTTCTATTAGTTGTCAAAATTTCAAGCTTTCAACTAAAGTAGAAATATTATAAAAATGCCAAAACCCACACAGGCATGTGGACACTCGACGTCCATGTGTCATTCTTTTGGTTTTCAACAATGCCACCCGTCAATCATACTTAACAGCCTGTCACGTGGCTGCAGGTAGCAACGGCCCATGGCAAAAGGAGAGTGGTATCAGGGGGGGCAATGCGAAATAAGGCGCCAAGCCGAAAGTATGCTTGTGGGCACGGAAAAGATGCAAACATGCTAACATATCATAGCCTTAGGTGTTTGCTGAAGGGAGACTTTAAATGTTCAAGAGGAGCGGGAATCGTCAGACGATGTTTTCCGTACTTCAAAGGCTCTCTTATTCATGGGATTGGCCAAGAATTGATTGACAACCTCGCCAAATGTTAAGGGACGATGTTTACTACGTTTTGTACAAATATCAGCTCAACTTGAGTAAATGGTATTGTTTTCAGAGGCAAATGATCAACATCAAAGGCCTTTGAAGCTCCTTTTCTCAGAAAGAATAATAGGACGAGAACCCCACCTTAGAATGGTTATTCTAAGAAAACGGTTGGGGGAAATTTAATCCGGTTAACGGCTTTTGATTTTGCAATGTCTGAACTGCAAAAACAATTCAGCGATTTTCTTATTTTTGCTTCGTTCTTTTTCTATGAAATGAAGAAAATGAACATTCTGAAAATCAAAGGGAAAATTGAAACGTCAAACATTGAGGATGGATAAGAGAAAAACGAAACCAGACATAAAGAATCGCAGGATCGCTTTTTGTTGCCAATATGTCAGGATTAAGATGCGTGTGTAATTATGATTTTATCACAAATAATTAGTGACTTATATCGACATTTATGGGGTGGATGCTTTGCGGTCCACTTTCAATTATTTATTCAACAATTAACATCACAGACACCCAAACACGAGACATATAAATTCTTTGGAGTATGACGAGTACACACATATATGATATGTTATCCTAACGCAAATATATTTAGAGCTAGGATTGACTAAAGTGGGATTTATTTTTGGTGTTTTACCTGTCCTTAAGCCACATCCAGCTGCAATCAATGATCTGAACGAAGATTTGGATATCTAGTAGAAGAACTCACTGAAAGGCACACTCTGAATATTTGGATATCTACTAGAAGTACTCACTGAAAGGCACACTCTGACTCCACAATCCAAAATAAAAGCTGACCCCAAGCTAAAAGTCTACTTATAGTACCCAGACATACTAGTATTTTTACCTGAATCTTTACGAGTCCATACGTTTAATGGAAGTTGCACATCAGCAAAAATACAACCTATACGACATGCCTGACGAAGAGACTATTACCACATATAAAAAGATGGAGTCTTATATCCTAGAACCACCTTTTAGTCGGTGTTACCCCATTTCATAGTTCAAGCTCTATAATCTCCACACATTAACCTGTCGCTCTCTAACCCATATAAATATACAAGTGCCATTGAACATATTGCCTACGTTCCGCTGTAGCATTTTGACATATGCTCCACTAGCCCATATATAGTAAATGGTCTTCAGCTGGTGCCTACTCAGAATATATTTTAGAGCCTGTACCCATGCATGCCTCTCTGAATAGCAAGTGCCTCCTTATCTAAGCCAAATATGCGGGAAAGAAAACCCACATAAAAATAATAACCAAAAAATATGAAACTGGTAAAGGATGAACGAGCTACTAAGTGAAGCCTTGCTTTTAAATGCAGAGCTTCAATATGAATAAATAAAACCTGTCAAACCAAACATAATTACTAGATTTGTGTAGTACAAGGTCGGATAAAAATAATTTGGTATGTTAGACATGGTAGCTTGGGGTCGAATAAACACGACCCCCCCCCCCCAACTGTAGGGTTGATGGATATATTCCATGGAAATGCAGATAGATGAATGCTTTGCATATTGACGGACACACACGGCATGCCTCTCATATATCACTTCATTATTTTATGGACACATTTGAATGTTGACGGACACAGCCTGCGTGCCTCTCCAATGTTTCACTTTTACGTCACATAATTGCTATACAATCAGATGTAGCACAAGTATCTGATAATCAAGTAGCTAATGGCCAAGTAGCTGATACCAACTAAAAGTTGGATATAATATTTCATTACCTCCATTACTACTACTGAAACTTACTTCATTTTCACCTTTATTTATGTTTGACCACGTATATATATATATATATATATATATATATATATATATATATATATATATATATATATATATATATATATATATATATATATATATATATATATATATATATATAATCTCCTTGAGTTTAAGTTGCATATAAACTTCATATGAATCAATATTGTGTAGTTTTGCCACTCATTTATTAGAGGTGTGTGTAAGAATATAACCAGCATATTTTTGTTGACGATTCATAATTATTCAATTAATAAATAAAGCAACTTCCAAACTATGACAATCCTAATACTCAATACTTGCAAGTCTTATCCTCAGAAACCTTAGAACATATAGGAGGCAACAAACTTTATCACAAGAACTTACCAGTGACTGCAACCCATATCTATATATTGAATTCATATGGGATACACTGATACTAGTACAACTAAATATGATAGTATATGTGAATTATGCACTTGAAAACCCACATATTGATATTCTTTTTTAAAATATAAGAGTTACATCATTTTCTTACAGGAAAACATCAGGACTCAACGATTTTCTGCGGGCGACAAGTCAAGTCAAAACATAAAGAACTGCCAAGTCAAACATGTGCATATACTGCAAGAAAGAAATCATTCGACATATATGTACCTGGCCCTCACAGACTCAATAAATACCAAGAATTTTGGACTGGAACCTGGCCATGAAAATACCACAAATTCTAAATATCGTCTATTCGCTGTTCAGTGCGATTCTCTAGAATAAACATCACTTATACATCCAAAAACATAGGCAAGCCCCTGTTATAGGCTGTGAGTGCCCAGCAAAGCCGCTCCTACTCGACATTATACCACTTCCCGCCAATGTAGTAAAGTATGTGCAGGGTGCATCGGCCACGTATCCAACCTTCTTAGTACACGTGATCAACACAGGTGTAACACTTGACTGCACAATCTGCAGCCAGAGTCAGCCCATGAAACAATGATACAGTCGGTCAATGAATTAGATCACCACATACATAATATATGAAATATAAAATCAAATGCAGTATTCTGTATTTGACATGGTCTGAACTAGTTTCTACCCTGTCTAGCCGGATAACTCACCAACTGTAAGTTAATAAGTACTGCTAATCATTCACCTTTTACTGTCACTCCTACATTTGATAAAATATACTCGATGTTCAATTTAAAATAAATCAAGAAAGAATTTTGTGCACAGCAAAAACTAGGTTAGGCCCCCTTTAGGAACCTCTCACAATTATTTGCCACGGACACGTATAACACATTTAGGGTGGTCCAGTTATACAAATAAGTGAACGACTTGATGGTATGCACACAAAAAAATGAATTAGTATGGGCGAAATAGACACAACAGTTAATCCATATACCTAACGATATCATCTTTAGCAGTTGAAAGTTTGCGGTGCTTTCATCAAGTATATATACCTTACGAAATAGAAGCCAATGGTGTTGTGCGACTGCAAATATGCAGATCAACATTTCAGTTATAAATAAAGCAATATCATAATAAATAATGTAATTAAGTTGTGGTGGAATCAACATCAATAAGATGCAGGTGAAATCTAAAGCATATGGATTGGGAATAGAATATATGAGTAGATCATCATTGTTACCTTTTACTAATAGGACTGCTTACTTGTATGACCATTTACCACAACCTTGAACTTAAGTGCGAGCTATTGGCGTGGACGAGTTGCATATCCTTTGACGTAAGTAGTACTGAAGATGTTAAATTAATGAAACTGGTGGCACTCCAAATGTGGCTTCTTTTACCTAAATCAACAAACATATGTGCTTATGGTCAACTCCAAAGTTATCCCTTCAGAAATTTTGGTACTTGCATGAACAAAAAAGACTGTAACATGTATTATATGTCGCAAAAACCAATAACATGACGCAAGTTTCATACTGACAGTATCCCGTATTCTTCAAGTGGTTTGATTTTTTTCTATAACTTACAGGTGGCTACCGAGTTCAGGAACTTGTCACAACGACGACCTCCATAAATACAGGTGAGCATGCACAAGATTTCTGTTCAGTTCAATTACACATGCAAAGGAAGCAATTGGAAGCCCTTTTTAAGTGATAAAAGGATAGAGTATTGGGTACTGGAACTTGTTGCTATGTCCCCATCCTTATTTAGTACAATTATTTAGTTAGTGTACCAAGTCATGTTTGTCTATGCCTTGGGCACTAGAAAGTGATGTTGTTTTGTCACCATCATTACGCTGTTTATACCAATGCCTTATATACTATAAAAAGTAAACGTTTTTCTTTTTGAGAAGTAATAAATATTATTTGTGTTTAGTCGTAAGCGTAGTAAACCTGGCTGCGTGCGAAGCCCAACCATGTTAAAATTTTTACCTGCGAATAAGTACCATAAAAGCATGTGGATGTAATTTCATGTACATTCCATTATTGAAAAATAACTATGCATCTACATGTTCAATTATATATAATTGAACAGGTTGATTTATATTTATCTTTCGATATTATATATAAGCACATATATATATATATATATATATATATATATATATATATATATATATATATATATATATATATATATATATATATATATGTATATATATCCTAAGTGCAGTACCACATTTGCAATCAGGTCGCATGCAGTGTCTTTCAAGGAGCATAACGACACTAAAATAAGGTAGGATACTGAGACTGTCCAATTAGAATACATGGTTCATGTTACACTAGCAACAGCCAATATCACCGCAAGGAAAAATAATCTCCCTATTAAAATAACATTGGAAACACCCATACTAATGACGTCATGTGTATATATGTGTGTGTGTGTGTGTGTGTGATCGTGTATGCGGCGTGTAGAACCAGCTATCCCTCGTATTTTCAATAGAAAATGTCACTGAATGGCCACCATACCATTTTTTTTAACTTTGATAATTCGATATTGCAACAAAGGGAATTTACTAATTGCATTATTGACTGTATATGCTCACACGCATATGGTGGCCTTTGCCAATATCGTAATATCATGATTGAATTTGGTACTTGTTTATGATTTTTCTCGGTTGACAAGTTTTTGGAATAACCACATGTGCAATCAATTATCGTTGCATCCATAAAACGTGAACACTGGTTAAAGCGCACACACAAGAAAGCATTTTTAGCATAAATTATAAATCTAAATACCACAGACAGGAATCTTGGCAGCTTTGATACAATTTCATACACACTTGATAACCACTTAGCTAGATTATACATGACGGCTTCATATTTAAACACTGACAGTAGACTATTAAACAACTATAAAACAGCTCACATGTGCCCCAGGAAACTTGAACCGTCTTGTTATTTGCTGTGGAATCAAGCTTTGCAAACTTAAGTCAAAGGTTTTCACTACATACGAGTACTTTTCCTCTTGAAAAAAAATATGATTCAAATTCTGCCGAGAATAATGGCTGATATTGCCTACAGACACGTAAAACTACAATATCTCGCATATATTCAAAGCTAGCACATACACACAACATTTTGTACATCCCCTCCATCACTAAATCTTTTCCCGTAGAGAGCGAAAAAAATAAAAAAGGGGTATCGCATGAAGTTTAAAGAAAAGTTATACAAACACCTACAGTAAAGCTAAAAGTACTAATTCGCAGATGTAATGGTGAACAACACGTTATATTTAACAGTGCCAAATACAGGGCCTTGAATCCAGCATGTGATTAATACAACCAACTGTAAGCGAATGCTTAAACGCCCATAGACTGTGTCCTGACTGTAAATTTGCTTACATGATGAATGCAAAAATGCCGGAACCCACCTGCAAATAAGTATGAAATATTAACATTGCATGAGGTATTTGCACGGAGAAGCGCCTCTTTGGGTAGCGTAGCGAATTGAAGCGTAACAGTGGCATAGTTGAAGTTGTGGGTGTTCTGACCCATCAGTATTGGACAATATTGCAGCTAAGTTTGTCCAGGACTGCACATGTACTTTACACATTTTGTTAACCTCTCTATCAGGACAGCTTAGGTTCCAAGGTCAACTTAAATCAGCTAGCGTTGTACCCATATATATAACCAAGACAGATAAGACGCTGGCAGCTTTCAGCCAGTATCTATTCTGTACTTTTTATCCAAGATCATTGAAAGGTCAAGACATGATTAACTCCTGCAGTTGCACAAAGAGAAATGGTTGGTGTACAAGTTCCAGTTAGGTTTTCGTCGTCAGTTTTCAACAGATGCCTGCTTATAACATCTGACTGATTTTGTGCAGAAAACTGACATCGGAGATCAGACTAGCAAGGTACTAATGGATTTAGAAAGGCGGTCAACACAGTTACCATCCCATACTGTGTCAAAGTATCATCAATGGGTCCAGACAGTGATTCCGTAAAAAATCGTATCCTACTAACATGAAAGGAAAAGGCATTGAATGCAAATGGACAACTCTCTTGTGTTAGATCCATTGCATTTGGTGCATTGTTGTTGTTTCAGATATATGCTTTTTACAGGGAAATGACCATCAACTGTTGCGCCATGCTCTATGCAGATGACTGAGCCCTCTTACGTAATGGAAAGTTGTAAACAAATAGAAAAGAGTTTTAAGTGATAACATGGGTATGATGGAATCCCCAAGTGAATGGCATATTAAAAATAAATTATCGTTACATCTTGGATAAACAGAATCCATTATGGTAGGGCCAGAAACAGAATAAAGAATTCTAAATTAGTAGTGTCGTGTGCAGGGAAAAATTAGCAAAAACAAATTGGAAAATATTTAGGTGTCTCTTAAGAAAGTGCATTATACAATGACATGCCATCAAAGGAGATTGTCTCAAAATGCAACATCAGACTTAAATATTTGTAGAGACTTGGTGATTGCAAAGCCATGCAGAACAAAGAGTTATCATGTCTTTCTTTTGTCCAGTACTAGTGTCACTACAATTGTATGTGCTCCAGCTGTTACCCCTTAGTCCTGGTTACCCTGAAGCACAAAATACAAACAAATAAAAGTAAAATAGCCAGATTTGTGCTCGGTAAAACACCTAGAGCATATGTAGTTTGCGCTGAACTAGCGATACTTGAGTGTTTAGATGAGGGGGGCAGAGAAACTCAAATAAGGTGGAAAATATGAATAAACAAACAAACAAACAAACAAAAACAAAACACCCTACAATATCTAACACAAAAATTGATAATTATGTTACAATGGAAGATACTGCACGTGAAATTCAGATATGACGTTAAAAATACCCAGATACCAAACAAATACAGGAGAGCATACATTTATAAGGAGGGAAAATAGGGACTCTGGTTAAGGTTCTATTTACAACAAATTACAGTCGAACCTTGTGAAGTCCAACACATATGTACCAAAGCATTTATTCCGGATTGTTGAGATGTTCGGATTGCTGGAACCAAGCCTGACGCCACATAACTCACCATTATCATTCAGGCTAATACATTAACATGCGAACGGTACATAATCACATTTATAATAATAGAAAATGGAATGACTTCATTGAGAGATACATGTAATAATGATTATGTTGACAAACATGTAACAATTCAAAAGAAAATAAATGTTATACAAGGTGCCAGCGGTTGACACATGGTAGCTTAATATTGCCATAACTGGTCATTGTGTTACAACGTCAATTTATTGAGGCTCAATCAATCAATGAGTCACTCTGTCTCAGAGGGCTCGGTATTCCCAACATTTTTTCTGATCTATGGGATGGATCCAGTGCTCCCCCATGGATACCTTGCTGCAACCCAGACTTAAATGCCTTGGGGATGATTATGTGGCCACCATGTTGAAATGCGTCTATCATTTATATGTTCAAGTAAAAGACAACATGGAAGGGATCATAACAAGCATTATTATGCCAAAAAGCATCCAAGTTAAATTATTAAAGGTCTGATCCTGTATATGTTTATGATTATAGGTTCTTAGCAGGGCAGATACCCTAGTTTGCATCTCTACAGAGACCATTCTACTGGAACGCAGAAAGACTCTCTTCTGTAATTTTCAAAATTAAGCACTGGTCCTCTGGAGATATTCGAGTAGTCCATGCAGAATATATTAGACCTGACCTGGTTAAATCGACCTGGAATGAAGCGATACTGAGTATAGGGATATAAAAACCTATTTTATAAAAGGTGATAACGAACCTCAGGCAATCACACCTGGTGTCGGTCATGCTAATCAGCCCTGTCAAGGAGAAGAGCCTACAGTGAATCATGCAAGGAAGACAAACACACTGATCCTATTGTAGCCCACACTAATCAGCTCTCCGGGGAATCAGGTCCAAAGCTTCTTTGTTACAATTTGGGACCAACAGGGGGAGTGCCCTGGTCTGCAAGAAAGAGGCATCAAAATTTTATGAATAATGAAACAGGTGCACCACCAAAGAGGTCAGGCTTAAATGTCACAGAGAATAGGTTTGGCTGCAAAGGAAAATGCAGACCTGACCACTAGATTAGTCATGGGAGTGTTTGCGTCCATTTTGGAATCTATTTTTATGAATTCCGCGTCATGGTAAGAGGCTATCATGAGTTAATGAAATAGGACGTTTTACCATGTTTAAATTTATCTCGACAGCATGTTACCAATGGACTTTTAATTTGATCACACTTGAATGAGAAGCTATTATGCTCATATATGATGTGAACTTTTTATTATGCTGATGGATAAAGTAGCAAAGTGGACTGCTTTCATGTTGATATCAAGTTGTTGTACATTATTTTTGTGTGACTTGAAAATATGGCAATTTGTACATATTTTGTACTTTTAACTAATTGTGAATGTAAAAACTCACGGTATTAAAGTGACAAGCAGCCGAAAACTTTTTCTTTTTTTCCTTCTGCTGTGATTCACTGATTGGTTTCTAATTCCTTCAGACCCCCCCCCCCCCCCCCCTTGTGTTCCATTTACTTCTATATTCATTGCCTATTTTTTTTACATTACTTTTCTTATTTTTTTTATTTAGGATCTTTTCTTAAACTTTTTTCTTTTCTTTTCCTCTCTTTCTTCCATTTTTGTCTCATCTCAGACAGCATAAGACCATTTCTTCAGACCCTCATTTGTTTCACGGCAACAGTGTTTCTTGTAACTGAAGTTTTCTTTTCAAACCGCTATGAAGTCTATGCAGCAAACGGGTCATGGCTTGTAACATTTACAACAGATTTGAGGCCATATTAATATCATCTGAAACATATGTTAAGAGAGATTTAATATTCCCAAAGAAAATGTGAAGGGTTAACAGAGAAAGTTGGCTGCTAAGAGAGACTAAGTTATGCCATATTTATTGTGTGGGTGCTCCACTTAAACTGCCAAGCCACTACTGGCCAACTGTCTTTCATCCTTCTGCCACAGAACATTTTCGCATCCTGTGCTCGGTCACTGGCTTTTAACCCACACTGATCTTTGAAATAGCGATGCCATATTTCCGCCATTTTGTAACCCGGCAATTATGCAATCAGCGATCGGCAATTGAAATTGGAATGCAGATAGTTAATTGAGTCATTAGATAAGATTAATTTTTACTAGCAGTACTCGCTTGTGCATATTACTTTCCCTTTCATCATGGACTTATCGTAACTGTACTTACCGCTATGGAGTTGTATTTGTGTCTTTTTGCCCAGAACCACTTCCTAGTAGTCAATATCCTATTCCGCAGTTCGAACTCTTTACCCTCGATAAGCTAACCTGTCCCTGTCTAACCTGTATATATATGGAATTACTATTGTCTATATTGCACACGTTCCTCTGTAAAATTTTGACATAGGCTGTATCAGCCCAAATAAATTAAAGGGTCTTCAGCGGGTAACTACTCAACATGTTTCGGAGCCTTTTACCCGTACATGTATCTCTGAGTAGCGGCTCCTTGCCTAAGCTAAATATTCAGCAAAGACAACCCACATAATAATGAATAAATATGAAAGTGGCAATTGATGAATTAGCTAAATATGTGAAGTTTTGCTTGTAAATGCAGAGCTTCATATCAAAGAAGAATACCTGTCAAACAAACCATAATTACCAAATTTTCATAGTACAGGTTCAGATAAGAACAATTTGACTTACCCCTGAACCAAAATGTACCCTTTGTAGCTGGACAGCTTTTCCTAGTTAAACCATCCGCCAATGTTTAACTGAAGTGGAAACAAGCTGGGGCATTATATTCAGTCCCAGTGATTGTAAAATAAACAGTTGCAGCTAGACCACCTGTACAAACCAAGGAAAATCCTAACAAGGACTGCAACAATGTACATCCTGTACCAGAGATGTAAAACAAACTCCATGATGACACCTACTCCTCAAACAATTAAGCTCTATTTAACTGCCAACCCTTAGTCAATGTGTCAACTTAATGTGTCAGGTTTGTGACACTTGAGAAAATACTGTCAATTTTGAGTAATTTTTTAATAGTGAGTAAATGTGCATTTAGGCATGTCAGAAAAGAATGGAAGTCATTAGCATTTATGCCAAAAACATGCTATCAAAACAATTTTTCTTAACAGGATTTTAAGTACAATTAGGCAAACATGCAACTGTCGTATGCTGCTTCTTGCTACCTGTAGCCCCTGGGGGTTCACCAAACAGAAAACATGTCAGCCCAAAATGTCTGATAGTGAATATTGAAACAGAAAGATGCCAAAAGATAAAGTTAAGTAGCAAAACAGACAAGTCTAAAAACTGTAATTAGGCAAACATGCAACTGTCGTAGGCCGCTTCTTGCTACCTGTAACCCCTGGGGGTTTACCTAACAGAAAACATGTAAGCCTAAAATGTCTAATAGTGAATATTAAAACAGAAAGATGCCAAAAGATAAAGTTAAGTAGCAAAACAGACAAGTCTAAAAACTGTAATAAGGCAAACATGCAACTGTCGTAGGCCGCTTCTTGCTACCTGTGGCCCCTGGGGGTTTACCTAACAGAAGGCCTCAAATTTTGATGCGGCAGTATTGTGGCAAAATACATATATAGGTGCCCAAAAGTTGTCAGAGGCAAGAAATGTACACATTATTTACATACCTTCATCAGGTGATCAGGCAGTTTTTTTGTTTTTTTTAACCAAATGTTCATGAATGTAGCTTAATCTTAAAACCCGATATATCCCAAAAATAGATCGTCTGACTCTCATTATTATTATTTTTTGTTATTCTAAAAGCTTTCTACTAATTTGACAGAGTGTCTACCCAAAATTAGCGTTTGTATACCCACAGTGTTCCAAAAGCAAAGTTTATGTTCAGTTAAAGGGCTGGGATAACCCCAGCCAACCTTGTTGCATCGGAAAATGGCACTTGCTGTTGTATTTATTCTATTTAACAACTGAATGGTATATGTTTACGCATCTGACTACATGATTCCACGTATCTCGAGTTCAAATACACTATTAACATTTCCTCGGGATGTCTAGGCTATGATGTTTGTTAGACGGACAATTTGTCTTGCCAATATAAAGTACATTCGTTTTCCTGACTCTAAAAATCTGTATAAGATGTGCAAGCATCAATGGACCTTTGAAGACCCATTACGGTGGCAAAATTTAGCGAGAGGCAACAACATTAGCAAACTGATTGACTATATTTTAACCAATGCTAGCGCCGAAGTCAAGACGTTATTAGGCATTTAAAGCATCATTTAAATACGTGTAGCTTTTTATTTGTGTAAAGACTGCACGCATCAGGAGCAGGTAAGACCACCATGCTACTTCAAGCAAGCCTGGACCCTGTTTGGCATGATGCCAGTGAGCATTGTTATCTTTGGTCTCTCAGGTCTGTGAGCCACTGTTACATTTGGTCCAGAGTGACCGAAGGATCATTGTATATGTCCCTGATTCCCGGGCCCGACATATCCCACAAATGTTTGACCAGACCCAGGTCACGAGATCAGGCGTGCCTTGGCAATATTTGGATGTTGTGCTGCTGGAGATGGTGCATGCTGACTTGTGCAGTACGTGGCCATGCATGGTTTTGCTGGATCAGTAGCCGTGGACATTGTTGAGACCATTTGGTGACTGTTGGTAGGATCTCATCCACACAGTACTTGCATATCAGAGTTCCATTTAGCCTGATGCGTTTTGTTCTTCCTGTAACCGTGATTGTCCGCCCACATCATGTAGCTGGCTCCTCCATAGCAGTCATGTTCTACTGTGCATCTGTTCAAAGATTTCCCTGAAACTACACATCCTCCCTGTATTTTCCCATACCGGAAATCGCAACAAAATAATGACTCGTCCGAAAATATCACACACCCCACTGATCTGTGGTCCAGTCAGAATGTGCTTGGTACCACTGTATCCATGCAGTCATTGCAGGACAGTATTGCTTGAGTTTGTTGCAGGCCTATAACTCTGCTGAAGAAACCTTTCTGGCAAAATGAAATCTGTATCCCTCCTCGTAAGCACAAGTTAGCAGCCATCCCTCACGCTTCAAAGTCTTGGTTTCCAAGTACAACTTTTGTCTTGCATCCACTTGTTTGTCAAAAAAGGGCCCCACCACTTCTGTACCTGTTGCTTGGATTAACCCATTGTCCTTGCAACCTCACACTGGGAACGACCAGCTTCTGACATGCTAATGGTCCTGGCCCCATAGAATTAAGAGAGGTATTACCCATGGATAATGAAGCATTCTGATACTTTGCACCAATGATCGTGATTAGAAGAATCATTTTATTTGAATGGACATAAAAGATGCTATTTCAATGTGATATCATTGCTTCAATATAACATATTACACAAATGTTAGTACAATAGTCTCTGATTTAGATATACAGACAAAAGTGTCTTATTTGTAAAATAAACAAGCTGTTACAGTGGCATGGACATACTAAGCTGTCAGTATTGCAGGGGTAGATATACAATTGATTGTAAATATTTGTCTTATCGTTCAGATTCAATTCTGTCTTGGCCTGTGCTAGCAAATAGCACGGTTTGTTCCCTTTTGTTAAAGATTCAAAATTGTTCACATCAACAAGTCTTGGTGTGGTTGTTAAGAGATTCAGTGGGCTCCTTGAGTGTTTATCACCACAATGCAATTTGTGCTGATCTGAAGTGTAATGATGCTTTCAGCCTTCGTTTCGAAATGAAAGGTTTATCTTTCAAGTTTCTGCATGCCTGTATTTCCAAACGCAAACAAGAAGTTTTCTAGATACGAATTTCTGGTAAGTATCTTCATTAGATACATAGAATTTTCTTGAAAACCTGACAAGAATCGTACAAGAAATTACTGACACATAAATGTTGCTGACCTACGTATGTCATGTATTTTATGTCCCACCCAAGGCAGTGGCATGGTGCTCATAACAACAGACAACCACATCTACTTGGACAAGCTGACGATGGCTATGTAGCTGATAACACGCATTTTCATGAGTCATGGGTTGTGCTTTGTGCTCATAAACACAAGCCCAGAAATGAAATATGTTGCAGCAAATAATAAACAAAACCGATCATATATATAGTTCAGTACATCAAAACTACAGCTAAAGGCGAGAAGCAGCATCTGAAAGCGACAAAGAGCACCAAGGACATGAATCACACGATGTCAGCAACAGAAAAACAAAAACAAAACAACCACAAAAACAAAACAAACACACACGCACCCCAAAAAACAAATTTAAAAAAGAACCTGTAAAACCCCAAGACCCCTATGAAGTGAAAAACAATGACAAATAAATAAATAAATAAATAAATAAATAAATAAATAAATAAATAAATAAATAAATAAACAAACAAAAAACAAGACAAGCAAATAATAATAAACAGGCCCTGCAGGCAATATCTAAGAGCAACAAAACATGAAAAGACTCCTGTTACACAATTTAAATTCTATAACAAGATTTCGAATGTCTTCATGTCTTGACATAAGCAGTTTACAATTTATGGCTGCGTTCCGTATAACACTCTGAATGAAATATTTGTAAAACCCTCTTACTATGGGCACTATAGTGTTTGACAAATATGGAGCCAGTTTGCGTTCGCTCTGTCATCCATTTATATGGCCTGGCCTAATTGTTGAATTTGGAAGATCATAAACATAATGAAGCCTGCCCCGATTGGGGGTGGGGTATACAGCTTGTACGGTACATTTCTACAATTGCCAGCCCCATAAATGATCTATACCCTTGTAGCGCCTTCCCACCAAGTAGCCCAAATCCACATTCACAAGTTTGATTTGGCCATATCTTGGTAACTATTTCCATCTCTGATTAAAAAAAAAAAACAAACAAAAAAAAAAAAAACAAGAAAAATAAAACTGTTTACAAACACTTGTCCTAGTGACCAAGGTTTCCTGGAAATCGGGTCATACTGCTATTTTTTATTTTTTAACCAACACTTGCATACTTAAAATTCGCTCTTATGGACAAACTATATATGAACAACCAGGCGCCCTCACCACATTCTGGTTATTGAAACATATGGGTTTTGTGTCATTGGTCAAGATCATATGACAATTTATTAATTTTTGTAGCAATTTTTTAAAAATTTTGTTTCTTATACATTTGAAATCTCAGAAACTGCTGGGGTGTTCTTTCACTATGGTGTGTGATTTACAGGTACATAGCAATCTGTGCTGTGTTCTTTACTGACACTCGTGTTACAAGCAACAATCAGGAGGTGCGCACATGTGAAAAGAAATATCTTTATAAACATTTGCATGTAGAATGGCTACTAATGTAAACGTGTCATGCAGACTCTATTTGACTTTTGAGGTACACGTCATAAGTGGTAGGCTACACATGGTTTACCCAACACTTATAATGGCCAAAATCAGATGGCATTTATACGAACTCGTCTACAAATAGCAGTTCAGGAACTTTCTGAACTGAAATTATGTTCAAGTAACAAATGAGAACTGCTCAGACATGGACCTATATTTTAAAACTCGCAAATGGCTGTGTGTAAACTATGTTCAGCTTGTTTATGTACGCCCTTTTTTATTATGTGTCAGGTCACATGGCAATTTACATGCATTTTACATTTGCCAGTTTTGAAACTGTTGGACGTGTATGGATTTCAATCAAGTTATATCTGTACTTAGATGTGAATGCTGTAATGGCAAATAATTTTCAGTGAATGTGACGATTAATAAGCCATGTTGTCATCTCAGCTGGGCAAGCCCAGTCAGGGGTTGGCCTCTGTTTGGGAGACAGGTCATCAAGAACAGGAATTGAACTTTTCCCGCTCCACCTGATAAGTTACCCTGGTAACTAGAATCAAAACTCTCTTTTTAATCACGTTTAAAGGCTAGTGTTAGTAAAAATAATTAAATTATAACCTATTGATAATAACAAACACAAGGAAGTGACTAAATAAGCTAAGCTTCCATCAACAAATGTGTGTGTGTGTGTGTGTGTGTGTGTGTGTGTGTGTGTGTGTGTATATACCCAAAATAACTACGTTTAATTTTCCAGAATACCAACCGCATATATGTTATAAACAAGGCATGCTATGAGGTTATCTGTCTTTGCATGTGGCATCAGCTGGCCACAGCACTGCCGCAGCACTGCCGCAGTCTTTGTGTTTTGCAGCTTACTGCTGCGGCTGTCATTGTATATATTCGAGATATTTCAAAAAGTATTCAGGTTGTTTTCATTCAGCTGGTAATCGCATTAATTACAACTGTATACTTTCATTCCAGGAAGAGGGATATAAACAATGTAATGCTACCAACATAGAGCTCAATGCATTTTCACTAAAAATAGAACTAGTTTATGCACTATTGGTGGTATGTTTTTAATGGCGCAGATGAAGGCAGTCCAATAATTATTCATATGACTGCCAAGACAATGCCATGAGGTGATCGCCTCCGCTACAGACAACTCTGTATTTTCACCCCCGTTCGCAAAATATCAAATTCAATGTGTGTGCACTGAAGCTTGTAATTCAGTCCCTTATTATACACTTTCTCTGCTTTATTGTCACTTTCTCTTACAGGTAATAATTACCACAACACCTGCCTGCAATCACTCTCTGCCTAGGTCTCAAGACAACAGACACACATAAATACATTTTTCAGGGGCCAATTTTTATGATTAACATGTTAATTTAATATAGCTTATTCTCAAAATAAACACGAGGAACATAATTTGTCAATAAGATTGAAAAAAAAACTGCACAGAGAAAGCAAGACAGCAATGAGGTAATCAGTCGACACAAGAGTTCTCTCAATGATTACGTAATGCTAATTAGACTGGACAGATGGGCACTCTTTGAAGTCTTGGGTCAGTCTGGCACCCCATTGCCAAGCCTTGGCAGGAGAAATGAGGGTCAAACCCACTGTGCGAAAGTGGCTCTAGGCCAGGTATCCTTAGCTGAGGTGTTCATGACATGTCATGTAAATCTACTGTGTCCCAAGTATGTATCACGGCGTATCACACATGCATATGCAAATAGTCATATGCAGGTAACAAATGCCACTGCGAGTGGTGAGATTGCTTTCAGCGTTAAGAAAACGAATGCATGTTCCAAAACAAAAACAAATTATCCAAAATATTTGAATTACTTTTTTTACGTAACGGAAGTTGGCTTTATATGGCCCAGAGCATCTGGGTTTTTTTTTTCACACGTTCATAGATATAAATGAAATGCATTGCTTAAGTGTTAAAATATGTTGAGATATTTGAGTCCTGTATGACACAATGATGCGTTCACAAAAATGGCATAGGTGTATATTTTGCTGAAAATCCATGCACACCACATGCACAAGACACAATTTAACTGTTATGTGAAATGCATGCAAATGAGGGTTTCAAGCCAACGTTGTCAGTACAATTACATAAAATGTTGGGCTATTATTGGCTATGTTTTCAAGGGGACACAGTTTAAACAAATTTCATAAAGGAATACTCTGTAAAATTAACACAAAAATATATAAAATATAAAAGCAAGAACTGAATGAATGTGCAGTTACCATTGGTACATTCATCCAGACATGTGTTTTATTTTGTGACTACATTATTGTCGTTCCTGAAAATATGTTTGTGGACCTTGTGCTCAGAGTGTTTTGGAATGGTCCAAACACTGATGCTTGCACTTAAGCAGGATTCACAACCTCACTCATACCAGTGGAAAAAACACACAGAAAAATTGGACCACTTTGCAATTTGCGTGGCAACTTACCACAACTAGTATCACCAACAACACATTTTGCATCATCTAGACGCAGTGCTCTTTTAATAGCTTACTTATGTTTGTATAACATATATAAACAGGTCAAATCTATCCTTGTGTTGAGTGGTACAAGACAAGGCGCTACGGCATGGTCCAATTCGGTTTTGTTGACCATGAAATAAGGAAACTGGATAATGTTTACCAAGATCTAAAATATGCAAGAGAGAAAAACTCAAAAATGGTATTTGGCACTGACGGCAACAAGACGGAACATTAGAATACTTCATTAGTGTTATAAAATGTGATGTAAGAGCCTACAATACCAATTTTTTCCACTTATTTGATTACCCTGAGGGGGGTATTAAAGGTAACGCAGAACGTATGGTTTGTACCTTAATTGTGTTTAACATTCAGACAACTCGAGAATACTTGAACTAAAATTGCAAAAGAGATATGGACACTGATTTGGAACGTGTATCTACTCAGATTAGGCAAAGGATGTCTTGTACCTATCGTGGATCAATACTTCTTTGTAATGAACATATATGTGCATGAATCAGAAGAAGGTTGAGACTATTCTCGAGAAAGTGCAGCTTGAGATACATTGTTTGAATTACAACTGGGCGATTCGCATCTTTTCCTCTTCATCAAGTAACACTGTTTATCACTGTAAAACAGTGGATATTAGACTAACGGTTCCAGTGTATTCACCGTGTTAAGTAGGCCTGTTTGTTTAAACATAAATGTATTTAAGAATGTGACTTCTACTGTCGTTGACCTGAATGGAACAGTTATTGAATTCCAGTCAATTAGATTTGGTGCATTTTCAACATTCTCAACAGGTTTAAATTTAGCACACCATACAAAACTATGTCGACTTTACAATTGGGCTAGAAAAGTCGCAGTCAAACATGCTAAGAAAGCAATTTATTCACCAGATATTGTCGGCCATTACTATCACCGTGTTAAACAAATATCATTCTTTCAAAAGCACATGTCGTTTAGTAGGTCTGGTTGTCTCTGGGTTCCATCCTCCTGGTCTAATTCTTTGATATCATGAAGAAAGAGGTATTGACAGTGATATCCAAATAAGAACATGTCGAATTGAAAGATGCCGTAATGTACTTATTAGGTAAGGAACGACACTTCCAGAAAATACACTAAGTCAACGTTATCCTGTATTTTATCCAAACTGCACCTTGCAGCACTTAAGACGGTGTTATATACCACAGTGAATTATATTCAAAAGGTGCAACTAAGCTTACAAATCACGCTTAAAGGTCCGAAAATCTCTGCTTGTTGTTGATACAACAGTGGAGTATATTTTGCAGTTTCATCTTCATTTTTCTTTGTTCGGGATGATGATTGCAACGAACTCCACGCATAACGAAGGTCAAATGAACTGTATATTGGAACAAAAGGTTGACGCACATTAAGACACTCTTTAACATGCTTGGTAAAAATGACCAAAATATCACTGTACGAGAGACCTCTCACACAAAAATGCAATGTTTCCACCCTCATCAGTGCATGATTTTCTTCTATGCAACTTGATTTTTTTATCTTCATTGTTGCTAAGGTGACTACTGCCATAATGGCATGATCACCACACGTATGTTCCTTTTTTTTCCAACAAGTGGCCCACAATGAAATACACTACTGATTTTAACTCCAGCAGACATGATATTTCTGAAGTACTGAGGTTTCAGGTATCATCGTGAGGATCAAAATATTTAATTGAGCACAGACACTATCTCGTTTTTCATAGCATAATGTATAATATTTTAAGGATTTGTACTTTCCCCTGTTTGATGGCTGTTTTACTGAGTGAATAATGCCGAAGGCAAATTACACCCCATGAAGTCAATATGACTCCGATCACATAGGTTACATGATGCTACAGGAAATAAAGGTCGAAACCATACTCATATATATCTATATATATACGGTTACCTGGTGCTACAGGAAATGAAGGTCGAAATTATACTCATATATAATATATCATATATACTCCTTTTTTAAATAACAGTTGTAATATGCAACATTGTCATGTATCGTTAAAACCAGTGATGAAGTGTGGAGATGTAGGTGTCAATAACATTATTCTGCGACAGAACAGTGAAACAAATTTAGGGGTTTTGCCTGATTTCCATGGTCCAAATCCATTGTTGCTAAAACCAAATACTCACGACACATTTCTCTGTAGGGATGACTGATGGCTTTCCTTTTGATACATTATACTGTGGCCTCTAGCAGAATAATCCACATGAAAAAAATTGACTGCTTTCCTCAGTATATATATATATATATATATATATATATATATATATATATATATATATATATATATATATATATATATATATATATATATATATATATATTGACTGGAAACAGGCAGCTTATACCTTTAGCCACCATCGACCAGAATCTACATATTTTGGGAAAGTAATATGATGTGTCTTAGTACAAAACAAAGGTCATACTTGCCTACCACACTTTTCCATTTGGGATAACATCAGTTGCAAGCTGTAAACCCAGCAGATTACTGTAATGTGGACAAAGCTATTTTGCACTGAAACCAGAACAGATTGCCGATCAAAACTTCACTGTTTCATTTGTAGCAAAAATGAAGACGAGGAGACCTGTGGCCCTGGATCTTGTTTGTATTTACCCTTGTGACTGATGAATTCTGTGATGTGGTGTCCTTTAAGATATAGCTCCCTAACAGACCCACACTAGTGAAAGTGCTTCCAAGGGGCAATTTACCTTCACAGGTCTTATCTATAAATCTGTTTCAAATTGTTTTATAACTGTTGTAATAGTACAAACTATCAAAATAAACGGCATTAGGGTGCCAACTGATTTAGTTTTGGCAGGTTTAAGAGATATATTACCAGTAGGAACTATAGCATGTTTGATACTTACAACAATATATGGGATGTAACCAGAGCTTCAATCTTGTACACTGCTTGGCAGTATCTGAGTGATTTGTTTATATAACATAAATGTATGTGGACTGGTGCTTCAGTCTCACATAATACAGTAGCATGCATATTGCACTAGTCTAACTTCTTGATTTCAGTTTATATAGGTGTCTACAATCAGACAGTTTCCACGGCATCACAATAATAATCCCTGCCCAAAATGTTGCATTGCATTTGAATCCAAAGCCCTTCATTATTGTTTCAATGTCACTGAAATATTCATGAATTGACAGAAAATATCTGGCATATAAGGACGTGCACTGTTGTGGCCATCCTCTGGATGATCAAAAGTTTTTTTTTTTTGCTGGGTATTTACAAGTTTTTCCCATTATTTTCATAACACACATATTTTGGCACTTGAAGTCAAACCTGCAGATTTTAAGCCAGGTTGGATCTCCGATTTAAAAAGCCTGGACGTATTTGCATTTATACCACTTGACGAGACTGTGTACCTGCCTGGCAAGCCACGCTTCACTACACTTCAGCATCCCTCCAACAGCAGTCACACAAATATGGACTACGGGACCCCTGCCAAGTTCAACCATCTCAGCTAAAAGTATACTAGAAATTCAATGAAATGGTTAAATCTCGGATTCAAGTGAATTAGACTTACCTACATTTATTCAGCTTGATTGGACTTAGTTCCTGCTTAACAAGTTGTAATAGCTGTACTAGACTTCAGTATTCCACATACACCAGTCACATATGCATGGACTACAGATCCCCTTTTACGATCAACCATCTCAGCTATCAGTAAATTGGGAATTCTGTGAAACAGGACTCATGGGGAAATAAAATCGCGTTTGAAAAAGTCTGTATTATCAATTCATCCTTTAAACATCCCAGTGGTGATCACCCCAAACAACGCAGTATAGTGAACAACAGCATGAACTTATTGAACTTTTCTAGGCATGCAGACCAACGTATGGGTGTAAACTAGAGCCCGACCGAACATGCATTTTGAAACCGAAGCGGGTACTCGGTACTCGGTACACATTACCTATCCCGAAACGGGCACCGTTCAGGTTCGGTACTTGCATCTCAAACATGCAATAAATAAACTTATACATCTTTGAATGCTCATTTAAAGATTCATTTAAACAGGGGTTTAAAACAATTACCCTTTTGCACTGGGGCATTACTATTGATAATATAATTGAAGCGATTTATGCAACCCATGTGACCCACTTTATTGCAAAGTAGCGTTTGTTGCATTGCTTAAAGTGTATACAAGTACGAAAACTAACCTCGGTGGCCTTCTTATTTAACTTTATTGTCAAAATTGACAATGCTAACTGAATCCGAATGTTTAGTGACTGTAAAAGCCAAACCCGAGCTGGGCTTCAATCCTGAAACCTGGTGAGCTCGGGTTCGGTTGTTCGGGTTCGGTCAGTCTCTAGTGTAAACACAACTAACCTTACCCGAACTGAACTTCCAAAACGGCTACTACCTCTAGTTCTGAACCATAATGCCCATTCTGTGCTACATAAAGTTCATGAAGTCGGAGCAATGGTTTCTATCCATATAATTGCAATCTGAGAAACCTAGTGCAATAACTACATGCCTACCATTGTGTATTCAATCAGTGGATTACATGTAAAACGCAATGGCAAGAGTGACCATATCGGCTGCAATGTGTGCTGCTACATTAAAGGGAATTTATGTCCTTGCTGGCTGGATGTAGACGAAAACACATTCAATCGTCGTGGCTTACAATTGGCCTTCCCCATATGCCATGTATATTAAAATAATAATTGGAGCTACACCATTTAAACAACCAACACACCCTAATATGAATGCGTCATTTTTTTTTCTCTTTTTACGAAACACCATTTAAACAACCAACACACCCTAATATGAATGCGTCATTTTTTTTCTCTTTTTACGAAACACAGTGACTTATTCATTGGTAAAATGCCATGTCTCTAAAGTTGTGCTGATAATTATTATTTTTGGCAGCTTTCTCATAATCAAGCATATCAGAAGCTACAAAAGCAGAAGATAAATGGATGTTTGTGGCCTTGTTACTGAACTTTCTTCTTTAGTATATATAAAACATAACAATGAGGATCATGTTTCCTTTAAGTTGGGCTTGCTGGTACCTCTCAATCAAATCATGAAAATAATCATTAATCGATGGTTTGTGAAGCTAACCATCCAATAAACCAATGATTGTTTGCTGAAAAAAGCTCAGCTTAAAATACAGACACACGCATACACGCAAACACGAAGAGACCCATATGTGTATAAACATATACGAATATTAATTTACATATATATATATATATATATATATATATATATATATATATATATATATATATACATATAATATATATACATACATATATATGTATATGTATATATATATGTATATATATATATATATATATATATATATATATATATAATAGCTTTATTTACTTCAAAAATGGAGAAATGTAGATGGAAATACAAATCAAACTGTAGCATATAGTATAAGACAACATGTATAATACAAAAGTAAACGTGTTTTAAAGCATACAGAATGTACAAAAAAATTACTCCGTCAAATAGAAAATAAACACTGTTAAAACAATACGGGGATGAGAACAAGGTGTTTCACAAACAGTCACTTATCTACGAATGCATGTAAAGAAACATCTGTAATTGCCCCGAAAGCAGCCAATCAAACTTGGTCTGCTCAGGATACAAAAGCAGTCAATAATCTAAAGAATGTAGGACTGACCACGCCTCATATTTTAAATTCGGGTGATCGGAGCAGAGCTGCAAGTTTGTCGACAAGTCCGTCGTGACCTACGTACAGCTCTCGGACCCTGTGTCGAATCACTTGGGATGCTACGGAAATAAAAAATGGACTCAAGAGGGGAAACATTTAGAATGATAATAATACGATCAACCAGACTACCAGGAGTTGTAAATCCTTTACTTATGTTGTCAGATTTGAAGGTCTGTTACAAGAGGGGACTGTAAAGATACGGTTTAGCAGGTTAACTGTATCAGACAAAATACTCTGGGCTACAGGAGGTATATGTCAAGCCTCCAAGAGCTTAGTATGATGTGGATATCTTAAGTAGCCCCTGTACATGTTTTATAATACGTCCCTGTGTGGAATCAAGCACGGATACATTACATGTCCAACAGGTAATGCAGTTGATACCATATGTCAAACTAGATAAGCCAATAGTACACCTTAAGTGAGCTTTTATATTGGGTAACAAACCGTGGTATACCATGCTCACTCCAGAGTAGCGCAAAATGGCCCGTCTAGCGCAAACAATTCTGTTATAAATATGACAGTCGTATATAGTTTTCCATAACTTGAGAACCTTTTCTTTCCGTACTGTCTCATTTATTGTATCCATAATGCTGTATTTCTAATGTCAAAATTTGAGAGAAAAGAGAATTGTTCTATAGGACCATATTATGTGCACTTGTAGTTTTTGGACAAGGCATGTCTGTAATTTAAATACTCGTTTTGAATTCCGATGTTTTGCTTGTGTGTTTTAGATTAAATGATACTTACTGGATAAATAAAGACTCAGCCCGCTTTAAATATTGGGACGCATGAGAAAGATATACACAACCATGTATTGTTGTGAGAAATTCACCCAACAAGCTGCTACATACGAAGAACTTTATTTTTTATAACATCCAGCAAATCTGCCAAAGGATAGATGTAAAGTTTCAATGTTGTTTCCCCCCACACCAAAGCCCATTTGTTGCTTATTTCTTACACAGAGTGCTTCTCACGTGCATCTTACATATGTGAATGTATATCTCAAGACATAAGAACTGTTAATACAGTGTGTCTGACAAAGAAAGCCACCCCACCCTACCATGCAACAAAAGGGTGCTTAAGAAAAATGTCAGGTAGCTCTCCCCCACAGGACTACTCTCGTTCCGTGTTCCACACAGTGAGATGTCCAACTATGTTCCACTCACCGGGTATTCAATGCACACAGGTCAATGTGTTTAAAAATATGTGACATATGTTTCTGATGTAGAAATATCAATAGCCTTACGGTTGTATTCTCGTTGTGTAATGCAAGTGCATAAAATAATGAACCATCCAATTGGTCGTGGTATTTCCCTATTGTTCAATGGTGGAAGTACGAAATACAGCGCAAGTATCTTACCCAAACACAACTCTGACCAGAAACCCCAAGTCAGGGAATGACATAAATTACAGAAGTCACGTGAAAGACACAGATCATTTAGCTAATGCGAAAAAGTCAAAGTGATTTCTAAATTGACAGATTCCAAACTGGCTCAATTTGGATCGACGTCGATTTGACATACATGAACAAAACACAACATATGTGAACAAGAACAATATAAATACAGGATTAATCAAATGAAATTAACACAACCATTTCAAACCAAGAGTTTAAAACTAACTTGCCAAAATGGCATATTGTTACATATGGCCCTGCTTAAATTGAGACCTTGGATGTACAAGTTTCCTATAGAAATCATTACATGTTGGGGCATACTTTACAGGTAACAATAAAATTACGAGGTGAGTCCATGAGTCTCCAGAGTAAAGAGCTACTTAAGCAAATTTAAATATTCATTTTGTGGCTAAAAGCGTCCACGTGTTGGTATTATGTACGAAAAGGTATGCATTATAGCAAATGTTTTGTTCCAATCGATCAACCTCAAATGAAGGAGAAGAGATTAATTATAGTAATCACGATAGTTTAAGTTCATTGTTCAGAACAACATGAAATTAATAGGATAAAGCTGATCTCTCTGTAATTTTTTTTGCCACCTTTGTCGCACAATGAAGAAAACGCCGCAGCATTAGACCAATATCCACAGGAAGATAGAAAAGGCCTGGATGCCTACATGCAGGGGCAAAGCATATGTAGGCCTGTGGGGCTGTTGAACTAGTTGCAATAACTAAAGGCAAGACAGGTCAGGTGCAACAAAAACATTTCGTTGAATATAATGTATGAAAATAATAACCAGTTCCTTGCTTCTGCTTTAACTAAACCAAGAGGACTGTGACGGTCATGTGCTCAGCTGACATGTGCATATACCCCTGCCACTTTTTAAGAATTGTCCCCAAAAAGAACAAAGAAATTCATAAAAAATCCAAAAAAAATCAATGGAGCGTATCCATTTAAACAAATCTGGTAGAGACTCCAACCAAGGTACATTGCCACCAAGTTTAAAGTGAATCTAAATGACAGTTTCGCATAAAGAGGTGAAAATGTGAATCAGCATTAGAATACCCATTGACTTACTCAGTAATGAATAGGAAAGGTGCATTTACCGCTAAGTACCCGAATTGAAAATATTGTGAAAAATCAGTAATCCACAGCATTGCCACTTGGTGAACTGTTTTATTTGATCCTTCCACAAAGACCATATCCAGCAACATTCACGTTAATCTGAGTGATGGTTCTGTAACAGAAGTCGAAAATAACAATAAAACACAAATATATATATATATATATATATATATATATATATATATATATATATATATATATATATATATATATATGTAAGAAAATAATCGCAGCGCTATTTGATGCACAAATACAGAACTAGGGGTCCCTAAGAGTGTTACTGTGTGATATCAAAGCAATTGAGTTAACAGTTTCAGAGGAGAAAATTTTTTAAGATGTGCCCCCCCCAAAAAACAGAAAAATTCACAAAAACTGCAAAATTCAATGGAGCATGACCATTTGAACAAATCTGCCAGAGACCCCCCACCCAAAAAAAGTACATTGCCACCAAGTTTGAAGTCAATCTGAAAGGTTTGGCAGAAGAAGTAAAAAACTTGAATTGGCATTAGAATGTCCATTGGCTTGACTAAGCAATAGGAAAGGTGCATTTACCGACAAGCACCCACATTGAATAAATCATTAAAAATCAGATATCCACAACTTTGCCTCCTAGTGAACAATTTTGTTTGGCCCTTCCACAAGGGACATATACACCTAGTTTCAGTTCTATCTGAGAAACGAAGAAGTTAAAAATGGCAATAGGAAAAAAAAAATTGCATCGCCACCTGGTGAACAAGTTCAGAACCAGGAGACCCTAGGAATGTTCCTGTGTGATATCAAATGAATCGGGTGAGCAGTTTCACAGACGAAGTGTTTTTAAGATTTGCCCCCGAAAAGAACAAAAAAAAATCATAAAAACGAAGACTATGTGAACAGGCCATACTCGGCTGACCTAGACATTCATCACACTTGCAGCTCTGTGAACTTTGAATAGAATGAAGGCCACCCATGTACGGAGTAAGTCTGACCTTTACAGAAGATCACTAACATGTGCAACATCAAAGTCCCAGTTCAAGTAGTTCTCAAGTTAAAGTGAGGAGTGAAATTCATATATGTTGCACTGTGACTCCAGAAACGAGGCCAAGGTCACTCGTGTACTGTCTAAGCATGACCTTCATAGGGAAACATTAACATGTGCAGCATCAAAGTCCTACTCAAAACCGATCTCAAGTTATCAAGTGACCAGTATTTTTTTTTGGTCAGTTTTCCTGTGACATTAGGAATGAGGTCAAGGTCCAAACATCACTGGAGTATGACCATTTGTACAAAATAGGTAGACACTTATAAAAGGTACATCCCTACCAAGTTTTGCAAAAATATGGCCGAAATTATTTAAGTTATAACCATTACAAGATATTCGCATGTTAAACTTATTAATTTTTTTTTAAATCATAAAAAATTTAAAAAAAAAACACTGGAGCGTATCCATTTGAACAAACTTGGTAGATGACTGCCCGAGGTACATTGGCACCAATTTGGAAGTACATTTGACTGACAGTTTCTTCAGAGAAGTCCAAAATGTGAATAACCATCAGAAAGCTTACTGACTTCCATAGAAAGCAAAAAAATGTGCATTTAACAATAAGAACTTGAATTCAAAAAAAAAAAAAAAAAAATCAGGAATCGACAGTAGTCCCATCTAGTGAACAACTTTGTTTGACCCTTCTAAAAGGAACATACCCACCAAGTTTCCACTTAATATCTGTGACGGTTCTGGAGGAGACAAAAATAAGAAAAACAAACAAAAAATTATAAAAAATATGTATATAAAAATGGAGGCCTCGACGATCCATGATTACAAGGAGACCAATCTTTAATTTGATTTTTTTGTTCATTTGAATCTTAATTAAGAACACTGTTTCTTGCGAGGAATTTGCCAACACTGTATACGCAACTTGACTGAAATATACTGATAGCATCCATGACCATCGCCCTTACCCATATAATATGGGTCTCTCCCTGTCTTAAACCATTCCTCCTATAAATGACCACCTGGTTTGAAGGACCACATTCTGTAACTTATTTTTCTTCAATAAGTTACCTCTTATGAATGACCACCTGTTATACGCAAACAGCGACCATGCCAAATGTGGTGTTTTGTGACTGAGTAAAAAAACTTAACTTACTGAGTAGAAAACCCTGTGATCAGGGTAGTTCCTTATTATGCGTTATTTATCAAAATAAGTACACGTGAAATGTGATTGTAGTATTTTGTACTTTTACAATTTGCCGATATCTGTGATTGAGATTATTATTTGTCGATAAATGTGATTAAGATTTGGATGATTGACATTACTGTGATTGTGATATGGGCTTATGAATTTACTGTGATACGTGAAAAGGGCCTTAGAATTAACTCTGACCCGTGATCTAGAGGGGGGTTTTCTGCACCCCACAAATTTGAGCCAAATCCAGACACAACGCCTCAAGTCGGCTAAAAAAATTACATGCACACAACTCACCCATTGTTATAAAATTGACATGGTTCTTGTAGAATTTAGTTAGCGCAAACAATAAAGTATTTCTTTCTACAGTATATTTCCTTAAACAAGTTTTTAATTTGATCAATCTGTATCTATTCCTCCCTCTTTCAAATCATTACAAGCGCAGGATCTTTCCATTTATTTACATTTTTACAATGACAGTGAATGTGGCATACTCCGCATGTATCAGCCTCTCCATGGCGGATCTAAGAGGACTTCGACCACTATATTTCTTTCTCTTTATGCTGGGATATTATGGATTGTTTTCTGAACTAAACTTTGTTATGATCGGCAGAAATTTACTTGTGATGGGAACTTGATCGCTCACACGCATGATCGTTCACATCAACCATCTTGAAATGCTTCAAATCCAAATGCACGACGAAGGTTACCGACGCTCTACTAAAATGTCCGAGACAATCTTCGTCGTTTTCCCGGAGATGAACAACCAAGGTGGTCATCCCTTTTTTTTGCATGTGAAATTTGACCTAACCACGGCAGATAAGAATAAAGCTACAGAAATAATGTTTAGTTTCCTCATTTCTAATTGAACGACGTTTTATTACAGAATATTCTATAAAATGTAGAATATTCTATAAAATGAACGATGATAACTTTCGCTGGATCAAAACCCGGATTAAGCAAGTGCACGATCTATTAACATTGTTCCCATGGTTCAGATCGAGGTAAACATAATGCCCAAAACACACGTGGTGGCAGTGGGGAAATGCCAAGTCTTATTTTGATGCATAACTTATGAATTGCGGTGAGGTAGGCTCCATGGAACGTGTAGAATAAAATTAAAGCATTTGGTTATACCATCAAAACAATTTTAAGACAGTTTAAGCTCATTACTTCGCAAGCGAAAGCTCCGCATGGGGTGATGCATCGAGCCCATTGAGCATAATGGGAAAGACAAAACTCATGACCAGCAAATATTTTCTAGTTTTGACTCTGGTTGTGACACACATCTTTCAGCACCCAGACAAGCGCTCTCTATTGACATAAAGATTTGAAGGGTTGTAATGGTTAAACTTAATTAATGGCGATTTCTTTTCAAAGCAAATGTAATTGATCATGATGATCTGGTGGTGGCAGAAATTGGCCTACCTCACTACCACCAGGGAAAGGCCGCCCAGGATTGAGAGATCACCTGCATTATACGAGCGCTTCTTGGTTCTGGGGGTGATCGCTCAAAAACGGGACCACTGTACTCTGATTTGTGCACTTTCTTCACGGCACAGACGGTGGAAGCGTGGTTTCCCTCGGTGCCTCACCACGTCCCTTCCATCGGCCTCGTAGTCCCACTGCACCGAGCATAACACACCAGATTGACAGGTTCATCTTGTTTGCTTTTTAAAACAGCGTATCCTTAGTGGTTAAAGCGTATTTATATGCTTAAAATTATAATCGAAAAGACCCGTAAAACTTGTGACGGATGTTCCAATATCAATAAGGCTTCCTGGCCATCGCGTGTCATGACATCTTCCATGATGAACAAACATAGCATCGTTGTGGTGAAGTATTCTCCCAATTTGTAAAACTTGTACAATAATTAAGCTTTTATTAAACAAAATTACTGCTCCATACTTTCTATCGCAATCTCACAATTAGAATCCACTTATTGTTGTCGCCAGTCCACTACTTTCCTTCGTGCACCCAGTAATGCGTCTAAACGCAAACACTGGTCAACATGTGCAAGTCCAGTTTTTCCTTTGTTTAATGGTTGACTTTGACCATGTTGACATGTGATAGCCTCATGGCAACTGCTGTCACAAGAATACAGCTCCGTTTCGCACAGAATGGCTCCTCACGTTTCACCTCAAACTTTATAAATTTTTATAGTAGATTTATATTTAACCTGGCTTGAATTTAAGTATATGAATAAATTGATGAAAAAGGACTTTCAAATGGCTACAAAATTATCAAACAACGCAAAATATATTGATGACATTGCTTGTGTTAATGTACAAAATTTCAGTGAAATTGCTAAAGAAATTTACCCAAAAGATATCCCTTTGGTGGGCAACAATTCAGATGGTTTCAGAGATGTGTTTTTGGACTTGGATATTCAGGTCACTAATGACAGGTTTTGTATTAAAGTCTATCACAAAATAGATGAGTTAAACTTTAAAACAGTTTATTATCCTTTCCCGGACAGTAATATTTCGGATACTATTGGATATAAAACATTTTTGTCACAAATTTTGAGATTTGGTCGTTTTTGTTCTAAATTTCAGGACTTTGCATCAAGAAACAAATTTATTTACAATAAACTTGAGTCAAGAGGATTCAAAGGTGTACTTTTGATCAAATATTTCTACAAATTTTGCTGTAAATATCCCGAGATGGTTAGAAAGTTTGGCTTCAATAATTTTAGAGATTTTAGACTTGCCTGTTTTGCTACTTAATTTTATCTTTTGACACCATTATGTTTTAACGTTCACCTTTCGGACATTTTAGGCTAGCTTGTTTTCTGTTAGGTAAACCCCCAGGGGCTACAGGTAGCAAGAAGCGGCCTACGACAGTTAAAAGCTTGCCTAATTGTACTTGATATCTGGTTAATATTTTCATTGCATTCTCTTGACATAAATACAAAAGACTTCCATTCTTTTCTGACATGCCTAAATGCACATTTACTCACTATTAAAAAATTACTCAAAATTGACAGTATTTTCTCAAGTGTCACAAACCTGACACATTAAGTTGACACATTGACTCAGGGTTGGCAGTTAAATAGAGCTTAATTGTTTGAGGAGTAGGTGTCATAATGGAGTTTTCTTTTACATCTCTGGTACAGGATGTACATTGTTGCAGTCCTTGGTTGGATTTTCCTTGGTTTGTACAGGTGGTCTAGCTGCAACTGTTTATTTTACAATCACTGGGACTGAATATAATGCCCCAGCTTGTTTCCACTTCAGTTAAACATTGGCGGATGGTTTAACTAGGAAAAGCTGTCCAGCTAGAAAGGGTACATTTTGGTTCAGGGGTAAGTCAAATTGTTCTTATCTGAACCTGTTCTATGAAAATTTGGTAATTATGGTTTGTTTGACAGGTATTCTTCTTTGATATGAAGCTCTGCATTTACAAGCAAAAACTTCACATATTTAGCTAATTCATCAATTGCCACATTCATATTTATTCATTATCATGTGGGTTGTCTTTGCTGAATATTTAGCTTAGGCAAGCAGCCGCTACTCAGAGAGTCCTGTACAGGTAAAAGGCTCCGAAACATGTTGAGAAGTTACCCGCTGAAGCCCCTTTAATTTATTTGGGCTGATGCAGCCTATGTCAAAAATTTTACAGAGGAACGTGTGCAATATAGACAATAGTAATTCCATATATATATACACAGGTTAGACAGGGACAGGTTAGCTTATGGAGAGTAAAGAGTTCGAACTGCGGAATAAGATATTGACTACTAGGAAGTGGTTCTGGGCAAAAAGACACAAATACAATAGTAACTTGAATATCTTGTCCCGGTTTTCTGATTAAGGATAGCTATTAAAATATTGACACTAAATCCTAGCTTTGTGTGGTTGACTATAAACATCCCCACATGACACAAAATGTATTTAAACCATCAACACAAACTAAAGCAACTATACCATTTCTTTCTTGGTCCTTTACAAAACTCTCATGACTCTTCATACGACCACTCAACAGTAAAATTACGCTTTGAAAAAAGTGCCACAACTTAAATAAAACATTCCGAATGAACATTTATTGGATCTTCTCACGTGGTACAGACTTAAAAAAAAGTTATAGAGAGTGTTCGAGCAAGTGTTAAAGTACTCGGATGCAGCCATTTGGAAGGTTGACGGTCATGTACTAAAATGAAATTGATATTGCACCTCACAAGCCTCGCATGGGTGTCTCTATGCCGGGTCATCTACTTCTCTACAGAAATGACATACGCTAAATGCTGTGTTTATCTGGCACGTCATCCATTAAAATTTTACCCTTTTAAAGGCGTACTTTCACATGCAAGATTGTAGCTTCTGGAGACATGAACATAACATTTTATCCACGGTAATTTCGGATAGCAGGGCAAGCATTCTTTAGTGTCATTTAATGTACTTCTGGAGAGTTCCTAGGGTATAGCCTATATTCCAAATGTGGCGACTTTTTAATTTCTTTTATCTTTATGTGACAGACACAAAGTATCACGAGAATGATAATACCACTCATTACAAGTAAAATGCCAAAACTACACATTGCGATTTCATGCGTTTCACACAAGTGTGGATGAGCCTTCTCGCATAGTTGAGGTACAGCGCTTTTCAAGTCAGAAGCCTCAGGGTTAGCGAACTGCTTTAGCCATATGCCACTCAAATCAACTTTGTATTCGTGATATTATGTGAAGTGCAAAATTTCCAGATATTTGAAAAAATCAGCTATAGTAGGTCATTGATCTTTGAAAGTTTTAACAATATTGAAGGAATTTTGTACATAGATGGAAATTTAATGCAGGCACTGAGCGCTTTACACCTAATGTCTAACGTGCTTTTGTAACAGGAAATTTACTGAGCATAACTACAGCACTTTTCTTTGATGTGACCACACAATTATATTCAGGGCAAAGTCAGATGGCGTGGTGATGACCCAACATGTAGAGCTGAGTGAATAAGCATTCGGGCTCTGTGCACCTTACAGTGTTTGGTTTGTACAAGTTTGCCTGACAGCATGTTTTTTCTTGTTCGACACGGCAATTACTTTAGACAGACAGGTAAGAATGAGTCACACCCTGACTTTCAAGTGACATAAATAAATATCAGGTTTCAGACATATGAATGCATTTTATAACCCCAGCAATAAATAAAAACACGCTTGAATGCCAAAAATATATATATATTCGAGTTTTTTGTACTGCTCTATCAAACAACTCATAAAACATGATTGTTTGGCACAAAGATGTAAATTGCTAGGATAAGGCCCCTATTTGAAACAAGCTTATAACCGTACTGTTCATACAATGTGATTAGAGTTTGGACAACTTTACGTCTTCTTCTTTTCTATAAACTCCAACAGTCTGTTTTCTAATTATCTAAACTTAACAACATGAGAAATCAATGCCTGGGGAAATAAAATATGGGATAGGGGTAAATTTTTATCATTTAAAGGGTGAGATTATGAACACAATTATACACATCACTTTACATGGAAATGAAATTCGTAAAAATATCATAAAACAAACATTCTATGATTGATCAAAAACTGATCTGTAAGAAAATTTCAACAATATCACAGGAATATATTTTCATCCCCCCCTGTATGCAAAGGCTCATGTCTTGTTTTCTGAACGAAACACAATTTTCAAAGAACACAACCTAATACAGCAATTTAAGTATTAGAATCCTTCTGAATATAAGCAACATATATCCTCAACATCATTGGTGTAAAAAAAGCTTTAAATTTAACAGGTATTATTACGCTACAGCAAGGCTTCATCAAAGGAAAACTCTAAAAGTTACCAAAATTCTGAAAAATTATTAAATGGGGGTTTAGAGTGGTAATTTACTCATGAAACGGCCATATTTTTTAGTAAAAATTCCCATGTTTTATATTGTATAGTGAATAAGGTGCCAAATTTACAATATGCATATAAAGATAGTGATAACGACACACTATTGATAGCGAAAAGGTGACATAAACATAAAGGAATATATTTCTAGGCTCAAAATCACAGTTTTTGAAATTCTCTGGAATATTTGACATTCATACTTTGGCAAGCTGGGCAGATATAAAGCTACACATTTAGAAGATTTTACCGGTTAGAAAATTAAAGCCTGAAATGTAATCTTAAGTTTGTACAAAATTCACACATTCCACAGAGGTAGCCACATTTACCCTAAAAATGGGTCCCTGTCTCCCGCACTAGTAGGGATACATTAAGAGGGTAAGATAATGGTTCAAGCATGTTTCACTTTGTTCATTGTGTTAAAAAAAATAGAAATAACGGGCCAATTACATATCATAGAATGCGTGAGGACATATAGTAATCCTGCATCCGTGAATCATCAATATCAACCATATCATACAAAATACTGAAAGGACCTTCAGATCTCTCATGAGCCTTAGTTAATCATTATCCTTATTATAAATTAGATCCATAATTTAAAAAAAATTGATTCAGAAAACTTTCTTACGTTCGTAGTTGATATCCAAGAAGGAAAACTAGTAAACATTAATATGGAAGCTAAGGTTGCCTGAATTGGCCTCGTTTCAACCATAAATATAAAATCGTAAACAGTGGATGGGAATGCTGACTTTTTACATGGGGTACTGGGCAGCTCATTAGCAGATTCATACTAGGCACTTCATGATAGCAAACTGAATATGTGTTTACTTATACATTTAGAGAAACCGTTTGACTGGCTACATTTATAGGAAAACAAAGTTTGAAGATTAAGGGCTCAAAAAGATCTGAGAAAGCACTGTTTACTTGCTGCCTAAACATTGAAACAAGTAAAAGAATATATAACATGTACTAATTGTGAAGGAAACTACAAGTTTTTAATACTGTGTTGATTTGTGTGTAATGCTGTAAGATTCTAGTTTCTAGGTAAAATGTGAACATAACACTTTATGTAAAATTCTCGCTCTTGAACAATGCCATATGTACGAAAAATATGAAGGGCCGTTCCCATCATAATCTAGCACATGATCACACATTTGATTGTAAAAAAAGAAAGATATTGGATAAAGATAAATGGGAAATCCATGTCTTGCAGCACTGGGGTTCTTTATTATTCATGGGAACCGTTCGGATCTCGTCACTTCTGTGTGAATATCTGATTGTGTACATTGTATCTGAGTCAAAAGTACTTTCTGGTAAGTTATGGAACTTTGAGTGTGGGCGACTTTGTATGTACAAACCCAGATAAAGGGATTCTGTTATTTGGTCACGTGTAAATATATCTTGGGTTTTTATCTGTACTAATTCATCTAAATAAAGTACGAAAAACATGAAGACAATTGATTATAACTCACCAAGCCTGAAACAAGTTGGACAAAGCTTGCATTATCTTGTCTTATGCATATGTATCCCCTCACTTACATTCGGAAAATTAATACACTTCCTTTTCCATAAACTGTCAAAATATAATTCTTGCAAGTAAATATCGAAGCTTATACCCATATACGAAAAGAAATAAAACTCTACTGTCTGTTTTGTATATCGTATATTTATATCTACAAGGACTGTCCACTATTCATTGCAGTTCACAGGAAAGCGCACCTTTGTGTGGGGGGGGGGGGTATTTTCATGGTGCTTTCCTTTCTGTCAGAAGTACTAATGTACATATATACATAGTTATAATGTGTCAGTCATAATTGGAAATGTTTTCAAAATATTAACTACAGTCCTCACTTCTCTCGCCTCTGAAATTCAGCCACTTTTGTTCATGCATTGACTGCAAAATAACACTTATTTTTCAACAAAAATGGACAATGATCGTTTTCCGTATTGTATAAGAGGATTATAATATTGACATTTCACTTTCACATTTTTCTCAATTCCCTTTCCAACAAAGTATTAGAAGTTCTTGTAGATAGATTACATCTGTCCTCTTTGGTAAAAATCGAAAAATATGTAAAAGAATTATTATTCTTCTGTTACCATGGTAAGGGCACACGTTACCAGCGTACTACGGGGTGCACTAGGTGTCTGATATAAACTAAAAAGTACAAGGTGATGTGGGCAGGGCAATCATAAACGAGATCATTGACTAAGTAGTTTTACGGATTTGAGCACCCAGTCTAAATAAATATTTGTACTTGTTCAGGTTTTCTGTTGTTGATATTTTTCAACTTTATCTATCTATGATGTTGATATTTGGGGACAAGGTGAAGCAATAATGTGAACTCCCATCAAAGTGTTTCTTTATTTGAATTTAGTGTTTTATCTATAATCTTAAAGCTTTGGCCAGTGCCACATCATACACTAAGCAGGTCAATTGGGCTCACATGTATAGACTGCATGAAAATTCATTATAATAATGCATTTACCTGGACCCCATATATTACATATGCGATTAGGTATAGGTAAAAGAAACCATAGTGTAGGAAAAGTACGTCGATATTATAAAGGTCCACACTAAAATATAAAATGCGCTACTATTTCTGACGAAACATAAGTTACCATCCAACGTTCAATTATGTCTTTGTTAATTGATATATTCATGGAAAAGACAGCATACATCATCGCAGTTTCTCTAACACGTATGCTATATAATCAAAAGTCTGTAATCTTTCTGTCTGTCTGCCAGGCTGGCTTTTGACGTACACTTGTTTGCCTTTTTTAATTACATAATGACCTCTGAAGTTTTCATGCCAGCATTGAAACCTGTGTGCATACAGCTAGACGTTTTTATTTTTTATTTTGTGTTTTTCTTCAAAAATTGGCGACAGGATCTCAAGATAATTAAAGTTGCTATAAAGATGCTCAAAGTAACTGTCACTTGAAGTGTTTCATTTTCGAAAGTTGTGTCACTACTTCACATATCAGCGATTTCCATCATGTAATGTTCATCTATGGGATACAAGTTCCCTATGTTTCAGATAAGATTGGATACGATTTCTGCTTCAAGCTCGGCGGAGTTTGCACGAATACCTACATTACCTTATAAAAAGTTAAATATGTGTATATACTAACAGATGCACCAGAAGCTTCCCTGACTCACCCACGTAAATATACTATTAAATATCAATAGAAAACCGTGTACATGTACATATGTATGGGGCTTTTATGGATGTTCCTGCATTTGAGGCTGAGTGAATATTTCGCCTTTTCATTTCAAATATGTTCTTCATTCGCTGTCATTCAGAATGGTTGCTGTCGCAGGGTTTATTTTTGTGCTATACTTGGATGTCCTCTCACTCTGGTCTATTTTGTATTTCAAACTTTCATTTTCAAATTAATCTGTAGGCTGTGCAGATGGATGTAAAGCTGTAAAGAATAACGTGGCCCTAGCTGCAAATCAGTAGCTCACTTTCCATTTTAACCCAGTATTTTACAATACCGAAATTGTCAATCAAATTTAATAGTTCTTTCTTTTGGTATTTCGACAATTTCTGAAAAGGATGTGTCATAAGGAAACAAGTAGGCTTCTCAAACTAAATCGTCAAGTGGATCTCTAATAAATACGAGAAAGAGTGCGGTTCCCAATGCACTCTTTAGAGGGACATTAGATTCAGTGTTTATCCAGCACGAAAATTTACCTCCAATTACAACATGCCACATTTTCGTGGTTTAAAAAGATGATAATACAGATTGCCAACTGGTCAGCATACTTCATGAATTAAGTCAGGTTATGGATTGAAAAAAAGAACTCAGAATTTTACAATCAACAGTAACATGATTTTATCAAAGGATATAAAAGTTTGCAAATTCTCTGATGACGTATTTTAAGATGCCGAACCCTATTGAAACCTCCGTCCGATACCCAACTCTATTAAACCTCTGTAAGTCTAGAAAAAAGAAACTACGAGACTGGATTATATGTACACCTGGATGTGTGAATGTGTGTGTAAGGCAAAAACCAACAGAACTTTATTTGGAAGGTTTATTATCGTCAGTAAATATATACTATTTTCCTCGATATCGTTGTATTTGTCGTGGGTAGGTAAAGGTACAGCTTACTTCTTGCGACAAAACATCCCGTTTTATTTGATCCTTTGAAAGTACCATATATAGGTATTAGGAGCCTACCTAATGAAACGTTACCATGTTGAACAGTACACTTACACAGAGCACTTACAAAAACCCCATGGAGCCCCTCATCATATAAAACACTTGCCATGCTTTGAAGGAAAGTTGTGATTTTTTTTTAAACAAAGCCTTCAAAACTGCAGTAAGCAAGCTGTGATATCAATGCTATTGAAATGTAGCGCGCCATCGTCAAGCAGAGGCCACACGAAGATGATTGGCATCTCGTGTCACCACGATTGGCAAATCAAAATGAAGCGTGGCAAAGCGGTACGCTTGACAGGGAAACCATGTTTTGTGATCTAATCGCAAATAGCAAATAAACAACGCAATTAAGCTCTTCGGAAGTAAACATCATGAGTGACAGTTATCATGTTTGTTCAAACATATTCTGAACTCTTATTATGCAAAAATCCATGAGTGTTTGAGTAAATTTGCGCGAGTTATTGTTTTTAGACCCGGTTCAAAGATAACGAGTGAACCTTTGATTGCCATTCCTGAACAAAGATGAAAGACCGTCTACTAGAACTCGTTAATTTTATTTCGCAAATTCTTACCGGCGGGTTTCCTTCAAATAAACGGGTTGGAAAGGTAATTGTGTGGAGTTTAAAAGTGTCCTTTTATTTTTCTCTGCGCCTACTAGTTGGATTTTAACCTGTATAGAATGTCAATGCTCAATGCATTCAGCTTATTAAGTGATGCCACTGTGTTTGAATGCCTGCACTTACGCAAATTAAATACATACAGCCAAATAAAAGACAAGTTTGATATATTGCCAATAAAATGGCATACTTGTCACAAGTTTGTTGTATACATTAAAAACGTTATTAACCAAGGGCGCTGGGGTCTGAGATAAAAGACATGCTCTTCTTCATGGTTTGTTTATTTAACAGTTACAATCAGTATTGTCTCTTTTTTCCCTACATATAGTACAGAGTTATAAAAATCCAAAAATGTATACTTTTACTATGTTCATGTGAACAGCTTAAAAGTTACAGGGCCGTAAAGTTGTCCATGCTGATTTGCACCACATTTGTATCTCGCTACCTTAAAACAATAGTATAGATGTAAAAGCTTTTTTGCAGAAGTGTATATCATTGACTGTCTACCTAGAGCAATGCTCATACAGTATTCATCCTGGCAGTTATAATGCACCAAGGAATGAAGCTATTTTTATACCTGTTATTCCTGCGCTCTGGTAGTAAATATTTTTGTTGTTGCTCGTGTTTTTGTTTACAATTTTTATCTGGTAGTAATCTATGCAATCTGTGCGTAGATATTGTCATAGCTTAGCAGAGTGATTGGCACATTTGTTTTGGTCTGAATGACAGGGTTTCTAGACGGAGTAGAGCTAAGGCTATCTTATGTGCTTCACAAGAGAGTATGATTTTAGAGCGTGGGACTGGACAGATTCATGCATATCTGACAGATATTTAGGAATGCTTGACAACCAAAGAGGGCCAGCGTACTCACAGATTGGTCTTACCAAGGTCATGTATACTCTTAAAAGCTCCTTTGTAGTGACTCCAGAACACTTTAATTGTCTCAGATAGAATAATTGTTTGGATGCCTTTGCGTTTGTATGCCATAAACGGTCATCCCACTTCTAATCACTACTAATGATGGCTCACAGGAGTTTACTTTGTGTCACTCGCTGGATCACTCTCTCTTCCATCCCTAACAAGGGAACGGACCTCCCGGTCTTTTCCAAAGGAGATAAGGAGTTCTTTTTTTTGCAATGTTTATTCCAAGATCATTTTCTTTAGACCAATTAAGTACATCATCTGTTGCAACAGGCGTTACTGATAGTTGGCCTTTTGTGAAAATTTCAATGAAAGAAGTATCATCCATGAACTTGACATTTGGAACGGCCGTTTTGAGATCGTCAACCATATGAATGAATTGGTCAGGACCAGCCAAAGTACCTTAGATGTACGCCGCCGTTAATGATTGCCCAGTCAGCCTTGATATTGTTTAATGCATCCGTTAGTTAACGTTCCGCTAAAAACCTATGTTATCACTCTGAAAAGATGGGATGGCCACATTTTTTATCAAGTTTATTAACAGCTTCCTGTGACTTATGTGGTCAAATGCTTTGCAAAAGTCAATGAACAGCCGTTGGCATTAGATTTGCTGTCACCTAATACCTTGTATGTTGTGTGCAGTTTCCATTGAAGCATGAGTTGCATAGCTACCACTCATTGTCCTGAACTGACAGGGATCGACATTTGGGCATGCTGTCTGCAGATGTGGAATGCATGTTTCATTGGTAGGTTGGCCAGGGCTGGCGCCGGTGAGAAAGGTCTCTAGTTTTTTGGGAGGTTGCACACGTGGATTCTTTTTGGGCAGATCACATCGGCTCACTTCCAGGTGGTGGTATATATGGCTCCCTTATTAAGCTCTTGTCGATTGCACAAATGGGTTTGGCAATGATACCTGATTAGTCTTTGAGCATCATATGAAGAATGCAGCTAGTATTTTTATTTAGAGGGGTTGACACTAACGGTTTTAGGTTCTGAGAAACTGAGATGCATGTATTGTTCATTTCGTTTGCAAGTTTATAATAATCACCGTCACATGGGGTATTTGCTAGGTTCTGAAAACTATCACCTTTTGCATTCAACCCAATGAAAGTTTTGAGAGTTTGCCACCAGTGTTTATTATCGGTTTCGCACATCTGATCTACCAATTGCTTTTCGTAAAGTTGCACTTTTAATGATTTTGTTTTCCGATTCACCAGGTTACTTAGGTGATTGTATAGTTCTATGTCCCCGTAGCATCTTGCTGCTTGTCTTCTGGCTATGAGTTTTCAGAATTCTGGGGTTACCCACGGCTTGTCGTTTGATTGTACTTCTTTTTTAATCTACCAGAATGAGCCGATTTAAAATGTTGAAAATTGATGTATTGAAGAACTGAACATGTAATTTACATGTTGGCAGCCGATATAAATTTTTCAATTTGATTTTTTGAAGCTCAGATGTTACTTTCATTTTCTGACTGAAGGTGGCATGTTTTGATGTTTTAATACTTACAGTAGGGTTGGGAAGACCAGGTCCTCATGGCTTAGCGATCACAGACTTATATCATGGTCAGACAGTCCTAGGGATCCCATTGTGCATGGAGGCAAGTAGAATTTGCTTGTATTGGTAAGGATTTTGTCTAAGACATTTTTTCCACGGGTTGGAACTTTGACCATTTGGTTCAGGTGAAAACTATTGAAGAGGTACTGGTATTGTAGCTGATTTATGTCTTCTGTAAGGAGGATTCTTGCATCTGAATGCTCTATAAAATGTTCTCTGAGCATATCCAAAAATGGCAAATCTATAGGGCTGTTCCTAGCATCTGGGGGCTGACTTGTAGCACCAATGAGAATAACTGATACATTCCTCAGGAAGCAACGCAGTACCCGTTTTGTTTCAATATCGGGGTCACTAAGGGAATCTGAACCTAAATGGGATTTGTTTGATTGATGAAGATGGTTATTCCGCTGCCTCTCTTATCTTCTGTTGATTTACATTATGTAGGGTGGTATCTTGATAGGTCATAGATTCGGTTGGATTGTCCGAATTTAGCCATGCTTCAGTTATAACAGCTACATCAATTGAGTTGGGATCACATACACACTGGAGATCATATATCTTTGATATCTTTTAGCAGGCAATGGAGTTAAGGATCGTCGGGAAATCCCACAGTGACAAGTTCACAACAGTCACAAAGTTACTTTGGCTTACTCGGTTCACAGGGGCCATACATGTATTTGCATATTAACACTAACAGATACTGACCTGGATTGGAATTTCCCCTTGTTTTTCAATCCCACCATATTTCCCTCTGTATCTGACAAGGTCCAGATCATATAGTCTTTGTTTTATGTCCACCGCTATTGTCCCTTTAGAAAATATGTTGAATAGATCTCTCCGTTAAAAGGAAACACCAGACTGGTAGCTTGATCGACAGCAGGAACATTGTGCCATACAACAATGGTCCCAAACATGAAGCACCACCAACAGGAAAAAAATCCACAAATTTTCTCATATGAAGAAGTCCTCTTTCTCTAAATATGTAATTTCCAATATATCCACGGACGTTTCTTAGACCGGTAAGAACTGCACGTAACTGATGAGACTATCCTTCCAATAGGCACAGTTGGCAGGGATGGAGAACACAGTGCTGGGAGCCAATTAGGTGCACAAACAAAAAATTCACACGGTACATATTTATAGAAAATACAAGCATTGTGTAAAATACAATGTACTGTCAGTTAAAAACTTTTGAAAAGAATGCAATTTGGCACGGCATAGAATGGAACTGTTGTTCATTCTTTCAGGATTATCGTAATGTTGTTCCCATCAGTTTGTGCTCATTCACAGCCTTGCGCAAAATTTATTGCAGAAAAATGTCAAAAGGTAAGACATCAATAGTGGTACCATATTTGGCTGCGATTTGTTGTAATTTAGGTAGTTAAAGTGTTTTTGTGTAATGCAGGAAACAATGGAATTTTCCCTTAATACAATTAAACATGTATCTGTTTGTTTTGAGATATCTCATCTTATAGTAACTGTCGAAATGCTTGCAATTGGTCAAAAGATAGGTTTACAAAGAACATAAAGTCAATATTGTTATGTCACTTCACAGCGAGTACTTCAATTTGGTCAAAATTGATAATTAGAACTTACATGAATTATGGTTGTGTTCTGTCGATGGTGGACGACACTTGTGCACAGGGAATAACATAATTCAAGCATTGTTACAGTGCTTCAAATCATGATGACATCAAAACCAAAACTGTCTAAGTTCAGTGTCATTTTGCCCATAAAATAGAGCCTTATACCACTAATTGTGATATAGATTGCATGGGGCTTTCAATTGGTGACATAACAGGACAGGTACCTCTTGGACCAGGGGTCGATATTCAGGGCTGGTACAACTTGTCCACCTCAGTCATTTCCTCTTTGCATGTGGCAAGGTTTCTGTAACACCATTCGAGCCTCATACGTTTTCCAGTCACTACAGTTTCTTCCTGCACGAAAATCCGGTCCTTGTTTACACGGCCTAGTGGAAAATCAGAGATTGTGCACTAAAAGGGATCCCGAGTATAAAGAACAAATATTATTTGTACGCTTCCATATTCCTTGCTTGTTTCTGAGAATTCTCAGTATGAACATTTTTCAGTATAAGCAAACATTAAAAGGGTTATTTCGTACATGCTCATTGTCACTATAGATTCAGTGCAGCAATGATACAAAAACTAGAATCATCTAATTAATTCCACATTTTTGTCTCAAATGTGACGCCATGGAAATTCTGTTAAAGAAAATAAAAAAGGCAGGAGCCAACAATAAAGCAGGAGGGGATAAGATCAATTTCTAAGGGTTTAAGATTGCTTAGATATTAAATAAGTAAATATATATACCTACATGTATAAGTATCTGCACCCATCCATCCCTCCACAGATGCACAGCACACACGCACACACACACATACATACATACATACACACAAATATATATATATTATATATATATGTATATATATATATATGTGTGTGTGTGTGTGTGTGTGTGTGTGTGTGTGTGTGCGTATGTGTATACATTAAGTTGAAGGCATACCTAGAAGCAAATCGTCCTTCCAGTAACGTCCACGCTGGCTTGTCAAATGCAGTTCGATGCTGAATAATGCATTTCTTAATTAATGTCCTTAATTTTTACCTTCTGCTTGATGGTGATTTAACTTTCCAAACTTCTGCAGGAGTGAATGCTTTCATATTTGTTTGAAACCTGAAATGCCATGTCGTGAGGCTAGTGTTTGACAGTTGTGGAAATTAATCCTTGGGAATTGTTCTCTAAAATGCTGCTTATGACAGTGGTATTGGAGCCAGAACAAAAGGATAATTATCTCTTTGGAAGTACAATGTGGCGACTAAAATGAAGCAAAGAGGAAGGGAAGTGTATAGTACCAGAATATTAAATTACAATGACGACTGTATTTGCAGTTGTTCTCTGAGAGAACAGTGTGACTTTGGCAATTTTCAATTTGTCAAGAAACATACCAGTTTTTAGAGACTGGTTTATTATGGTAGTAAGGGGTATATAAATGACAGTAATTAAATTATTGAAAAGTTTCATAGATAAGTTGCCATTCCCAATGCTACATTAAGATTTAATTTTTTTTGTGATTTTTTTTATATCAGTTGAGGTGACCAGCTAAAAATTGAATATATGGCCAATTTGTTCATTCAGATAAGAAGAGAAAGGGGATTTATAACATGTGTCAATATTGGCAGCCACTTTCGGACTAATATTTGTGAAGGATGTGTTAAATCCATCTGCAATTATTTCTTTGTAAGTTATATTCACATTATCAATTAAGAAAAAATGAGGAAATTATCATTTTTTTTTCGGGGGGGTGGTGGTGCTCATATTAGAACATTTTTTATTGTGTCCCATGTTTTCTTGGTGTCACTTCTAAACTATCATTCATTTTTTTCTTGTTTTCTCTTTTAATATATAAATATATATGTATTAATAAAATCTGCAAGTAAGACAACCTCCATAAAGAGACCATTTCTATAGTAGGACCCCAATATACAGACCCGTTTATATATTCTTTATTGAATTAGAGAATTTCCGATATATGTATATATATATATATATATATATATATATATATATCTATATATATATATATATATAAACATACATATATACATATATATGTATGTATATGCATACATATATATATATATATATATATATATATATATATATATATATATATATATATATATATATATATATATATATATGCACAAAAACACTCCCCAGTAGTCATAACCCTATTCCACAGTGCACACCCTTTACTCTCCATAAGCTAACCTGTCACTCTCTAACGTATATACATATGGAAGTAATATTGTCCATATTTCACATCTTCATCTGTTGAATTTTGACATTAGCCCAAATCAATTAAAGGGTCTTCAGTGGCAAACTTCTCAGAACATGTTTTGGAGCCTGTAGCCGTACATGTTTCTGTCAGTAGCAGCTCCTTGTCTAAGATATATATTCAGCAAAGGCAACCCACATAATAAAGAATAATTATGAACGTGGCAACTGATAAATTAGCTGAAAATGTAAACTTTTGCTTCTAAATGAAGAGCGTTATATATTGAAGAATACCTGTCAAACAAAATATAATTACTAAATTCATTTAGTGCAAGTGCAGATAAAAGCAAATTACTACCACTGGACCAGTTTGCATACTTTCCAGCTGGATATATTATCTTAGTTAAACCACCTGCTAGGGTCTACCTGAAGTAGACACAAAATTGGGCATTATATTTAATCCCTGTGATTGTGAAATTAACAGCTGCAACCAGAACACCTGTACAAACGAAGGAGAATCCTCACAGGTCCTGCGACAATGGGCATCCTACACCAGAAATGCAAAACAAACCCCATTTTGACACTTGCTCCTGACTTTGAAAGTGTCCAGACAATAAAGCTCTCTTCCCGGACAACTTTGAGTCAAAGTTTCAACATTATGGGTTACGTTTGTGGCATTTTAGTGTATACAGCCAAATTTGAGGGATTTTTTGACATGGAGTTAATGTGTACTGAGGAATGTCAGAAAAAATTAAAAGCCATTAGCATTCAATTAAAAAACATGTTAGCAAAACGTTAGTGTTCATAACCAGATTTTTAGTACAATAAGGCAAACTTATACTGTCGCCGTCCGCTGATTGCTTCTGATAGCCCCTGGAGGTTTGACCTAACAGAAAACATGTACGCCCAAGATGTCAGAAAGGTAAATATCAAAATGGAATAATGCTAAAAGTTAAAATTTTAGTAGCGAAACATGCAAGTCTAAAATATGTAGAATCATTGCAGCCAAACTTTCTAACAATCTTTGGATATTTACAGCAACTTTTGTAGGGCATGTCAAACACGGATGAATCAAGAAAATGTGATCAAAATATAATTGTTTAACCAGATATCAAATACAACGAGGCAAGGTAACTTTTGTAGGCCACTGTTTGCTACTGATAGTCCCTGGGACATTAACCTAACAGAAAACAAGCTAGCCTAAATGTCTGAGAGGTGATGCTAAAACAGAATGATGCCAAAAGCTGAAACTCAGTAGCAAAACGGGCAAATCTAAAATCTCTAAAATTGTGATCAATCCCTGGACATTTACAAAAAAAAATGTCGAAATAGTTCATCAAAAGTACGTCTTTGAATCATCTTGACTCAAGTTTACTGTCAATAAATTTGGTTCCAGATGCAGAGTCCTGAAATTTGGAACAAATGCGACCAAATCTTACAATTTGTGACAAAACTGTATTATATCCAAAAACTTCCAAAAATAATACTGTCAGGGAAAGGAAGTGAACTTCTTCAAAGTTTGACTCATCTATTTTGTGATATACTTTAATGCAAAACCTGCCATTAGGAACCCGAATATCCAAGTCCAAAAACACATCTCCCATATTATATCTTTGGGTAAATTTCTTTAGCAATTTCAATGAAACTTTTTACATTCACACAAGCAATGTCATAAATATATCTCGTATGTGTGATAATTTGATAGCCATTTAAATGACCTTTTTCATCAGTTAATCCATATACTTAAATTCAAGTCAAGTTAAACATAAATCTGCAAGAAACAGACAGCAGTTGCTACCCATTGGTATGCCTTTTATTTGTTGAATAACCAATGGTCTGCATTGAACAAAAGTAGTATACAATGCAAAGTTTATGGTACCTATCAAATTTGCAACCGTGCAAGATTTAAAGTTACTTTTTGAATATGTATTGAGTGACCAATATGCTTTCTTTCAATATGAATTAATATTTATATACGGTTTATCATTATGTTTAAACAATTTGCTAGTTAATTCTGAAAGAGAACATATGACTTTATCTATGCGTAGATCTGAGTACAATGTAGAAAAATCAAATATTTAATACCTTTTGCTTTTAAATCTTTGATTTGAGAGAAAAAACTCCCAAAGGAATTAATTTCACACTTTCTGGAAATTCTATCGCAGTATTTATGGGCATGATTCCTAATTGCAGTCAAACACAGTGTTACTTCCTTGGTTTTTTTTTTTTGTTTTTTTTTTTTTTTTTGTACATTTTGACGCACCAGATATGAATTTAGATACGAAAGGGTTTTATGTAATTTGGGTATCCAGAACAAAATGGAATACAGGAGTCCCCTTCAGAAATTGTGTCATTAAAATTCCTTTGCATCTTATCTTCATGTGACTCTATCATATTATAAATGGATTGTTTGCGTAATTTAATCCCTCCTTTCCCCTTATGTCTGACATATTGTTTATGCCAAGTTAACATCCATATAATATGTTTTGCAGATGATCCAAAATTGTTACCTGCCTTATCAATGTTAGTGATGACAAACCTTCTTGGTAGTTATTTAACTGCTTTTGAAACTTTTGGCTGCTTTAAATTTACAATATTGGAATTCTTAGTGTGGGATTTGCAACAATAAATTCTATTTCCAAAGAGTCTTTTCAAGTTTGATAACCATCATTCAAATTTCAGAAATTATATTTTTGTCTCTTTGCCCATTTCATATGGTGGGAAACAAATTCATTACATGTATGATGAATTAAGTTAGGAGCGGAGGCTCCTAAGATGAAGGTCGTAATTAAACCTACGTTGTGTCAGTTTCATTTGTGTCTGTTTTGGGGGTGAAACTTGGGTATATTTTTCGTATTTACATTTAAGAACATATTTTATGTTTAAAGCTGAAATTTGTCTTCCAGATGCACCTGATATATATTTTGGTAAGAATGTACGCCACCGAGAGCCAAACTTGGTCCACAACATTGATTTTTTGGGTCTCAAAAGTGTAGTCATTGTGTCAAATATCCACTGAGATTATTGGATTCTGTTAAACCTATTATTCATGAGTTTCTATTAAACACATGCACTTTGTTATTGTTGATCATAATTATTTTCAACACATCTATCTTTCTTTTTAATACCTTGTAGAAAGTAGTTAAGGTTAGATTTTAATTTTCTCTGTGAATCTTGCTATGGATGACATATTTTGCTAATAAAGTACGATACTAGAGTGGGCTGGAAAGGAGAACTGGTGTACCCAAAAAGTACATTTTTTATTTATCTATACTCGAACAATGACAATAGCAAATCACCATTCCTTAAAACCTTGCCAATATTTTGAGAGCTATTACATTCACAGAAACTATGTTCAATAGTGTTAATGTTGTCACATTAATTGCATTTACTGGGCTCTTTAATTTTAATGAAACAGGGCCTTGTATTAGTAGTAATTAATCTATGTATAATTTTAAATTAAAAGTTTTGCAGTTTAGTTTCCATGCAACATCTAAAAGGCAGCCTGAATATTTCATTGAATGTTTCATCTGCGATTTCAAATTTGGTATTCCATTTCTGCACTGCTGTTGGAAATATGTTACGTTTCTTTTGAAATTCCCAGTAAAAATTTTTTACTGGTTTGAAATATTAATAGTATCAATCTACCTCCTTTGATTTGAACTGGTCTGTTGATACATGATTTATATCTCGGTCTTTCATCTTTTGTTTTCAGGTACGCGGTAGTGCATCAATGAGGCCTTAATACTGAAGATTACTAATATTCACATAAAACTTGTGCTGAAAGTTGTCAAAAGACAACACTTCTCCTCGTTCATCAAAAAATTAAGTTTTGCACAAACAGTACACCTTTTTCATACCAATCTTGATAGAAAACAGATTTGCCATTCACCGCAATAAAGTCCTTACACTATATAGATTTTCTTAATGTATCATTCGGTGCCTTTGCTGGAGACAACCATTTAAACCTGTTCCATTCGTATAGCAGCTCTATATAAAGCTGTGGTACATTTTCATCTTTGTAGTCACTGGCCCTAGTTTTAAGTCAATCAGCAAGATCAATCTTTGTTAAAAAGCTACTGCTTACTTTTTCCACTTTGAGCTGTCATGTGCCAATAAACGTGTAACGCATGCCAGCAGCAAAGAGCTGCATTGGCATTCCAAATTTAAAATAAAATAGTCCTTTTCTTACAATACTCTGATACATCACTTTATTTTTAACTTTGTGTATTTATTATCCCATATAAAATCGTTTTTTGATTCGTGGATTTTCTGTCTTATTTTTTCTGGAAATAGAGTACAACAGCATTTGAGAGTATGTATGGAAATTGTTTGTGATATAATGACCATATTTTTACCAATTAGAGAGAGGGAGAGAGAGAGAGAGAGAGAGAGAGAGAGAGAGAGAGAGAGAGAGAGAGAGAGAGAGAGAGAAAGAGAGTGAGAGAGAGAGATAGATCCATGACCACACTCCTAATAGTTTGCTTATTTCACCTATTTTGTTTTCTATATTTTTCGCTTGCATAACCATTATATCTTCGTCCAACCGCATTCCTAATGTTTTGAAAGGACTCTGCGTTCATTTAACTCTTTGTTGCCATGAGATGTGTATATTTTTGGTCCAATCCACCTTGCTTCAGATTTTTCTAAGTTCAGTTTTGGACCAGAAACTTGTGCAAAATCTTGCAGTAGATCGAGCACCTGCATACCGAACTTTCATCTGCTAGGATGAAAAATATCTGTCATCCGCAAATTGATATATTTTAATATGTGCATCATTTATTTCAATAACTTTTATTGCTTGGGTTTTTCTTACTGCTGATGCTAGTAGCTCAACACAAAGGATTAATAGTAGGTGAATCTTTGAGGATGTATAAAATTTCCTGTAGAATTCGTTTTCTTCATTCAATATATATTCCATGTTGTTAATTTCTTGGTGATTTTAGCTCAGCTCACCTGCCAGTCAGCTGAGCTTTTGAGAGGGTCTGACGTCTGCTGATCATCCGTCCATCTGTAGTCTCTCCAAATCCCCATTTTTTACTACTTTTCCGAAACCGTGAGCCAGATTCACTTCAAACTTGGTTGGGACATGGCTTGAGTGGATCTCTGCCAGGTTTTTGCAAATGGTTATGCTCCATTGATTTTGGAAATTTTTTTGTTCTTTAGGGGACAAATCGTTGAAAAATACCTTTTATAGGTGTCTGCCTATTTTGTGCAAATGGTCATGTTCCAGTGATGTTTGCACCTTGACCTCATTCCCAAGGTTACAGAACAATGACACAAAATTTAATGTTCACTTGACAACTTGAGATCTGTTTTCAGTTAGGATCTTAGTGTTGCACATGTTAATGTCTCTCTATGAAGGTCATCTTTCGACGGTACATGATTGGCTGACCTCGTTTCTGGGGTCACAGTGCAACACACATTTGACTCTCCACTGTAAAGTGAGAACTACTTGAACTGTGACCTTGATGTTGCACATGTCAGTGTTCTTCCATAAAGGCCAGATTACTCAGTACATAGGTTACCTTGATCCTATCCCAAGTTTACAAAACTTCCAGTATAATGAATGTCTAGGTCAGCTGACCATCGGCTGTTTACACCGCCCTCTTGTTTATCTTTAATTTTGTTGTGCATTAATTTTTATTATTCCTTTTTTTTTAAGGCAGAGGAAATAATCCATTTTTTTCTGTTTGTTCACACCACCTTGCCTAGGATCTGAGCATAGCTCCTCAAGTTATCTACAGAAATACTTTACTACAATTCCTTGATGCGTTTTATCTAACCAGCGGCAAGTGGAACGTCTTTTTAATTTATTCCCAATAACCCTAACATTAAGCAAATACAAATCGTAGAGAAAAGCCATGGGCTCAACATTTTGTTTCTAGTAGCCAGTGTACTAGTTCTACCAGTAAAATTGCGTACTTGAATTCATCGATGTTACCACTAGTCTAAAACTTCAATCCAGCAACCAAACTGCAGCAAATCCAGTTCATTTATTCACAATCAAGAATGTCAATGCCTTAGTCAAGGATTCACTCAACCACTTCATCTAAACACTTGAGTATATACCACCTAACTAATAAGCATAATCTTAGGGTCTTTACAGTGAACTGCAGGAGCATCTTTGGGGAAAAGGTACAGTTCAGCATCATGCTAGATCACATCATGCCGGTCATTGTATGTAGGACTGAATCATGGCCACACGGAATTAAACATGGTCAAAAGCCTACGCCTGACCATGTTAAATCAAGTGAATTTTTCTAGAACACTGTATAGCTTACAGAAATGACAGATCAACTCAAGGAGGGGGCGTCTTTAATCTAGTTTGAAAAAAAAAACTTGTGTCTGTTCAAGAACCAAATTTTACTATGGACTGCGAAATTGAGTGGTTAAACAAACATTGCTCAACAATAAATATCTATATGTGGGCACATTCGATATGCGCATACGGAATAAAAAAAATACCTTGATGACTTACAAAAATTACTTCATCAAATAGCAACATCTAGCACCACTCCTAAAGACATCATAGGAGTGGGCGATTTCAACTGGCCCTACATTACATTGGACAGTGACTCTATTGCGTACATTCAACTGGAGTTGAAAAGGAAAAATGTTTTAGAAAAACATAAAGTCTGTAGTTAATGAAAAATATTTCAAAGGTTGAAAGGACCCGTTTAAAGCCTCCGTTTTGCCATTTTTGGGTGACTGCCTCTCTCACTTCAGGAACGAAATTTGTTTCTTTTCATTAGTATTGGAAAATGAATTTTAATGTTTTGGTAACTCTGGAATCACTTTGCTGTCACTGTTGGGTTGAATTTAATGAACATGGGTACTGTTTTTTTTCTGAATTCTTTTGGGCTGAATATGAACAGGCACGCAACAAAGTACATTTGAGGTCAGGTCACAGGAAGCAGGAACATTTTGAAAATGTTGTCTCCCAGAAACTTAAAACACATAATTAACTGATTTTCGAAAGAGTAAGAACCAATTATGGTCTCTTCATATTATATTCTCAGCTGCTGATTTAGACAATTATTTTGTTAATATTGGTCACAACGTATCAGCTAAAGATGATTCAAACCAGGAAATGCCATAGCAAGCTCTGTGAAGTGTTCAAAAATGCCGCGAATAGTTCACAAATTTAATATTCTTGCGATATAAGCTGGGTATGTTATGAGGTATGTAAAAAGCTTTTCTAGCAGGACTTGTTGTTTTGGATATTTCAGTAGGGACACAAATCTTTTGAAATTAAGATCACTGAATATTGAAACATCTCTACCCCGTACGTTGAACATGAATTGTGTCTATTCACTATTTCATCCAAATGGAAAATGAGGCATGTAACTTCTGTGTATGAAGGTTCCAGTCACTAACAGGACATGTATAATTACATAATGCTGTCAATTGTTTGTCATATTGTTAATTTTTGGCTTAGTAACGTCAGAGTCGTCGATCTGAATCTGGTATAGGAATTTGGGTTTTAGAAGTTTGCTGTAAATTTCATACAGCCTAAGCTACGTTCAAGGCTATAAATGACCTAGTCATTAGGCTTATATGAGTGATAAAGAAGTACTTTTTATCTGATTCAGCTTATTATATTAACAGAAATACTTGTTTTTCTTCAGATATTGTTGCTCAGATATTGTTGTTAAATAAAGACATCTTTCGTAAATCATTAGAATGTCATAGTGTTATTAGTAAGAACAAATTACCGAATCGTCTCCACCAATCAGAAAAATTGTACACTTATATAGAAAGGTGATCAGAAATGTTAATTCTATATTCTCATGGAAGAACAGGATCTAGTGTCACACAATAAAAAAAATCAATTCTTATGCTGACCTGATGGTTATGAAAATGTAATGATGAAATCTGGTTCATTTGACAGCTTAGGTGTTTGGAAAAAAAATGAAATGATGGGGATTAGTATATGAAGATTCCAAGTAAAATCCGTTTGTCACCACACCAGTTTGCATTAGATAAATATACTGTTCGTCCCCTCGCTTTCAATTTTCTTTAATTAAGAAACAAACAAACAATTAGTCTGGTCAATGGAAAGATTTAATAACATTTTAAAATTATAACATATAGTTCAGCAGGCAGCTATGCTTATACTAATACCTGTTTGACAGCGGGACGTTTGGATTAGCTGTATGTAGCTGTAATGGTTCAAGTATGTGTATCTTTCATATATATATATATATATATATATATATATATATATATATATATATATATATATATATATAATAGTACTGTGGAGAGAAATTTTAGCTGTTCCAGTTGCTTTGTTAATAAATGTAATGAAGGCTTGTGGGTCCTATCTTAATTGCGTACATGAAAATAATTTCGTGTTACTTATATCTTTGGTCAACATACACCATAATATAATGCATCTGCTTTTGCAGGCTCGAGATTTAAAAAAAAATCCAAATACAAACAAGAGTTTTATAAATTAAGTATGCGCATGAATGACTAATATATCTGTTGTCAGTCAAGATGAAGTGGCAATTCGTTGGCATAGTTTTGTGACCCCTCCCCCCCCCCCCGAAAAAAGAGCTTGATCCTGTACAACAAATTGGATGCACAACTGTTGATGATCACCATCATCATCATCTGGTTTTCGTTTGTTCTTGGTTTTTTTATAACAGGCCTATAAACACAACTAAAGACAATTTTTATCATTATAGGCGCCAAACTACTTCCTCTTTGAGTGCTCTCCCTTCCTTGTGCTTTTCCTTTTTTATTGGATTGGTGGCAGGTTTTGGGATGGGAGTGCACGTTCCCAGCACTACCATCCTGAATCCAAGCCTAAACACCGAGGACTGTTGAGGCCCTCTCTGGTATTTTACCCACCAATTGTATTTTGGGCCTTATTTGCATATTGACATGAGCAAACTCCATTGCAGTTAACATATGTGGCTCAATTTAGAAATGCCATATGACTTATTTATTTAACATCAAGCATCAACGTTGAACATATTTTTCTCATCAACTTATTGTTTAGAGCTCTGCTCACCTGAGGTGAGAGAGCTTAATGCTCTACCCTGTTCTCTTGTCCACGAAGTTCTCTTGGGAATGCTTATAAGTCAACAGTTTTCAAGTTTTATGCCATATAACTTTCTGACGTTTCAAGTGTTTGCAAATCGTGTTGTAGTTTACAGTGGAATAGCCTGGACGCATAGGGAAGGTTTCATAACGCACTTTAAGGTAGCACAAAGTGCCCCTCGTTCAGTCAGGAAAACTCTTCTGGTCATTTTAAATGTGAGTTGTTTCTTTTTTCAACGTTTTAAAATGTGTTGCATTTATACTGGAAGGCAACAACAAAAAATGTTGAAATCTTCCCTCATTGCTATGCCGTGTATGCATCTCATGTATGTGACAAATTGTTTCAAATAAGCATTTTATGTTACAGGAGTGTTTCCGAAAACTGAAAAGCTCTCTCAGGTAACCCAACATACGCATAAATTGGGTATGAAACGGTTTGTGTCGTCCAAAACATTTAACATGCATCTTTAAAAATTTTATGATGTAATTATATTTAAGATAATGTTTTCCCAGCCTAATAACCACCTCTAAATATGGCTTTTGGTGGTAACTTTCAACGCAGACACAAGTTAAATGGGTATGTTAAACATATGAAGTTGCCTTTATACATATATAAGCATGTGTAAATGTATGTGAATACATGTTTGTAGATATGTATACTGGTAATCGCATATGTTGCATCTGCATTGGTTTCATACCATTCATTTATTTTCAAACTGCTGTGTACTATTCATGTTAGCAGCAATATATGCCTCGGTGACTTGACAGAAGCCCTATGACTTTTACAATTTAGATGCCCCTTCACCATGGAAGTCATATGCAGCATTGGAATCGACGTGTAAATCCCCTGACAATTATTGTAACATATACATTTAAAGGCATGAATTTGTTAAAAGTTTGCTTCATGAAAATCCCGTAAGATCGATTCACACTTTGTCATTTTTCTAAGTGCCATGCACTGCAAGGACTACAACTTATTCTACTGGGAATTCGAATAATACACCTTGGATCTTTTGACAACCTTCAAAGTATGATTTTTTAAATGTTTCAAACAATTATATAAGTGTTTTAGAAAATAAAGTACCCATTGAAATTGGACAATTTAAAAACCCTAGATATTTCTGCCAACAACAGTTGTAAAATCGACCAGGTCATACTTATAATCTTTTACATTTACAAACTGTCATCAAAGATGACTTCAAATTACGTTGCACCAACCCTAGTATTAACTTATGAATCTGTCCACCAGTCCCAGATACATGTTCTTGTCTTCCCTTATTAGGAAACATACACACTGGACAATCATCTGGTTGGTAGGCCGTCGCTCATTTTTATTATTTTTTTTCATCTAACCTTCACAACTACCACAGTGTTTACAATGAAAAATCCTTTCTCAATTTAATGTTACCATTTAGAGATCTAAGGATTCCAAAACCATGCAGGGTCTCTATTTGCCAATAATATTCTTATCACATCAGCTTCTCCGGGAACGCGGAGCTATCTTATATACTGGACACTCGAAATAAATTGAACCCTTTCATAAAAGGAGGTTGTAACTGCATTTAATTCCATATTGAAGTGATAAAATACACAGTCACATATATTTTACCAGTAAGCAATGGAGGCTGGTCCAATGTTAGGTCAATGTAATGCAACAGTGAGCCAACCTTCACTGTTTATCGGGTTGCGTTAATGAAAACTACTTTCCTTTCCATTGAAGCTAAGGCAGCTTTCCCACATAAAGTTGGCAATTTTAGACACACGTTCCAGGTAATCAATGGAAGTTAAGACTGGCGACATATTGGGCCATCCTTCTGTACTTGCTGCGTTAAGTGTAGCAGAAAACTTAAAACAGGTATGCATCAGAAACAGGCAATATGGTTCACATGCAACTTTGAAATACATCATAACGCGAAGTGACATTAAACATAAGTTCATGGATCCTGTTGGTCAATATGAATTGCTGCTCTTGAACACTAACTCACACAAGCTGGAGAGAAAAAAAATAACCATTGACAACAGCATTCTATCTTTGTCCCTTGTATCATTACTCTAATTTTCATTTTTGTATACACAAACTTCCAAGGGTATAAACATAATTAATTTTTTGTTTTAGGAACCTTTGGCACTTCATGCTGGTAGATTGCTAAACTGGCGATGATGATGATGATGATGATGATGATGATGATGATGATGATGATGATGATGATGATGATGATGATGATGATGATGATGATGATGTTGATGATGATGATAGGTTTACTTGGGAAAGTTACCCCTTTAGAGCAGGAACAGAAGCTAAGTTGATGTATATTCCCACATATTTTACAGGTTGGCCAGCCAGCAGTTCGGGGGCAATAAGAAATTACAAAAGTACATACAAATGTATTAAAATAGAAGATTGTAGCACAAAGTGTTGCGCAAATGAAGATCTTAATGGCCCCCAAAGTTGCCCCCATCTCACGTGATGGCGACCGGTTCGGTGGTTTCAGAGAGAAAGAATTTTTGTGGTTTTGGCGTGATCACCACTTATATTAAATCAGCCATACGATTGCGGTATATTGGGGTCAAGGTCACACATGTACACTCTCAACTTGGCAGTTTTTTAAGGACCAGAATTGTCTGAAAGGTCAAAAGGTAGTGCCAATATGTCTTGAGTTTACAAGCTGGAAGGTAATCCATTATCTTTTGACGTTCAGACTTTGGTTTTGGTGACAAAAAAATGCACTTTCATCCAACCCTTTACGAATGACAACAATCGTAACAATTAAATGTGTCCTATGTCAAATATATACAGCATTATCACCCATCAAAAATCAATACATTAATGTAGTGCTGCAGCTTTGAGAATAATATCAATTCCACCTGTATCTCTGTGTAGTTTGAAAACAGTTTTTAAAATCTGTTTGGAGAATGGGTCCCCTTATATTTGCCAAAGTAAAGATTCCTTATCTTATCTAGAGTTCAGAAAAAGTATGATCCGAATTCACGAACATCAACCCGTTAGTGAGAGAAAAGGTGCCTATGTAAGCAGACCCAAGCTTCGTTTTATGTCTACTTTGCAGAGGTCTCCCCGTGTAAGACAAGATCAGTGTAATAGCTTTGGCAAAGTGACCCAGTTTTGAATTGGCTGAGTATGGTTACCATGGTAACAGGGTTAAGTACACTATGGAAGTGAGGCTGCTACTGGCCAAGGTGATAATGATCAACTTTCTAACTCTAAGTCTAGGGGTGAGGGTCAAAATATAGTTTTATTCCCGTTACTATATATAAAAACCTGTTGAAGAAGCGCACACCAGCTGGAGTAGAAAAAACACGAATGCAAAAAAACCCCAGATATTCCAGAGACACCAAAACATCAACAATTATCTTGCAATGATCATATGAAGAAACAATTTTCACGCCTGGCCTGAAACAAAAAATGACCCATAAATTTCTACTGGTGGTTCTGAACTGGTCCTCTCAACCTTTGAAATAGATTTTTCATTAATTACAGGCTTAATTTTCTTCCAAGACATATCGTCCTAACTACTTACAGCCCAAAATGTATCACTTGTGCCAAGGATGATAAGTTATATGCTGGGTCGGCCACTTGTTGGTTCCTCTCACAGCAAAGGAAGCAAGCAGGCCAAAATCATTTTCGTGATATTTATGTATCTGGAACATTATAGAAGTACTCCACCTCTATTATATCTTTGTGTCCGATAACTCAGCCCAGAACAAAAAATCACCAATAAAATATTTATCAAGTAGTTCACAAAAGCATGAACCACCCTCACAAATTTCAATCCAATAATGAGAGCAAAGTTGATAATGGAAAAAAAATCAATCCGTGTTTCCATTAAAGTTATAAAATTCGTAAACCCTGCATAATGCTTAACACATTGATTGATGCTGGGTGTACATAAAATTTTCTAAAAATTGGGGTTTTTTTCAAAAATTTGGTTCCAATGCATTATACTACTTCAAATGGTGGGCGTATTAAAGTCGAAAACTACTTAATGTTGGGATAAATGTTAAACCTTCACTTGGATTATGATTTACACGAACATAAGACTTTCAATACCGAGCCTATATGGAAGCCTGTAGTATATATGTTTTAAACCTGGTTTGCTAACAATGGCGGCCGAATTTATTTTGAAAGTCCGGATTTTGACAAAAACTGAGTAAACAATGGACCAAACCAGAGGCAATTTAATGCAAAGCATTAGGTGATAGGTCTATCTTTGCACATACATGTCTTGCCTCCATAGCAGCCGTGACTGAGCATTGATATTCTGTTGGCGCAGCGTCTGCCGTCCTTTGATGGGTTCACTTGCATAGCGTGCGATGCTGCACGTTGAGCTAATTGGTTGAACCAAGAGGAAGCACAAAGCCACATTGGGAAAGGACGCTTAACAGGCCAATTTTGTTTCTGGGCAATAAAACTGTTCAAGAGAAGTGAGGCGTGGTTTGGGAGCGGTAAAGTGTGTTTGGTCATCAGTGTTTGTGTATAAATAATTAACGGTGATCAGCAGACAGTCCACGTGATAACAGCGGCTTGTCTTAGCGTATTACCTATAGCGGACCAACGTTAGTGTATTCATCTCAGCACGCCAGTTTCGAGTGTAGGCCTACTCCAACAGCTCGTCTTGTTTATTTACAAATTACATGCAGGCACGCATATTTTATTGTAGAGGAACGTCAGTTCTTGCTGATGGCTAATTCGATTTTGCGTTAAAAACAAATATTTTCCTTCTACGATGATTAAAATCAATTATAGGGGGCATTGTTTGTGACAATTGAATTATGTAACTTTGCAAAACTGTGCAAAAAGAAGGTCATCTCATCGTCGCAATCTCTGATTTTTTTTCTTTTACCAGCTACATTCTTAACATCGTCAGAATGCTGAGAACCTTGTTTATTTTGAGCACAAACTCTCCCATTGGTTGAAATATAATTATTTTAGGGGGGACCCCGCTCAAACTGTTTCTATTCCAAACAGATACGTCATTATTTCAGTCGGAAACTAATGAAGACGAATATTCTAGGTCCTTGGGGGGGGGGGGGTGTGCAATGGATCACATGGTGTTCGCAGTCCAATCAAATGCGTCGGGTTCTTATCGATGATTCACTCGATTTTACTCTCCACCTTGTGTTATGAAGTCTGACTGGAACGATGGGCAATATTTGTATGAACACAAGTGACGATTACGGAAAATTTATTAGAACAAGAAGCAAAATTTAAGGCTGCAAATTGGTCAGAATGATGACATACTACCAGTTTTTTGCGTTCAATAGAGCAGAGGTCCATTTTTTCACGGAAAGAGAGTAAAATACGCTAGCCGCAGATAAACATGGGTCGGGTGAAAATACCGCAGCAGCTTGTGTGGATCATGTTGACAGTTTATCAGTGACGGCGATAAAGTGCGTTTATCCACCATCCAACAAACATACTGTATCACTTATAAATTAATGACAATTACAACGCACAACCGATCTTAAGCAACAAAACATAAATAGGAACCATGGTTCGTGACGCTAACCAAGAAAAATGTGCGGACCGGTACTTATGCAAATGTATTCACACAGGCTCGTCCGCATTGATCAATTCGTGATTGAGATTGACATGTTCACTCTATTAGGGAGCAGGGCACGACTTTTTTTTGTTTAAATTGACAAAGAACCCACACAGAGAAGTAGACAAGGTCTTACTCAATAACAGTCATGTTGATCATTTTGCATGAATAGCAAAAATAAAATAGTTACTGCACTTTTATGCAAGCATGTCACATGTTGCACAATTAAACAAAAAATGTCCAGTGGCTGGCTGTGTTAGATACCCAAACTGCCCACGGTGCTAGGGTTTAAAAATGAAATGGAAGCATTATCCAAGCTAGTACAGACTGCTTTACAAGAGACAAACCTGAAAGTGACGCAAACAAAAGGACAATTGCCGGCCGTTAACCATGTCGTGAAACAACAGTCGAACATGTTTCTTGTTTTGCCGACCGGGAGTGGGAAGTCTGGGGTCTTCCAGATACTTTGAGCCCTATTGAAAGCCATGAACAAACCCAGAGCGATTATTTTATCGCTGTGTCCCTTGGTGAACCTGATGAAAAGAATTTAAATCTTGTGTCAAAACTCATGCCCTTTAGGCTTTTTCGGGGTTTACACGCAACCGTCCGCGTACGGCTCCATTGCGAAATGATACACGTTCCATGCTTTCGTTTGTGTATTGACGTGACCTCTGAGGAGCAAATGTCAAATTAATCCCATAATCAAGGTTGTATGGGACATTTAAATGTCACATAGTAAAGTACATAAAGGCACACGTATTTAATTGGCATAAATCTAAAGTCGGTACAAGTTAAACTATACAATACTCCTAATTAATACAAGCTTAATTAAACCATAAAAATATGATTAAAAAAATATAAGTATGGGACTTGAGCTCAATGAATGTAAAAAAACTGAAGAGTAGGACACAAGATAACATGAAACTAAATATACAGGATCAGAGTACGCCAGGTAAAATTTGGTACATGTATACAAAAGGCTTACATACATTACTGTCTTTATTGAAGATGATTAAAAATTACATCTTGAAATAGAAATCAACGTAATATTTCAAAATATACTAAATAGAAATATGCAATGCAAAAAAGCACATCAAACCATATTTATATAGGGAAATAATCACTCATACTCCAGTCATGTAAGATTTTATTTATCCCATGTTTAATTCAATATTTATCGCAAAACATATATCCTAGGCTTCCTATCAGCGCTACCTGGTGTCCCATGTTTGAGTAGGTTCGTCGTAGTTCCACATCACGTGTGACGTACGATCAAAAGTCCCTCGCGCAAATTTGTTTTTGTCTGAAATGTTGAAGCATTTCCTGATGCAGGTCCTTCACAATTTAGTTGTAACTTGGTCTACAGTGAGGTACTACAATTGTTTTTTAAATATGTATACTAGGAGTAAAGGCTAATATAACGAGTGTCTGGTGTACTGACAGACAGTCAATATTCTTTGCTTTCAAAATTGGTTTCCCTTTTAATATCAAATAGGTTTGAGCAATTGTCCGACCGATGTCTATAGATAACAACTGATTTAAGATAGAAAGGTCTGAAATTGCACCATAATTAAATGAGTACAGACTCTAATGACTCCCCCCCCCCCCAAAAAAAAAAAACCTTTACAATCGGCAAAACGGTAGTCTTAGTACTCTGATATATACGAACCTAATACACTGACCACCGTAGGTACTATCCACTACAAACACAGACAGCCGATGCCTCGGTGAACACTATTCACAGCACGTTTGTTACATATTATAGATAGCATTATATATATATATATATATATATATATATATATATATATATATATATATATATATATATATATATGTATATATATGTATATATATATATGTATATATATATATATGTATATACATGTATATGTATATATATATATATATATATATATATATATATATATATATATATATATATATATATATATATATATATATAATTTATTGGGCTAATGGAGATCGAGATAAAGTGTTCGATATTATAGTGAAAAAATGCACCATTGAAAGATAATAAGCCTTGCAGAATCATGGAGTCATTATAGCGGTTGCACTTCTTAATTATATCGTGGATAGTGTTCCCTCTAAAATCAATTGGCTGATGGTACATCTTTATAGCTTACTGTTGGGAATCGCTACTAAACTTCTGATACGTTAAATGCGGACCTGGATTCTGTTGATTCTTGGTCCATGGATTGGTCGGTAACATTTAAGGCCCTGAAAGCAGATGCCATGTTAGTATATCGGAAGAGATATCCAGTGGATCACTATCCCTTAAGCTCCCCAAATCATCGGCTGGAACATGTACACCAACATAAACACCTGGGGATAACACTACGATGTGACCTCTAATGAAAGGATCATATGGATCTTATTGCTAAAGGTTCTAAACAATTTAATATCATTAACAGTTTACAGTGGTGTCCAAACTTTGGCAAAATGTAGAGAAATGACCAAGTAACTTCAAATGTATAAAATTACCCATAACTAAGCTCCAGAATACCTAAATGAAATCATCCATTCCAATCAAAAGCGGGACAGATACAATACAAGGCAAGCTGGCAACCTTCCTCGTTTTCGAGCTAGGACGGACCTATTTATCAATACTTTCTTCCCCAGTGCATCAAGACCTCGGAACCAGCTCCCGCTCATTATTCGAAATTCAAACTCGCTTGATGAAAAAAATATATATATATATGTTCAAAAGTCCGCTGCTCAATTAAAGAGACTTAATTATAGTATGTTGGCAATAGATACTCTTCTGTTATTCACAAAAGACTCCGGATTGACTGCAGCCGGATGAAATCCCATTAACACACCATTGGTTTGTGCGAATCACAAAATTGTTGATGTGTGCAAAGTGCAGAAGATACCTCGTATGACATTTTCGTCTGTCCATTTTATACTATCTTGCTCCTTTCACTTCCGAAACAGTTTTGTATGGATCATCAAATTGTACATTTGGAGACAGCAAAAATATTTTTCTGGCAGGTCAATGAGAAATTGGTGAGAAACCTAACACTTCCAGTTCGGTGGTGTAACATAAGCTGCATTAAGACAACTTACCATCGTTATACATTTTAATTAAAAAAAAACTCATTTATAGTTGTTATGGGACCAAATCTCTCAGCGCATGTTTGATGAGCTTTGTCACATTGATGGGCTCATACAGTAATGCCCATAGCTTCTGTTTGTCTCGTCAAAACTGTGGAGTCTTCCTTAAACCTGTTGGCCCGGCACAATATTACATTTCAACGAATAGACTACCAATCATGTCATGGAGGGGTGTGCCAGGATATGTGAACTATTGTGTGTCTTGGCTTCTTGTCTACTTTCTGCAAGACGGGTTTATATGGGGCTCAGCCCTCTTGCCCAGCCGTTTTCCATGCCAAATATCGTATATACACGTAAAAATTGTACATTTTTCATTGTCATGGAGTAAAACATGTTTAAACGAAACTATCACTTGTTTAAATTCAATTATCCCCATATAGTACGACGGTGCATTTGTCAAGCTCGGTTATCATAGTCCGACGTAAGTAATTAAAACACCTTGTAAGTAAAGTGGCTAGTACATGTTTTTCCGACCATGGCATGATAAAATGTTCATGAGCAATCAGATATCTCAGTGAGCTGACAAAGCCATACTCATTTTCGTCATGGGCCGTTATACCTGCCAGGAAGGTTGACTTGAAACTTGCAGGGCCAAAACTAACTACTCTGTCAATCAAAGAACTGTTAATAATTGTTCGATTTTCAATATGTTTAGTCAGCATTAAAAGATGAAACTTTACCAGTGGGGAGGTTAGTTTTAAAACACGCTTCCACACGATGATTGTTTTGGAGGAAAAGGAAATCAAGTCGGCAATCTCTGAGTTATACGAAGCCATAAGTAGTGGTGAACGATGACATCTCTTTCCAATTCCTGAAAACATTCAGCCGTGGTTCCTTCAGCATATTCCAGCCTATATTATAGCGATCACCATTATAGCTGAGGGTTTCAAGCCTATATGTGAGAATTGGAGTATAGATACCTTTCCATCAGTGCGTTTTAACATTGGTACGACTAGGATAAGATAGCCCATTAGCCAGTCCACACTAACTCTGTCTACATTGATCCAGCCTTTTTGGAAAATGTCCTTGCCCACTGAGTTTATCATTGTGTGAAAACCGAACTCCTTAAATATCAATTTCTCCAGAGACCTATATATTACAAATAAGAAGGGTCTAATAACACAATAAGTCAATAGGATGTGTATCCACCGTGATTGTTGATACACTGCTGGCAGCGCTTTCTCATGCTGTGGATCAATTTTCTGATCAGTCTCTGGGGTATATTGTCCCACACCTCCGAAAAATAGCGTCTTAGGTCTTTAAAGTTTGACTCAGGACCCATCCTCTGGTATACATTTCGCTTCAGATGGCTCCACAGGTGTTCAATAGGAATAAGGTCAGGGGAGCAAGCTGGCCAATCCATAACCTCCAGATCTTCCCTGGCCAAGAATTCACTAACTTCAGCCGCAACATGAAGCCTTGCATTGTCCGGCATGAAGATAAAATTTTTGCACCAGCATATGGCACAACATGCAGTTGCAGGATCTATGTGACATAGCGTCTGGCAGTCGTGGCACCATTCAGGATGACAAGGTCTGTCTTCCCATTTTCTGAGATCCCCGCCCAGGCCATGATGCTGCCACCTCCAAAGGCAGCTACGGGCTGCACACAGCAGGCAGCATGTCTCTCCCCTGGTCTTCTCCAGGCCCGGATTCGTCCATCATTCCTGTGAAGGGTGAAGCGACATTCATCCTGGAACAAGACGTTGCCCCATCCTGCCTGTTTTTTTACGGATGTGCTGTCTTGCCCATTGTAATCTGGCTACTTTATGGCGAGTGGTTAGCATCTGCTTTTTAACCATGGCCCTCAACTTCAAGCCAGCAGCAAGTAATCCGTTGCGTATCGTCTCGGCAGATGCGCGTCTGATGAGGATAGCCTGTATGCAACTGTTGGTGCAGGTCTGTAGCAGTGCATGTCCTGCTTCTTAATGTCAAATTGACGACAAACTGATCTTGTTTTCTCCTGGTCACCTGGGCGTCCTCGTTTGGTAGATCACGAACAGCATTAGTTTGTCAGAACTTTTGTAGCAACTTATTTATGGTCTTGTGGTTTACACCCATGGCCCACGCCACCGACCTGCAACTCTCTCCTGCTACAATACGGCCTATGACTCTTGCCCTGGCCACTTCAGATAAGCATGGCATGATTTCTTGACCACAGATGGACAAATCCATGCCCGACCCCGGATCCCCATGCTTTTATCCCCATGCTTAGCCCAGTTTCTGTCCATATTACACTGGTAAAGTTCACTAAAACAATGACCCAGTGTACCCAAACAAGGACAGGACACCTGACTGAAACCACCCCATTCAAAATAGCCTGTTTGCAAAGTGTGGTTTCTGACTTTGTTCCACATTTAGCACATATACAGTAGAGCATGCACTTTCAATTTGCTGGCCTCGACATATGTTGCATCCTAGGGACTATTCTACACATACATGTAAATACTTGTCAGAAAACTAACCAAATATGAAACATATATCAAATTACAAAAGCGGAGACTTATTTTTTTGGTTGAGTTTAGATGCACATGTCAGTGGGATGTTTGGACTGGAAACCAAATTGGTAATCAGTTGTACTAAGGTGTTGTTCACATTGAGATGACAGTTCAAATTCTAAGACGCTTGAGATTACACAGGATACAGCAATAGGCCTAAGGTTACCACTGTCAGATAAATTACCACTTTTACTTTTGAACACTGGAATGAGAATAATGACCATCAGTTGACTATGTAAATGACCATGCCCTATTAACCTGGTAAATAACATAGGCAAGAAATAAACCAAGCGGTTACTGCAATACTGAACATTTTTAATGCATAAACTTTGCCTGCAGCTTTATTTGGTGACATTTTACCAATAGCCTCTTGTATTAGCATATCTGCCACCTGTATTTTATCAATATTAGCACCCATAGGTAACTTTTTTATAGTTTATAGTCTCAATTTTGTTCCAAAATGCAAATGTAGCATGATGTGCCAGATTACGGGCCAATGCATCAGCCTTGCAGTTTACTCTCTATGTATGCAGGACAAGAGAGCATGTGTAAATTGGGCCTGATTCTTGCCATATTTTCAAACAGATGACCAAACCTAGGCTTACACCAGCTCCTCCAAATAACACAAGATTTACGGGCAATACTATGTGATTCATGAACATAATGATTCCAACCAGACACAAATTTGTAGTCTTTGGGTGAATAAGTCTTCACTGTGCTGTTAGCAGCAGCCCGGAGGGCTTTAACAATACTATCATAAAAATCAGATAAAGCATGTTTATGGTCAACATTTGTACAGCTAATATCAGTGCAGAGAAGGGCTTTTGTAGGACATGGAATCTTATATATGTATTCATCTGTAACATCTGAAAAACATTTATGTCATCATCGTTCCCTGCAGATCAATTGAACTTGGTGCCACGCTGTATATCATTACTGTTAACAGTACTGTGATGTTATAAATCTACATTAACAGAAACTGATAGAGGAAAGTGATCAGACGTTATGTAATCATGTAAAACACAAATATCAGCAATGTTACCAAGAGCAGAAGAAGTTATCATGCAATGATCAAGTCACGAAGTTGTATTGTGGGCTTGCCTTATGTAAATATAAACATCATCCACATCAGCTAGTAACAGACAGTCAGACATATTATACTTATTCTCAGAACAAAACGACCTGAATTCTGAGCCAAATAAACTGGTATAATTAGAATTAGCATTCCAATCTTCAATCACAAAGATATTTGCTGTGCCTGCTTCATCAATACTAGCGTTAATTTTACTTAAATAATATATGTGGTCCTCCAGATTATCCTATCATCCATATGGCATATATACATTTATAACAAGGATTTTAACATTGAGTGTGTTTACCTCAATGACACTCAGTCTGTCATGTCATCATCATAAGTCTTAAATGTAATAGTAGACCCTATGTTCTTACCCCACCATATAGCCAAACCACCATGAGGTCTCCCACTCAAAATGCCCTAAGATGGGTCAACAGACGATAAACTCATAACACTAAAATCATTCTGTACATTTTGAAGTATATGTAATTTATTTTCTCTAAGCCAGTGCTCCTGTATCAAACAAATATCTCGATTGTCACATAAATTATATGAAGTGGGAATGCATGGCTTTATCCAGCCCTCTTCGCTGGTAGAATCACCTTACAAAAACCTTTTCAGGCCATTTGTCAGGATCAAGAAGAAGATTTATCATACTTCTTTGCAAAGTTAGGCAAAATGATGCATATGAATCAAATTTAGTTTCAAGTTTTTCACAAGTCATGATGTTTGTATTAGGTTGAATATGCTCAATCACATCATTCACTCCTGTATGAGTTTGTAACCTTGTACCAAGAAGATTAGCCACTGGGCCAGCTTTCGAGGCATTTAGCCCATACATGGACTTGCCAGTTCCTGTTATGGCTTTTTTATTGCTTCCACTATTGCTCGCACTAGTCAACATACTGGGCCTACCTAGTTGAATCTCATTATTGAGAAAGTTTGACTGAACTCCACCAGCAAAAGATGTAGCCTGAGCAAACGAGGGTTGCATCAGCTGGTAAGGTGTATCACAGGTTGTGTATGACCTGCCACCACTGTAACCTGGTGGGTAGCTGCAGTTGTAGGTCTACTGTCATTCCATTTAGCATGGGTACTTATTTTAGTCAGGTTCGTGACGATACCAGCATCCAATTTGAAATTAGAAGCCACACTAAGGTCACCGTCTTTAGTAACAATACCTTGGTTAACTTTGACGGGAGCAGTTGTATGCACATTACTCCCTTTGCGTCCCTCGTGAGAACCTCTTTGTCAGGTTTGCTGAGCCAAGAATTCTTCCTACCTTCTTCAGCATTTATTTCTAGCAGATCTTGCTTTAAAGCAATATACCCAGCTATTTCAGCAGTAACTATATTCAGACTGCTCCCAAGATTCTCAGCAGATGTAGTTAGAAAACTGGTTACTAAAATGGTCTCGTTGCATACTCTTCAAAGGTTTCTTATTTGGTCTTCCCTAGCAGATATTTCTGTCCTTACAAATGTCACATCATGTACAAGGGATGTGACATCCACATGATGTATATCAATAGAGGACAGCTTTGATATATATCCATGGCTACGAAAGTCGGAAGTTCAGTTGGCTCACACTCATGCATCCAGCGAGCTAAATTTTTCAGGTTCTGTGTCTGACTGTCCAGTCCTTTCTCTTCATGTAGACATAAATTTGTCTTGCCTAAAAGTGGCACCCAATCCTACACATGGTGTACCCACGTGTTTCTCTTTCCAGCAGTAATTTAGGCTTTTATTTTGTTTGGTTAGTGGAATATGTTGCGTACATTCTAGCAAGTATTTTGATGTATCATTTTCCCTGGAACTGAGGGTTTAAAAAGTAATTTACAGAAAGATATGAGAATGAGTTGGGCTACGGATGATCTGTGGTGACAAGGCTGCTCCATAGAAATATTATTGCCGCCATGTGGGGGAATATGCTTAAACTTGAGACCCAACAGGCACAACTGTATACCCGGTAGTCTTAATTTTATGGGGGTTTCCTGCCTGGAACGGGTTACCAGATGATGTGGTGACATTATAATCAGTAAATGTGTATAAAAATAGAATACATAGATAGTGCAAGGACAACCAATACGATTTCATCATATAGCATTAAAAAATGGGTGTTACCTTATCTAGTTTACACTAATGTAACAAAATAGGTGCATTTAATAACATTTAGCGATTAACCCACTACCCTCGTTTGTGTTGTGCAGTATTTTATTAAAAGTTACGCATGAGAGTCTTTGACCTGCTTAGAGTTCTAATTACTGTGAACAAATTTTTGCAGTATCTCCATATTCCCTTCTTGCCATTTTAGAAATGGTGGAGGTTCACTCTTTTATACCTGTAATTAAAATATATATATATATATATATATATATATATATATATATATATATATATATATATATATATATATATATATATATATATGTATATATATATATATATATATATTAATGTTTAGATCCATAAATGGGCAAGCAAAAAAACAAACTAATTTCGCATAAAAGATATGTATTTTGGAAAATTAAGAGTCACTTGACGGTGTTAATCACAACAAGAAGCTACTAACATCCAATGTTGCCAGAGTTGAGATTGGCAATCTTTAGTAGTTTAAAAATGTAATCATTTGGAGTAAACTATACCAAAACTATATTCAAGTGAATGCAGTAATGACAGAGACCCTGAAAATAATCTATTTTCATCATTTTGCAAAATAATGCATACCATACATTACATTTGGGGAGAATAAATGCAGATGCTTATCGCCACTGGGCATTCGGCATTGGTATCAGTTTACACCTCATCGGTGTATTAGTTTGCAGCGTTCTGCTACAGTTTTACCATGCAGCGATTTTAAAATCTGACGTTAAATTGCAGTGGAATATTACGCTTGCGAATGTAATGACTTGAAATTGCCTCACTACTCTGCTTCGAATACCCTCCCCCCTTTGGGAAGGGATTACCCGCCACCAGAGGTATATGGGGCTGTGAAGCATGAAAGGAAACACATGTCTTGCTGTTTGGACTCATAATATCACAGCAACATGTGCAAACCACTACTTAAGGCTTTTGGGAAAAGAATCGGAACAATATTCATTGACTTGGGTATCATTAAGTCTGTGGTACTAGCTTGTTGGGAAAAGAATCGGAACAATATTCATTGACTTGGGTATCATTAAGTCTGTGGTACTAGCAAGCTAAGCTTATGAAACTTTAAACATGAGGCATGAGCCTCATTTGTAAACAGCACATCGAATAGAGGGAAAGAGGTTGGGGGTAAAGGCGCTGTTAGTTGCATGTTGGACTCGGAAATAGGCCATCCCTCCAGAGGCAGAAAAGCTTGCCGATACTGTTAAAGACAGGGTCACTGCAATCCACACCAACTGCATAATGAGTGGAAAGAATATGTATAAAAGAACATTAATCTATAACAGAAAATATATATATATATATATTATATATATATGCATATATATATACATATATATACATATATATACATATATATACATATATATATATATATATATATATATATATATATATATATATATATATATATATATATATATATATATATATATATATAATGTGTGTGCGTGTATGTGTGTGTGTAAATATATCAAATTTGTGCCCAAATGTCTTATCCACAGTTCACTGCACCAGTTGTTAACAAAAATTCAAAATAAATATAAGAAAAAGAAGGTTGTCCGCAGTTCATGTTTTGTATTCAACATCGAGGTTTAAGTCAATCCATGGCAGGTCATCAACATTATTATAGTCCTCGTTTTCCGTGGGTCTTTACATTGAGTCAAGGAACTTTTCTGATGAAGCAACCAAAATGTTGAAAGTAAATTTGATCTCCTGCAACGTAAATGTGTTGTTGGTCCACATGCTTAGACCAGTGTGATAGTCATCAGACTTAACACAAACATGCAAGGCAAAGGTACAGAAATTATCGTTAATTTTTGTATTGTATTTTACTTTATTGCATTGCATTGCCTGTAACCCCTAGGGCATATCCTGATCCCTACTTTTTCACAATTCCAAGCAGTTCCACAAACCCAATACACAATGAAAACGGGTCCACTTAAAAAAAATAATAGAATAATTGTATGACAACTTTTCCGAACTTCTGAGACTGAAACTTGATATTAGCAATCTTGTCTATATTGAGAACCACATTCATAAGCCCATAGCCGAAGTTAAGTTGCACATCGTGCTTAAAAGTGACAGTAATGACCAGCAACTGAGGCAGGTATTGGTAGTTGATGACATCAGACTGTCAAACCGTTAATAAGCTTCAAAAATACAAGGCAGGTCATGGCTAGCACTGAAAATAAATACAAAACAACACAATCGGATCATTGTTGCATTAGCCCCTGGACTTGGCAGAATGAATAAATTTCCATAAGTTCATTAATAGAAGAATATACGCTGAAAACTGAATCTCACTTGTTTGCTATCGAATCGGGCACTCGTTTACTACTAAAATAGTGCATACTCACCATGGTTACCCACAGAACCTCCTGGTCTTGGCATACTGCATGAAAGCTTGGGTGTTTTGTTATGCAGTCTTCAAGTCCATCTTGTGCACTGCCAGCTCAATTTTTATTGGTGTGCATAGGTTGCAAGGGCACTTATCTTCCTGTTTCTGATAATAATTTGTGCAGGGAAATTGCCATTCACTCTCTTTACTGCTGCGATTAACTGTCATGATCCATAGTTGTAAAACGCATGGGCAAGGAGGAAGACTCAGGCGATGTCATATATTTTGACATCTGCTGCAACTACACTATAGCTTCGGATTACAACTACAATTAAGGAATTGCAGTTATTGACTGGTAGATCGGATGGTTTTATGCACGTATCAAGAGAATTTCATAATCATAATGTTGCATGTGCCATAAAACGGTCAAAGCAAGGCCTGTGGGTTCGACAGCATTCTAAGAATTCGAATGTATTTGTAAGTATAGTAAGTCCGCATTGATAAACAGTTTGGTTGAATTGTGTATTTTTCTAAGTTGATGGAAAGCTTTTGCTGGCTAAAGGTATCAAGATTTTTTAAGACCGTTGTACAAAAAAGGCAGTAATGAAAATAATTACTGTGGCATAACAATTACATCAAACGTATATAAACGTTTCACTTCCGTTATTGAAACACAGTTTATGTTATATTTAAAGGGAAATGAAATTTGAGCATAGTTCATAGAACGTACTATAAAGGTCATCATTTGGAAAATCCTTTTTGATGCTTAAGCGTGTGGGTTCTTTGAGAAAAGGCCAAAAGCCCAAAAGCTGGGTAGCTTACTTGGACATTTCTAAAGCTTTTGATATTGTTAACAGGGACTATTCCTTCACTTATTGGAATCAGGTGTGCCAGGTAAAGAATGGCATCCAATGAATGTTCTTTATGGCATGGTGAGAAAAAAAGTAATATTTGGGCCGGATAAATGGAAAGAAACAATGATGTATTCTACCCCTGGTGTTGTGCTCATTAGTTATATTTAGTTAAGTGACATGTTATACAGCCATGATTTTGGAATTCTGTTTGGTCTTTATAAATACCCATGCATCCTTATGCAGACGATGTTTATCCTGTACGAGTAGTTAGGGATTTTTTTAAAACTTAAATATCTTAGCCACATTTATGTCTAGGTGGAATAACGTTTAATGATGATAAATCTGACGTAATGTTGATTGGTAAAAGTGTTAATCATAACAAAAAGTGGCAATTAGGAACTTTGCATATTACCAAATGTACTGCATACAAATTTTTGAGTTATATTTTCACAATGTTTCAATGACTTATATCCAAACATATCTGAAACACAAGGTAACACGATTACAGGGCTATATAGGTGGCATTTTATTTTTCCGCAACAACATTAATTGGGTATCTTTTGGCAACAGTACTTGGGTTGTAAAATATTTTTGACTGAAATGCTAATCACTTTCAATTTTTTTCACATACCTAAGTGCACCTTTAATGCCAAAAATTAGTCAAATTTGACAGATTTTACACAAATGTCACAAACGTGACCCATTCTGTTGAAACATTGACCCACGGGTGACAGTGGAATAGAGCTTTATTGTTTAGAGACTTTTAAAGTGAAAAGTAGGTGTCATCATGGGGTTTGTTTTACACATCTGGTGCAGGATGTCCATTGCTGTAGTATTTGTTAGGATTTTCGTCAGTTTCTACAGTTGGTCTAACTGTAACCATTTAATTTATAATTACTGGGACTGCGTATAATGCCCCCGTTTGTTTATACTTCAGTTATACACTTGTAGGTGGTTTAACTAAGGTAAGCTATCAAGCTAGAAAGGGTACATACTGATTCAGGCAAAAGTCACATTATTCTGATCTGAAATTGTACATTATAAAATTAGTGATTATATTTGGTTTGACAGGTATTTTTATTCACATTGAATCTCTCTATTTATAAACAAAGTTCCACTTATTTAGCTAATGCATCATTTGGCACGTTCATATATCTTTATGAGGTGGGTTGACTTTGCTGAATATTTAGCTCAGACACGGAACCACTACGCAGAGAGACACATTTGGGTACAGGCTCCGAAACATGTTCTGAGTAGTCACCCGCTATAAACGTTTTAATTTATTTGGGCTAAGGCACCTACGTCAATATGGACAAAAGCACTACCATAATTATTTTTGCCGAAGGTTGCTGGTTCAAGACCCAGCCGCTCCTTGGTCACAAAAATAGGTTAGGCAGAGACAGGTTAGCTGATGGAATATAAAGAGTTTGGACTGTAGAACAAGGTTATGACTACCAGGATGTGGTTCTAGACGAAAAATCACAAATACAATTATGTAAAAACCAAATGAATATAAGATTTTATATAAATGATGCAGTAAATATGTAAACCTGACAATGGTAACTTTTCCAAATGCATGAATGAGGCAAGATGTCTCTTAAAGTTGAAAGTTGCGGGCATCAAATAAGTTTAAACTACCGCTAACATTTGTTGGTACCTGGCTTAACCCAGGGGAGAGATGTTGTTCTTCATACGGCATTTGGTTTTCTGATACATGGAAATGTTATAAAGTTGTTGGTGTGTCTACCTTGATCTTTTGAATTTTGACCTGGCTTATTTGACGACTGAAGGGTTTTGATAATGGATAGTTCTTGTTTACTCAAGTTTTCGGTGCAGCCTCTCAAACGTTGCTGCAATGTGTTGACAACTTCTATTGTTCATGTTAGTCATCACTTCAATGTATCAATATGACATTGTATCCTCTTTTGATTTCAAAGAGTAATGTATTGCATGATGGCTATTCATGTCTTCCTGATCTATCTGTTAATCTCCATGCTGATGGACTTGTCAAGATTTTGACGGCTTTCTACTTGGACTGAATTTGGACTCTGGTCTTGACACGAAATGGTCTCAATACTATTTGATTTTACTGGCGTGTCTGTGACCTGAGTTTACAGCAAACAAAGAACAAAGTAGGTTTACATGCTTTTTTGTGATATGGATGAATCAGGATCATAAAAAAACACCTCCATTATATGAATGGAATTTTAATATTGTGGTGATTACTTGGCAATGCACGGGATTTTTACCAGAATTGACTTTATTTGCAACAACCCAGACTTTCTCTTAACCTTCTACCACCGCGATTTTCGAAATAAGATTTGTGTCATGTTCAGGTTTTTGTGACCAGAACGTAGTCAATTCTTTGGCTTTTGAATATACAAATTTATCTGGCATGAAGATGGAGTAAGCTTTCTTGTTTGTTGTTATCTACAATATATTTACCGACCCACAAGTGAAGCCAAGAAGTTTGAGGCTCTGGAAAGACCAGCCGACTCTGAGTACGCAACTGTATATTTGTGGCCTGCCTTCAACACTGATGTTAACATGAGATGTACCTCCTTTTTTAACTCCACAGCATTGGCAGCCAGGCACAAATTCTCATTGTTGATTGTGGTTCAGCGTTTGCAAAGCACAGGAGCCTGGAGTTATTGATGAGAAATTACATGGTCAACAAAAGTTGTTTCATCTTATTTCATGACCATTTCATGATGTTGAATGCACTTCCCCTAAAAATTGAGTATATAGAATGTAATGGGTCCACAGTTTGGTGAGTATTTTGTCAATCATGGAATTCATGAAATATGACATTAACATACTAAAATTTGGGCCTACAAGCAAGAGAGTTTTTGGCTGCTGAATCAGCACTGACTACATAGATTATATCAACTTAGGATGCATATTTGTTTTCATTAAAAGTGGTTCGAAAGTTAAAGCATACTTGTGTTGCATGGCTGTGAACACATGCTGAAAGTGTTGAGGGGGGGGGGTGTTCTTGGGCACCTGTTTTCTAGTGTGAGGCCTCACAGAGTTGTGTTTCTCAATGCTTGAAAATATTCATTTGGGAAGTTCTTCACTTACATAGGCACGAAACTTGCTTGGAAATATAACTAGGGAGATCTTGGTAGAATGCTATCATGGGTGTCACCCTATATAAATACATACACAATTATAAAAGAGGTGATCATGTTCACCACACATATTCGTGTGTAACTGTCCATTTAATCAATAAAAATCAAAGACACAAGTTCTAATTACGATTACATATATGACATTAGGGATTGTATATAACTCATCATAGTCCTGCATAAATGTCTTCTTAGAAACAGTAACCAAAAGAAGTGGGGGTATGTACCGTCTCTAAAATTACGTCAGGTGTTGATATTCAAAATGCAAATGATGTCATGTCTTGAATATTATTATCATATGTATGGCGTTTATATGTAGCGAAAAATTGTTCATTGATATCGATCAGCTCATTGCACATAAAACTGCAGACTGAAATTTATTGTTATTAGGGCAAACTGTACAATCTCTGTTAATTCAATAAGCTTGATAAAAAAACTCACATTGTGCATCTAGAATGGCCTATTTGTATGTCACTGTATTTTGCTTGTTGGGATGTGTTCCATGACAGAAGCTACATGTTATGATTTATAGACAAACTCAAACATAAAATGTGATATATGAATGAAAAAAGTTAAGGCCCGGAATTTGGGATGTGTCTGAAAGGTATATTTGACAAAATCTTTGCATCTTTTTTTGTGAACTGTTTCCAGGGGGTCTGAGGGCATTTTCCTCTTGACAAAGTTTGAAATCATAAGGGTCCAGCGTATCTTCATCAAAGATCATCTATTCTAATGCAAAGGCTTGTAGTGTAAATAAATAATCATGAATTTAAATATCGAATGTTTTAATCTGTCAGTGCGGGAGGATACTATATAAAGATTACTTAAACGAGTAGACATCATTCAGTCGCAATTTCCCTTTAACGAGTTATAGTGCAATTTGTTCAGATAATTCTATCGAGTAAGTAATATGAAATTCAGTTTTCACCAACTGAAAATCGTTTGGTAACCTTCAATACAGCCCTTTATTGCTTTTATTTCTTTCTATTGGTATTGGGGAATGAATGTTGATGGTTTTAATCTCTGGTGTCTTCTGTTTGGTATTTTTAACTTTGCTCTTATTGTTGGGATAATATTTGTGAATTTGGTTTCTGTTTTTCTCAGCTGTTTGTTCAATACTGTCCTCTCATATTCGACCAGGTGAACAAAGGCAAGAGTGAACAAACAAACTGTACACGATAAAGATATAAAATCTGTAGTGACTGTTCATAAAATATTAGCTGCAATATGCATTTACTCCCACCCCTACGCTCATAAAGCTACTGACCCAACCTACAAGCTAAACGTTAAAAAAACAAATGATGCCCACGAATGACATCCATTGGTTTCTTTTTTGTAAAAACATGCTATCTATGGAGCAATTTTGTCTGAGATGATTATATCAGGGTACTCTTTGCTTCATTTGAGTTGGAGTGACAGGCTCAAAGGATGCCCATTTTTATGTATGTCCATATGTAGTAGTGCAATTATTTTGCATTTTTGTATTCATGTTCTGAATTTGCCAAGATTAAAAATTAACATTACTTTGTACACATAGATTAGGAATTTACTGTTATATATTGTTTCAAGGTATGTCATAGCAATAGCGTATTTTGCTCTCTTGCAGAATCATCATGAAATGAAACAGATTACCTTCAAATAAATTGTACACTTATTCAACTGGTAATCGATCAATGCTATAAAGTTGCTGGTGGTCTGGCTGCCGGAGATACTAAATATTTCCAAGGAAATATATAATATATGTGAATTTGCAGGAGGGTTACAACTGACAAAGAAACAGACCTTACTGACATGCATAAATTGCCATCATAATTTTTTAGTTGCCTGGAAACCAGAAAAAATATTGTTGAATATAACCTTATGGATGCTATTTTGCTGAGTAAGTCATCATAACCTTTGGTGCACTCGTTGATCCAAGTGGTCGTAGTGAGCCATGGATGCGCTAGACCTGTTCCGTTTCCTCTTCAGATATCTTTCAATAAACACATTTATTTAGCGAAAGAGTACAAATTACCAAGATAATTTGAATAATGCAAAACTGTCATGGTGCACCAACTAGCGAAATATATAATGTGCTGACACGCGACTTGGCTTGTTTGATGGGAAACCATTACTGTGGATAAATATATAAATTGCAATAGCATATTAAAAGTGATGTATCAATTGAAATATATATACACTGTGATCAGCGTGCTTTACCTGTCCATATGACGACAATAGCAAAGAAAGGAGGTTAGGCTAAAACGAGTGTCAAGTGGTGCCTGTTCTTGTACATCACACTTTGTCGAACAATTTAACTTCTACAGGTTTGCTCATAAAATCATATGTTTTGCCGCAATCTCATGCCAAGAATTTAAATTGCAAGAGCAGATGTAAAGCGTAGGTTCCATGGAGTTTATTCAATTCTGATGGGCTGACAGTCTGAGTTCCTTAATGTTTGTATTTAATATAAACAGTTTATATTTAGACTTTATTTGATACATATGCACCCATAATGAAAATGAAGTTGGAGAAAAATGATTCCACCTGCTGGGGATTGCTATGAGCATCTTTTCATTTGAAAGATATATGTAAAATTACTTAAAAATGCAGAAAACAAAAAAAAAAAAACGAAAAACACTTCGATACGTTTAAGTGCAATAACAAACAAGGCCATTTTAGTCACTTTGTCTTGATTTTTGTTAGGTGACGCATTTGAAATACCTTAATTGGAAAAAACTTTTTGGAAACTTTCTAAATAGTTCTCTTGATGGTTACAATGTTGGCATCATAAATGGCCAGACAGGCCGGTGGCACAGAAGCAATCTAAAAAATTGTTCTAAAAGTTCAAAATATGGGTTATTGATTAGAATTATATGTTGTTTTGATGTTAAGGTTGACTCACACAAAGTTCCTGGTGCATGTCCCTCTTCCCATCCCGCAGTCCCACCCAGAAGCGTGACACATTTTCCCCTCCACAAAGTTAACTGTATATATTATGCCAAATACACAGTATATATATAGTGTAATTAAGTAGGCCCTAATGTCATTTTTTTAACTGGTCGACACTGCTGTCGTGCGCGCTGGGTTCAACAGTAGCAGGTGTTGAGTCCAAGTCAGTTCTAATTCCATTATCCTTGTGATAAGGCTAAAATATAATTTCAGTGGTCTTTGATGAATGAGTAGTTATTTAAGTCACTGGCTACTCAAGCGAGACAAAGCTGACCGTCTCCCTGTGGCTGCTGACAGCAAGGACTTGTTAAACTTGCACAAGCCCGCTCTGGACTACCATCAATTCTGTGGGAGTGACGTGACAAAATCCGGGGTTTCGCGGGAGGTGAGACGTGAAATCAGAGGTCAGATCAAGTTCAAAACGACCTGAATATTTCAGTCGTCTCATTGTGTTGTGCTAATTTAACCCCTAGCACTCTGGGCAGTTTGAAGATCTGGGACAGCCACCCACCAGGCATTTTGTTTTGTTGTGCAACATGCAACATGCTGGCGTAAAACGGCCACAACTTTTTTACTTTTGCAATTCATGCAAAATGATCCATATGTCATAAATTTTGTTAAGTAAGACCTTTTCTACATTCTTATGTGCTGCCTTTGTCAATTTAAACGAAAACTCGTGCCCTACACCCTAACAAAGGGAATATATCGATCTAAATCATGATTTGATCAAATGGTCAAGCCCGTGTGAATACAGTTGTATGGGTACCAGTCCGCATATTTTCCTGAGTTAGCATCAGGAACAATGGTTCCTCTTTAAATTTTTCCTAAGATCGGTTGTGTGTTATAATTGTCATTAAATTATAGTGGTAGAGTTTGTATGTAGCTGCAGCAAATAATTGATAAACACACTGTATCGCAGTTACTGACAGACTGTCAGCATGATCAACACAAGTGGCAGCAGTATTTTCACCTGAGCCACGTTTAATTGCAACTGGGGTATTTTACTTTCTTTCCGTGAAAAAATTGGACCATGAGCTCTATTGTATGCAGAGACTGGTAGTATGTCATAATTCTGACCAATTTACAGCAGTAGATTTTGCTCCTTGCTTTAATAAATTGTCCGTAGTCGTCAGTTGAATTCACATTAATGTCACCCATCTTTTATGCCAGACTTCACAACACGAGGCATACTACCGAATGAAACAGCGGAAGAACAACGATGCATTCGATTGGACAGCAAACACCATGTGATTATTTCTGGGCCCCTGTCTGACCTAGAACATTCCAGAGAATGGTCTTCGATAGTTTCCGACTAAAAAAACGACGCATCTATTTGAAATAGAAGCAATTTTGGAGGGGTTGCCCCTAAAATACTTTTGTTTCAGCCAATTGGAGAGATTGTTGTTAAAAAAGACAAGTTTTTGAGCACTCTAACCATATAAACAGCATGGCACGTAGACGAAAAAAAATCGAGATCAAGACAATGAAATTGCCCTATTTGTGTGCAGTTTTGCATAGTTACATCATTCAAATTGTAAAAAATAACGACCCGATCATTGATTTAAATCGTCGCAGAAGGAAAATATTCATTTTAACGCTAAGACGACATAGCCATTGGCAAGAACTGACGTTTCTCCACAATAAAATGTGCATGCTTCCATGTAAATAAACAACAGTCAACACCAGGGATTTGAGACAGCATTGAATAGGTCACGTGCTTGATTGCTCATGAATAATTCATATCAGCGACAAGCCGGCAAGCTTTACAAGTCTCACTGGATGCTCTCTGCCTGACGCCATGCACAACAATTCATCCTTCGTTCTACAGTCATTCAATTAACAGCTTCAGAGGAGGGGTGCGTTATGGCCGCTCGCTTGTCTGTGTGATAAAAAATACAGTGCAGACCGCCCAGCAATCTGTTATCTGGTTATAGACACGATCCAAGCCAAGTAGCTAGGCTTAGGGGTTTCACATAAAGTTTTATTTTGTAATAAATTCAAGTTAAATAAAATACGGAAGACAGTCCAGAGAGACTTGAGCAAGTCTAATACATAAATATATATGCGTTCTATAGCTTTCAGACATTTGTTAAAACATTTAGCCCACCGATTAATGGAATTTTAAATTCAGTGTGCATGAGGCTTGGTCTGATTGGTTTCATCTCTTATGTTCATGCAATACGTAAAGGTATCCGGATTGATGCAATGCAGAGGCAAGAGTATATGACGGTTAATATATATATATATATATATATATATATATATATATATATATATATATATATATATATATATATATATATATATATGTGTGTGTGTGTGTGTGTGTGTAGATAGATTAGATAGATAAATATACATATATATATATATATATATATATATATATATATATATATATATATATATATACATATATATAGATAAAGATATGGATATGCAAACAGTAAGGGTTTTTTCATTGTGAATAGCAAATCACACATAAAGCCATATCTTGCTGGCTTGATGTATACTTTTGATGGCCTAGATATTTCTATACATATTCGGTGTACATAAAGTGAGCTTCGAGCTGAAAGACCTGAAACACTCAGCCCAGGAAATGGTGTATATGAAAGGGTTCAACATCGCATTTAAGGGAAAAATTGTAACAAGAAGCCACGTTGCACCAGATATTGACGGTGTATGTTCTAGGTCACCTGCAACTATTGAACCAGCCAATGGAAAAGAATAAGCTCCATAACCCAGCGTGATTTTCAAACAGATGAATATTGTTCTGATGTTTTTATATTGTTGATCTACTTTCTTTCTGCTTTTAGATGCTACAGTTAATATCAAAGTATAACATGCAGTCGTTATAACAAACCCAAGTAAACTGATTAGGAGGTAAATATATCGTAGGTATACCCAGTCTCCCTGCGCCGAAAGAAGGTTCAGTGACAAGCAACCGGGTGGAGGTGTTTGGTTTAATGGTAAATTTAAGACAAAACCATGTGCGAAGCATATCGAAACTGTCATGAATAGCACCCACAAGCAGAAAGCCATTCCTAAATTACGACTACTGGATATCCTTTTGGTAATAAAGGGAAATGATATTGCTACAAGTCTATGGACACTCATGCATGATATCATGATCATACCCATAAGAGATGATAATGTTGATATTATCCCTAGAAACCTGCATCTGATATCTTTCGACCATAATCGTCTGTATATGAAAAACCTACTGCCAAAGTAAAAGTCCACAATTGCTAGAAAAGACACATATAATCCCATGAGTAAATCTGAAAAAGCTAAGCTAAACCGCAGATAAACATTTAAACTGCGTTGTCGACTAGAATATAACCACCACAGGCAGAATATATTGTTAATGATACAGTATGGACCGATAAGAGAGAAATAATAGCTGGCGTAAGGAACTACAAGAAATCGTTCACATGACTTATTCTTGGGCAACATGAACAGTTTAACTACACAAAAAATTTCACATTGGTCTGCAATTAATTGTGATAGGAGTGGTGTATGTGTAAATACTAAAATATCAAAGCTGAATATATTATTTTTACTCAGATTCATGAAACATAATTCATGAAGATCTGTAAACATGCCTTTGGATAGCTTCGAAATTCTATTGGCAGACAAATCAAGTGCTTTCAAATTAACAAGATTACTGAAGGAAGATTCGGCAATAAACGTGAGCCCTAGGCCAGACACCTTCAATTTTTCCAAGTTTGAAAGACCCCAAAACATGTTTGGCAATATTTGTTTGATTGGGTTGCCGTTGATGTTTAGTTCAGTTAAAAATGGCATATGTATGAATGTCTTAGGTTGCATCAGTGAAATATGATTTTGTGATAAGTTAATTTCTTTTAAGAATGGGAACGATGATATTTCTTGCCGATGTATTCTTTTAAGATGATTGTATGACACATCTAATCGACAGAGAAATATAAGAATGTTGGCAGTGATAACTAAAGATTTTAAGAAATTGTCTCGAAATATTAACATTCTCAGATCGTGTGGCAATGTAGGGAAAATGGTTATATTTTTGTGTAAACAAAGTAGCACTGTGGGTTGGCAAGTGCAGTGAACGGGGCAACTGAAGGCTTCACATATTGATTCATCATCCGCTTTAATTTGACAATTGAAAAAACCATCGCAAACCTCTGTAGGGTGGTGACACTGGAGACTTCCCTTGCAGAGAAAATGAAAAGGACAAGAAAAGTTTGAGCAGTAAATTTCCTCCTCTGCTTTTGGACAATCTGGGTAGTCATCACAAACTCTACTGATTGGTATACAATAGGAATCACTGCACTTGAACATATGGGTACACCCAAAATGTTTGCAACGATCCAAATGGCATCCACTGCTAGTATACTTCATGCGACCATCTCTATCAATATCATATATACAAGCAAATGCCCGCAAGAAGCATGTATGGGAAATGTCCAAACACGAAAGAGAATCATTTTTGGCACAGTCTTTGGGGTTAGTTTGCTTCAACATGTAAGTGTCATCAGCCATTTTCATAATGAAGTTAACATGTTCTTTGGCAGACTTAGGACATCCATATTCATCGTCTCCATCAAAACATTCAATAAGACCGTCGCACAAATGTGCATAAGGAATACATTTCCCAGCATGACATTGGTAATTTGTTGCCAAACATGAGCATGTATCACGAATGCAAGCACTTATACAGTAAGCTACAGATGGCATTATCCCATTGTGCAAAATGCATATCTTTTGACAGTCAATCTCATCTGTCTTATCTCTACAATCCAATACTCCATCACAGACATTCAAATTTGCTATGCACTCTCTGTTTGCACATTGAAACTGATTATGAGAACATTGGTTTTGAACTAGAGTCTTGTTTTTCTCACAAATAAAATTTATCTGACTCTCGTTTTTAATATAATTCCTGACACATAATAAATATGAACCTCCCCTTCGAGCAGTTTTTGTCAATACACTTGATACCCAATGTTCAGTAGACACATGTGATTCCGAATTTTGGCTATGAGGAAATACAACAGCAAAGTCAGATATATTACCTGATTTTCGGAATATGATATTGGTCTCTTCAAGCCTCCATGTGAGGACCAGAATCAAAAGACTCAGTATGTTCTTTGAGGTTATTTGTTGTTGCCACCTGTACCAAAGTAAGTGCATAAATGGAGTTGGTGTTTTTTCATTAAAGCACCCCCTTTGACTCAAGAGCGAATTAAAGGAAAGGGATAATATTTTGCCAGAAAAATTGTCACATATGCTATGCAGGGTATCTTCAGCAACAGTTTTGACAATGCTATGCTCTGAATTTAACAGTTTGAAACAGTTATCGTTAAATGTAATGCTAAGCCAATATTGACTACATGTCATATTGACCAGATAGATGGCACTTTTCGCATATACATGTTCAGCGTTTTCAAACCTGATCGTGTTACTATTCTCGCAAATGTAAGATGCATATCTAACCCTAGCATTGCATGGGATTGTTATCCAATTAGAGAGGCTCATTTGTTTTGTTAATACCATTCCCACGCAATGATAAAATTTGTTCCAAACAGGCTGCCTTGTCAGAAGTGCCTTCTTAATATAAACACTTTCAAGTTTATTGATGAAACCATATCGACCTTTGAAAAACATAACAAAACCTTGTCTCTGTCGAGGTTCCCACCATTCGTTGTATGCCAAAACCTCTCCTGTGACCCACCTGGCGACTTTAGCATCCTGGTTTGCATGAATGGTTACACTAAAGACTTTCAGGTATACACAGTTATAGTCCTGCATCCCAACCCACCCCCCCCCCACCCCCACCCCCCCCCCCCCACACACGCGCATACACCACATACAGGATCCATGGACACTTGAAACCATCAGGAGTACACAGTCATTTAGGAATTGAACTCCTGCATTTCGAGGCACATGGACGAAATGTCTCTAGGGGCTGATGAGCTCATTTGCACATCAGTGGCTTACGCAGGATGACCTCAACCACCCTGTCAGACTTTTTGTCCATGGGAATTGAAATGTATGTGTGAATACTTTCATTTACATTTACCCGAATAAATATTAGTTTAAAATCTGCCAAAAATCTGTTAAAATTGTACTTAATTCACTAACAACAACTTCGCTGTAGTGGTAGCACAAATGTTAGACAGAACAATCATCGCAAATGATGACATCTAAGGTAATCAAGGACACTAACACCTATTACATATTCCGAAGAGAAAATTTCATTCAATGAGTGTCTGTTTTTTCGATTTAAGGTGGAAGGTCTGAAGCCGGCACCTTTGGATAACCTTAATCACTTTTTCATATTTTTGGGTAGTCTGGTATTTAAACTACATGATCCCAAAAACTCAGATGTGTGAACATAAAATTTACATGAGATAACTGATCTCAAAACTTTTGTTTACAATGAAAAGTTTAAACAGTGCTGGGCACATGGCTTTGTTTGCATGGGCATGATAATGAACCATGTCACTGTTTGCACAGTCATTAGTCCATGACCGCCGGAAACCAATTGAGCTATTCACAAGGGTCAGTCACAGGAAAGCATTAGTCGTGGAGAGAAGATTGGGCCAGCTCAGACTAATCACTGCCATTGTTCTGATTACTTTGAAATTCTCTATTGATGTAAAAACAAATTAGCATAATCCACCTACTGGTCTCTGAATATGGACAGCCGCATGTGAACCCACACCCAAACAAGCCAAGTGTGGTGTTCCTAAGTTAAAAAAAGTCAAAATTTAAACCACAAAATATACTTTTTTTAATGACAACATCACACAGGTAAAGCTACAAGTTTATTTCACACAATAATTAAAACACAGGACAGAAGAAATGAGTATGTGTCATATTTCAGCCATAAATGCGTAAGAAATGGCAACTTTTTCTTTCAATGCGATTTTCTTGGAACTGTGTTTTGCTCAACCTCTGCAATTTGTATCTCGCCTCACAAACGCACAAATTGCCCTGTCACATTAAAATCAACGGACATTAAAAGAAAAATATCATATCCAAGAATGGTTCCTAGGATTTTTTTTTTCTGACAACCCCTTCCGTGAATTTTGGAGCAATTTATAGAAGGAAAATGAACAACCTGTCAGGACTAAATTCAAAAGTTTATAACTTTTGATTTATGCTATTTTAAGACTAACCATTGAATTCGATCCTGGACATGGATATATATTTTAAATTTCTTCTGACTTCAACTGGGAAAAAAAAAATGTGTGACTTCTAATTTCAGTCCTTCAAAAAAATTCTATGGCTACAAATCTATGGATATGTAGCAATCAGAAAATATATAGGTTTGATGTACTTGTGAAAAATTAAATGGGTAATTGCTATCCAAAGTTGCCAGTCTCACTGCTCATTAGCTTCACAGCTCCCACCTTAAATTAGCATAGAATGAGGAGAAACTTATTGTTAACAATCAACATTAAAGGATGAACAGATCGTAGCTATACACAAAGTGCGAAAGGTATGTCACTGAACTGCCACATGTGCCAAGAATTAATGATAGCGGTGATGCAGCTTGAAGCTTCAGGCCCCAGTATTTAAACAGTCATTGTTGCTGGTGACAAGGTTAAATATACAATTGTGGAAAGTGGAATGACAAATTTAGCTGGCTGACATCGTTTGATGTGAAACCGTCAAAAGATTTATTGATTGCAAGGCAGCATGAGGCAGGAAGTTAGTAGAAGATGCAGGCAACTGAGATATTGGAGCGGGTGGAGCCACAAGTTAAAAATTACTGGGTTTCGGGGAGCACAGTGTAGGCAACGTGGTTGTAGCTTCACACGTGGGAAGGCCTGCGTGCAGCTGTGCAGTGCTTGTGGCAGGCCTTGTTATGTTTGAGAAAGCTTGACTGAACGTTTTTGTTTGAAAAGTGGGGAATGATCTGTTATATGACTGGACATTAACATGATGTGCCTGGCTAAAAAACCAGCACCATTCATCATCTCTTTGCTCTTGGGCAGTGAGCAGTGTAATGCTTCACTTGTACACGCTTGCAAATATCCGACAGCATCTTGCTGAACATTTGTTTGATAAGAGGGCTTGATTGTTACCAAATTGGAGCATATTTGCAAATGCAGCTGCATTGATGTGATTGAATGAATGAGTGTCTTCAAGATTATGTTTCTTTATCGATAGTTTCAGGATTTTGATGGGACAGTATTTGGAGTAATTTGAATACATTCATTTGTCTGCGGGAACCTCTTCATTACTAAAGCCACCTTAAGAATTCTTCTGTTGCATTTCATATGTAAGGGTTACATATTTGCCGTATTTATCAGTGTGGAATTCAAAAGAATCTTTGAAAAGCAATTCGTTAAACTCGACACCATGTGTCACGCAAAGAATAGCAATATACCAAAAGCACCGCCTCAGAATTACTGGAGAAGTCGGTGCCTTTTCATTTAACTTTAATGTTTGGGCAGGGAGTTCTGAGGTGTAAATGTACTAATTGTTTGATAACAATCGTGTCATGTCAAGTTGACAATTGTAGTGCAGCATCAATGGACATAACAGTGCGCAACGTGATACGCCATTGTAGTTTATGACCTTGTATTTAAAGGGAATGACGTGAAGGAAAAATCCCATCTCTCTAATGTTAAACTTTGGACAGAATGTAAATATAGTTACATTAACACATATAGTATAAGTTGCATGAATGTTTATATGAAACGCTGTCAGGAGTATACAGTCAGTCACATCTACATGCACACATACACACGAGATTATACATGTCTAAAATTATGCAACAGGGGTTGATATGAGGATTGATAGGTCCTGTACAGCTCCGTCAGTAGAAAATATTTGTATATGTGACACTCTTTAAACCCATGAAAATGTTAGATGAATATATTGTACATTTTTTCGTCATACAACCATATAAGCTAAAGAGAAAATTAAATGGCACTCTCAATATATGTACAATGTTTGTGACTGACCTGGTGATAGCAAAGACCTATAAATATGACAGAGGTGCTCATAATTCTTAGACTGGCCTAATGAAATACATTTTCTATAACATTGCTTCACAGAAAAAAAAAATCTCGTTTTCACTTGTTATTGTAATCATATGTCAAGAGGATTATACACAATCATCCAGTGCAGGCCTAATGGATAATTCTTATTGATGATATGTATGTTTCCTATTATCGGATATGTTATCTGTATTGTGCTAAAAAGCCATTTGATGGCTTGCTTTCCCCTGATATCTATGCTACACCCTATACATTGTCGTGACTGACGGTATGAAACGCTGTCAGGAGTATATATTCAAGAAACATTGTTTAATTTTATCAAAGCTTATTATTATATACGGATAAGCTTTGGTCAAGTGAAGTTGTGGTATGTAACCTATAAACCAAACAAAATCTATTTCATGTATAGCTCTGAAGTGCCAAAAGATCCATACATTCTGAAAGAAAACAGAACTTGCACCTTGCCAATCTAAATATATGTGCCTTTTATTCAATTGAGGATATATTCGGTATATGGTCAAAGCATAAGGGTCTGCACAAACTTTACGATTTTCATAATATTGACATAATTGTACGGGTCCAGACATTGATTCTTCAGGCCAAGTAAATTGTACGTACTGCCTTTGTTAAAATATTTGTTACTCTTAGACAAGGAGAAAGTTTAACTGAAACGCTGAAATAATATTCTTTGAAACGTAAACATAGTAAACTACGTGGAGAAATGATGTAGAGGAGGTAAAAGGATGCACAAAGTGTAAACTGCCACAAAACAGTCCATTTGGCGTCCGTAAAAGTCGAATTAAAATGAGCACACCTTCAATAATGGCTTTAAAGGTGCTTCTGGCTGCCATTGCATAATCATTTATCAAGAGTTCTTATGTATTTACAGATGGGTTTGCGATAAAACGAAGTAAATAACATGGAAACGGAATATAGGAAACATAGTCACTGAATCGTAATTGTATGCCAGTTCTAACCTCTACACAAGCAGTTTAATTTCTGACTAAAAAAAACCCCTTGCATCCAGCTTCTATCCAGCTGTGCCAATGACACGCCAAATTCCCTTGTATTTAAAAAACAAAATATGCAAATTTCATAATGACGATAAATGGGTTGCTCGTTATTTTTGCACAGACATGTTTCTTTGTGGATGGCTTGAATATGTTAACACGCATCACTCTTTTACATCCTTCTGGTCCATCATATATAATCAATAAATTGCCCTCCGGGCTTTTATATTTCTGGTAGGTGAGAACATCAAGCTTTTTGTTTTCTCTGTTATGATTTGCCAATAAATCTGTTTTACGGGGTACTGGTATTTAGCCAGTCGTTTTAAAGAGTCAATGATACCTTGTGATAACATATAAGCCGAACTGTCAGAGCCATTAATGTTTTCTTTCAGCATTTTCCGGTAAATCTGTGTCATTCTGCATTGGAATGAAACATATTCCTTTAAACTCTTTCTGCATAATATATGGCTAGGTGAAATAAAGGTTTCTTTATTTATTGAACACATGCGGGTTACAAGTTGCTATTGAATAGATAAGAAGCTCTTAATTTTAACTTTGCACTATCTCAACAACAATAATAATTTGTTTGTTGTTGATGGGATGTAAAGTTTTGGTAGACTTCCGCAGTAACGTTCACTGATTCCATATTTGTAATTGCGTAGTCTTTTACAGTGACGTATGGAACATCTGGACAATTTGGCACAGACAATTGCAAAAAAAAAAAAAGTCACGAAAGTCAACTGCAGGAACAAGGACTTCTACTTGTATATTCCTTATTCGGAAACATGAACCATCCCAGATGGAAACATGGATTTGCTAAAAGTGTGTCAGTGAAAGTTTGACTGGGATTGTTCGTGGATGAACTGTTATTCGTGCATATGCTTAGATATATTCGCACACATGCAGTTATACTGTAGAGAGTATCTAACAGTGACGACCGATTAATTATTCACCTGCCAAAAGGGTACGATATATGCATTTCAAAACCGTGACCATTTCCATACAGTATATTTCCACGTGTTACATAATATTGGACTACTGCATGCCCGTCAAATGTAATTACGTGTGATTTCAAATAGAAGATAACTATGTTTGACAACCAAAAAAAAATGTCAAGTTCCCAGCGATTCCACACTCGGCCAGGAGACTGACAGGTGGAGAGGAGCTGTCCAAAACAAAAAATTCATTTGCTGTACAACACGGAGAATAGGGCTTGCCATGTACTTTTTTGCATAAGAACAGTAAATGGTTGGTTCAGGGCGCTTTTTCGTACCCAGTTGTGCTTTTTCGCAAAATAGATACTTAAAGTTGCAAAAGGGTGAATGAGGACCTCCACAAGGGATGCCTGTTGAGGCCTAAGCACTCGTTTTGCTATCAGGCTTCCTATGCTCAAATGAATTGCTTTCAATATTACCATCAATTTAAGACTTTTATCCACCCATGCGTAATTTGCAATTATATCATCGACAACATGACAGGATATGCAACGTGGAGGAGACACGTGTTTGAGCTGTTTTGCGACACAAAAGTTGGTCTCCTTGTTTAGAGTAAGGAATAACATTACCACTATACTCCACGCACGCATCTTATGTTTTGTTCTGCTGAAGTTCAAAATGAACAACAGGGGTACTTTGAGATAGGATGGACCTATACAGCCCCCACACCATCTTGAGTCTATATATCATACCTTAATATGGACTAAATTGTTGTGCCCAATATACTGGAAGTTCATCCACTAAACCATAGTCAGTCTCATGTCTATCTGTGCACACACTGCAATATTCCCTTTGGAAGGTAAAGTCAAATTACGCATTGGAAACGTTGGTAAGGGTATCTAGCAACATTGAAGCAACAGTTGAAGGTTTCTTAATTTTGTGCACAGTCAGAGAATTGAATGGGTGTGTGCATTTCAATAGGACATCCATCTTTCTGTTCCATGCACAACACGAGCTTTTTCCAAAAGAAACATATCCAACAGAAACAAAACACACTTTTATGTTTAACATGTCAGCTTCACCTAACTAATTTCCCTCTCATTGACAAATCAGTGATTGGCTCCTAAATGGTATTGATTACTGATTAGCCGCCATGAAAATGTTTGCAGCTTCTCGATAAATATTATAAATTACATGCATACATTTAAGCCATTTACATGTGCAAGTTGAATAGTTCCAGCGTGCAATTGGTGTGCAAATCAGCAAAGGGTTGGGATGGGGGTGCATGCTTGACTACAATTGTGGAAAATGAGACAAAACCAGAAATCATACGCTGCAGAAAGGTCATGTAGAGTGCAGAGTTAGTGATCCTTCCTGTACCTTTTTCTGTGACACTTGATTATTGTTTGAGCATGCTGTTCCTGTGTGATGTGGAGAGATATTGGGCTAAGCAAAGGTATGGCACCAGTGTCAATCTATGATTCGGTATGGCCTCATATATGGTTAGTCAAGCCAGTATGTATGCCTCTGTTAGCAGGAATGAATGGTGTGAGAGGCATGGGATGTATTGAAACTGGGGGAAAGCTACATGTCAGTTGCCAGGTCTGTGGAAGTCCACCACAACACCATCCATAACTTGCTTCGAAAATACCACTAAACATACCATGTTCAGGATTCTTTATGAGGAGTGCGACCACGTTTGACTCAGTAGGGAACAAGGCTATTTTTGTCAGTTTAGGACTTCAGTGCAGGGCTCACATCTCTCCTGACATCCAGGAATAGGTACAATCAGCAGATCTTCATTTGAGGTGAAGCTCCGCTTTTTGGAATGCAACATATTGCATGCTGCTGGTTTGAGGTCCAGATCCATGGTGAATAAGCAGATGCTGACTTATCGCCATAAGGTTGCCAGATTCCAGTGGGCATGGTGGCATGTGCGTTTCCCATTTCAGCTAGGCGACTGGTGCCAAAGGTTGCAGGTTCGAGTCCCGCTCGTTCCGAACATGAAATGTCCATACCACACAGGCAACATGGGGCACCATGCTTTTCAGAAGTGAATGTCATTTCTCTCTGCATGGGAATGATGAGTGGGTTGGGCTATGGAAGAAACCAAGGGAGAGGCATGTTGCACTCCGTGTACAACCCATGGTTAGATTTGCAGATGGGCAGCATCCTGGTCTGGCTGGGAATTTCTCCCAATGGAAAGACTGGTAAAGTGCATGACTTCACAACAATTCCAAGACAGTGGAGTTAGCAGAGTAACCAGCTTTTTCGCATGACCTTAGCCTGATACAGCACCCTTTAAATTCCCCTAAGGAGTACTTGTACAAAATACTTATCCAGATTTGATGCAGGCATTTCATTTTAGGACCATGCCTATTGCCTTTACCCTCAACCAGCTTTAGCACCTAAAACCATTCAAATACGTTTTAATTGTTCATTTTAATGCCTTTATGTTGTAAGATGCAGCCAGTGTAGATGCAAGACCATTAATTCACATAATGGATGTATCCATCTAAACAGGCATTACACCATCAATATAAAAAAGGCTATAGTCACACATATATTTAAGGCTGACAGTCCCTTCCGTCCTTCTTAATATAGGCCTATACGCACACTGCAAGTGAGTATGAAATATTAGAATGTGCAGTACAAAATCAGCCCATATCCTGTCTTAAAAGAAACAAAATTTTCTGTTGTGAGTAGTCAGGCCAAAGAGAAAAGGACCTGACTCTTCTGCTACAACAGATATGACAGATCGTCTTCTCAGGATTCAGGATATGTTTATATTACCAATTATGTACATATACATAATCATTCAAAACATTTTCTTGTTTTTTTGTTTTTTTTTTGGGGGGGGGGGGTGTTTTGGTTTTTTTTAATTCGTTTTTTACTTCTTCTTCCTTTTTTCTTGGTCAGGTAGACCCTCATTAAGACAAATATTCGTCGCTGTCACGAGGGCCACCGTAATATAATATCGGGTTCTTCCATTATACAAACGAGATATTTAACTTTATGTTAAACAGTTATTGGCATCATTGACCGATTCACTTACGCAGTACCCTCGTAATAAAGTACCAGATTTAATAAACTGTATAGTGCTGGGAACAAATATAACCGTTTGGAATAACACATGCTTGCTCATAATCATTCATCAAGAGAATTTGACGTATCTTGTGAATCCCTGCTAACTTTGAGTGGAAAACTTGTCCGTTATTTGAGTGGGCGTCATATTTATTGTACTTGGTATATCAAACCTTACACAATATTTTGCATAGCTATGGTTGAATCTGTTAATAGATAAGTGTTGGTTTTGTCTTGTGTTCTGTCTACATATTCATTGTTTGGGCCTAAATGGTAATTGTTGAAGATAGATTGGTAACTTATGATTGATATTCTAATAGTATAATTTATATTTGTAAATGGTAAAGATGCCATTTATTTCCAGGATTCGAAGGTTTTTGCATAAGGGGTTCGTAATGCGTTATATTTGGAACATGTCATTATTTGGACAGCTTTTTTATGTAATTATAAAATTTCACTGTGTTTAAATCCCCAAACTAAAATGCCATAATTGGTATGTGAGAGTATAATTGAGTTATATATTTTTATTTTGGCGCTTAAAGGTAAGGTATTTATAATGCTGTTTAAGATGCCTTATGATCTTGATATCTTATTGGATGTTTTAGCTACATGAGCTTTTCAATTTAAATGTTGGCCTATTGTAAAATTAAAGCTCTCTACCTGTTTGATTTCAGTTTCATTAATTTTGACAGTTGCGTTTTTAAATCTTTTTTTATGTTGATGGAATATCATCAATTTTGTCTTTTGAATATTATAAGATAGTTTGTTTGCACTTAGCAAATCAGTAGGTTTCTCGAATTCCATATTGATTTTGTTGTTAATTGCTGTGTCATTGATATTAAGACTAAATGAATTTAGTGTTGCAGTTGGTCACATGTAAAGTATCTGATTTTACACCATCATATTCAACATATTCCGTGCGATTAATCATATAATTTTCAAACAACTTGAGAACGGCATCATTTATTTCATGATGGTTTAATTTATGCGATATAATGTCACGGTCAAGCGTATCGAATGCTTTGGACAAGTCTAGGAATATATAAAATGGTAGGTTCGTTTGGTCCATTTCAGTTATCACCCTATCTGTGAGCTCAACAGTGGCAAGTTCTGTTGAGTGGTTGTTTCGCAATCCGTCTTGACCATTATAGATTAGCTTGTGTCCCTTAAAATGGTCAAATAGTTGATTAAATATCATTTCCTCGAAAACTGTCGAGTAAGGAGGTAAATATATATATTTGTCGATAATTGGTGAAAGAAGTTATGCCACCTTTTACAATATATGGGAAGAACTTTAGCAATCTTGAGTTGTTTTTTTTTCCAGTTTTGAGACTTTGATTCACAATTTTCGTGAGCGTTGCAGCAATGGTATTTTTGGGTAATGTCTTTGTTTATAAGTCATCTATACTACAGGTATTTTTCGGTTTGAATTCATCAATCGTTTGACATGTTGTATCTGTGTCAATTTCCTGAATTTTTTTTAAGATGTAGTGTTTTTTACTCTGTGTAAATATTCGTGATATTTAGTTACTAAATGAGTAATCTGACAAGCAAGTTTGGGAACAAATCTGGTGAAAATTGGTTGAATCTATTTGGTATTGTCACTTTGTCAGTTATTCATTGCTCATTAACTGAAAAATATTCCGAAACATTTTGTTTTCTTTTTTGATTTTGGATAGTAATTCATTTACTGTCCTCCGTGTTAACTTTAAATATCATGTGTAATGGTGATGCTATTGAAGTACATTTCAATTGTTTATATATATATATATATATATATATATATATATATATATATATATCAGATATATGGACATGCATAAGTTAACTCGAACTGTAGTTTTAGATCTGAAAAACGCTTCCATACAATGTATTCTGAAGCACTGTTATTCTAGCTAAAAGGCTTGCTACCAAGCTTATTCAATTACTGTGGTATCAAAATTATTTTAAAACCTGTACTTTATTTGTAAAATACCGAAACTTTTTATGAGCGTAGGTTCGTCACATTTGGTGTTCTTCAGGGGGTCTATATAGAGCCCCGTTCTGTTCATAATTTACATCAATGATATCTGTCGAGTGATTAGAAACTTCAAAGTGTTGATGTTTGCAGATGAAACTGCTCTCCAATCAAAAGACGTTCTTCAGAGCAGTAGAAATTTAGAGTGAGATCTTGAAATAGCCTCATTATGGTTTCACAATAACAATCTCCATTTGAATACGTCGAAATGTAATTGCATGTTGTTAAACACACAGGAAAAAATGGAAAAACCGCCAACAAAGACATTGATTACAACGCTGAGACATTACAAAAGTATCATATATACAAATACACGGGCCTCACTATGGACTGTACTCTGAGTTGGCACACTTACATCATACTGTAGGTGAAAAGATTTGACAGCGTATATGTATCGTGGGACGAATTATAAAGTATATGGTCAATGAGCTTGCAGTCCGCTTGTATAATGCACTTATACTGCCACTGCTCAATTATTGTGATGCTGTTTATGGAAATTTTATGAAAATGCATGCGTCTAAACTACAAAGGCGATAAATTCGAGCTGGAAAGACAATAGTCCATGTCTCGTAAGACACACGAACCTCATAAGTGCGAAATGATTTAAAATGGTTGCACATAGAAGAAAGAATACTTTACTATCGATGTACACTTGTTCATAAATTTCTGAATGTGCTGTTCTGGAGTATTTATGTGAAATGAAATCAGTTGACAAAGTCATACTCACTGCACAAAGTACAACCCAAGTGAACACCTAAAAGGACCAAAATGTAATAAAGTTGTTGAGCACATATTTAGTTACAAGGGACTACATAGTAGAACAGTGTCAGTGACCAAACCCGGATGGCGTCAGATTTAATCACCTACTGGGCTTTCAATTAGAGGTGTCCTGAACATGCATGCTGGGTGATTTTCTCATTCTCATCTGTATAAATTTTTCGTCTGCTGTTATGTCCTGTGAAATATTGTCTCATGTCAGGTCTCGTTTTGAAATCAGTTTTTTAACTGTAATAGCTGCCTATCCATAAAAAAGAGTCTGACTTGTTTTGACAGAAGGATGAATAAAATAAGATATACGTTTAAGATATCACTGAAAATGGGTTACATCAACAGGTGCAATACTGTTTGTTTCTATGCTTTAAGAAAGGTAAATTACAACATCATGATAGATATATTGCGGAATTTATAACAAAATGATTGGTTTATTGCATATGACAGACATTCCAGTTTAGCTCTGAGCAAACACAAGAGTACAATTTTTGGTAAAATAAAAAAAAATACTATTCGTCTTTACTTTTTCCGTCATAATATTCGGAGTTGCATTTAAAGTGTCCACTAATTCGTACTTTCAGCAATTCCTTGTACCAACAAGTTTGAATCCTGTCACTAAGATTTTATTTTGATTTTTCTAATTTGGCGTGTCCCAAGACATTGACATTTTTGTGTTCAGAGTGAATAAAAATAAAAGCGAAAATGGTGTACAAAACTTGATACAAGATGGCCAGGTTAATGATAAAAATGTACAGGTGGCATCACATATCAGTGCCAAAAACAAATAATTTCGTATCACGATTGACCGCTCGGTAATGGAGATAAATTTTTGGCCATGTGGTATTGGCTGCAGGCGCTATAGGCAATACTAAACCGCCAGGAACGGACACTCATCGAGGCCCAATGACAGTGCCATGACGACAATCACATGGACAATGAAACACCGCAAACACGTCGTATCGTGGATGATGGTCACTTAGAGAGAGATGATTCACCTGACCAACCTGTTTAATCATGGATCTCACATATTTTAGACCTTTCAGACTCTTAATGTTTAGTACATATATTTTATCTTCAGTCATAATCATGGCTCATTCATTGACTTTAGTAAGTAATAACTGTACAGGGTTTAACAAGGAGAGAAAGCATTTTTTCCATGATCTTCTTGAATCAGAATGAAATTGACATTTTACCTTTACAGGATACATGGCTCTTTAAGAAAGACCTGTCGATGCTACATAGTATACATCCTACCTATATGGCCCATGCTAAATCATCTATTGCAGACACTAATCAGATAATGTATGGCAGACTTTAGGGGGGTGTTGCTGTACTGTGGCATAAGCGTCTATCTCGTTTTGTCAAACCACATACGAACTACAAGAGTAATAGAATGTGTGGTATCATTCTTAAATTTGATGATTTTAATAAAGTTCTTGTTCTTAATGTGTACTTACCATGCGACAATCATAAAGTGTCGACCGTCGATTATGAATTTGCTGATGCAGTTAGTCATCTTGAGTATACGCTAGACCAATTAGAATACAACCACGTCATAATAGCGGGTGACCTAAATGTTGAATTTTCACGCAACAATGCTCAAGTAATTATATCAGAGACATGGCTACCAGATCTAACCTGAAACCTACCCTTGATCACGCTCTATCGAACGGTGACCCCACATTTGTCAGCAGCCTTCTTACTAAGCCAGCCACTTTAGACCATTTTATGCTGTCCAATGAATTGTATGACGAGGTACAAGATATACGTGTGGTCAAAAAACCTACAAACCCTTCATGGCACAGACCTTTAAAAATTGAACTGAGAATTAAACCGCCCGGCTTTAACAATCAGTCATATTCTGAACCGAATTAGAACTCTAAATGTGGACAAATTTCTTGGAACAAGGTGACAGAAGATTTGAAATATCAATACAATGCTGATTTATCAGTTGCCGTAGGATCTATCTATATACCACATGGGGCTCTGGACTGCACTGGTCTGTTGTGTCAAAATGAATCCCATTCCAAAGACATTAGTACGTTTTGTGAAGCTATCATTGATTGCTGTAGTAAATGTGCATATCTAGTATTTCCCGAAGTCAAAAATAAGAACGCCCACAAACCTTACTGGACTACAATTGTAAAACCCAAACGGGATAATTTATTATGCTGGGGTAGAATCTTTAAAGACTGTGGAGAACCCCGTGATGGTATTGTTTCAGACATATATCGCAGAACAAAAATAGAGTATCATTACGACGCAGTTCGGTACTTAAAAAGGCAGGATGAGTATTTAAGATAGCAAAGAATGGTGGAAACTTTACTTCACATTAAACAAAGACAGTTCTGGACGGGATATTAAGAAGGTGAACTCTACCAAACGTAGTGTCCCACCACACATTGATTGTATTAGTCATTCATCTGATATAGTAGATTACTTTAATGACAAATTTGATGTTTTATATAATTCTGTACCGTCTAATTCAGATACCATCTCTCATATCGCCATACAACTAGACTATAACACAATACTAGACTCTCTTCAAAATTGTAACATGCCTGACTATGTCATACCGACTGACGAGGTTACAGATGGTGTAAAACTACTAAATGCCAATAAGAAGGATGGTGATAAGGGTCTAGACTCTAATCATATTATCCTTGCACCTCACTGTTTGTATAAATATTTGGGTCATTTATATACGGCTATGATTGTACATGGCTCAACAGTTCCTCATTTATGTTTAAAGAAATATATTGAGTACGACCACAGTTTTGGAATATTTGTAATATAGCTTGAATGGTTGTATCATCTGCATATAATATGGGATGAGATAGATCCGGAACATTGAATAGCTGTTAGATATAAATTATAGATAACAAAGGGCCCAGGATCAATCCTTGGGGCACCCCCTGTTTTGATTCCTGTTAGGGAAAAAATGACGTCATCAAAATTATTTTATTATTTACTAAGGGTCTGTCCTTTATCCTTCGTAGTATTGGAGGTTTTTTAAGTGTCCACTTAATCGCATACCAAAAGGAAAACGATGTCATGGACAAAGAAAATCAAAACAAAACAAGAAATTATAGGAATGTGGATACAAAAGGCCTTGTTAAAAATTTACTATAGGCTTTCGCAGATAGCATTGATCAATTACATATATCTCTTAAAGCACTGTTGCTTCCAGATATACCCAGAATCAATGAATATTTTGGTCTTACTAATTCTGAACACACATTTCCACAACCTTTTTTTGTAAAATTGTGTATGTTTACACAACAACTATTCGAAAACCAGATTGGATCAAGCGTTTTGCAGCATTCTTTCAAACACAAAATTATTGATTCACTGAACCTCCATTTCCTTTTCAAATTGAAATTGGATCGTAACGTGATTCTCGCGGAATGCAAAATAAAGGTCCCCACATTATCTCCCATTCATTATTATTCGCCATATCTATATTTCCTATAAATATGGCGATTTCATTGGTCAAAGTATAATGATGAAATACAAGCAATTTCTGGCTTTTATTACTCTTGAGGATATCTCAGCGAATCAAAATTGTGACTGTATGGCTAACAATAAATATTCCAATTTTGTTGATACATACCACAAACATGTATTTGGAGTTAAAAACAAATTCAGTTTGAAAAGAATTGATGGAAAAAGTTTTAAATATTCGCATATGTCCTAAGTTGAACTTTTACAGGACTTTTCAGGATACATGTAATGCATTTGATTCCTGCTGTATGAAATGGGAAAAGAAAGAAAAAAAAATAAGTTCAGAAGTTTGAGGGATGGTTATCAAACTTGAAAAGAGTCTTTAGAAAAAGAATTTGCCTTTTCAACAGCAATCGAACAACTACAAGAAAGACTTATAATTACTACTATTGATAAGGCAGGTAACACTTTGGGATCATCTGCAAAAACTATTATCTGGATGTTTTGAAAAATAAGACATAAGAGGAAATGACGTGCATAAATTAAACGAGCAATCCATTATCAATTTGATAGAAACACATACAGATGATATGAAAAGAAATGTTAATATCAAAATTTCTGAAAAGGCCTCACTCGTCTATTCCACTTTTGTTCTGGATACCCAAATTACATAAAACCCCATTTAAATCAATTTCACTTTAACCGTCTCGAAGAGATTGTACAACAAGAATCTATTGAAATAAGCATGGAAACAATCATTTGGGCTATAGATTTATTATCTCAATAACACTCATATACGCACATGTAACATAAATACATAGAAGGGCACTAATGGCCCAAGCGAGTTACTTAACGAGCAATAGCCCAATATGTATTAATGAAGTGATGTATTTAGTTAAGTGAGTAATTAACTGCCAAACGTTTCGCAAAACCAACGTGCGGTAATTCGCTACGTATACATGAGGTGTACGCGTTAGAGGACCATCCACCTAGAGACTTGATCTCCCAATCAGAGAATCCTTTAACACCAGCAGTAGTTGCAACGCCGGCTCGTAGCGAATGGCTAGAATATTTTGATGGGTCTAACTGAAGCAATGATATGATAGACTTGATATTGTCATTAAGTTTCGATTTGCTAAGCACTGTGCCTTTGGCGAATTGGAATTAATAGCTGTCAGAGGACAGTACAGCAGCCGAAGCAGGACTTTTTAGATAATCCCACATGCTACATACAGCACATACTTTAGCTGAAGAACAACCAATGATTCTAGAAAAACCACGAGGCCTTGTTTTTGATTTACTAACGGTAATTTTCATGTCCGCGTGTAGGCCGAACGTAACTTGAGCCAACAACAGAGGTGGAAACATTGCGGTACCGGTTCTGTTGTTATCAAAAGCATATTCTGCACCCCGCAAGCCACCAAAAAACCCTAAAGTTAAAGCTGCTCTCCAGACCCGATCATCGTATGAGAGAGAAAGAAATTCAAGCATTGCGCTAAGTAATGAGTAATCAATAGGTGTCTTACGCTCTGGGCCCTGGCCAGCATCCTCCACAGCTTTAAGCACTAATCAAACTGGCGGTGAATCGATAGGCGGAGGTGGGGTCCAATGCATGATGTGCAGCGATAGTAAAGCTGACAGATACACGTGGAGGCTGCTGGCTTTGATTTGATGATTTCGCAGAGAAAGGGTCCGCCTTGCACATAAGCGATAAACCTTAGAATCATTTGCTCTGATGCAGGGACTGGGTCAATTGGTGGGAGGAACAAAAGTTCAGAAACTGCCTTTGAGCAGAATTATAAGTCCGATTTGTAGATGGTCTGAGTGCCGAATATAGCAAAGAATCCACAGTTTGATCAAGTCCTGCAAATACAAATTACAAGAAAAGAAAATAAAAGTCTCTGTATACAACTAAGCTACAAGAGGATGAGCCCGGCTCTTAGAGTCCATTTAGGATAATGTCCCAGTCATGTCAATATATAGTGCCATCGATAACCACTGTTGACGGCCACGTCATGTGAGAGTCCGCATTTGGGTTCAAAGATTTAAATCTCATTAATTCGACCCTACTCAAAGCGTCTGCTGACTCATTGTCCTGAGATCGAATATAAACTGCACGATATTCGATGCTGTACTGAGCAAATAAGTAATAAATATGTCTTACAAGTTTCATCATATTTTCATCTTTACAGTAAACGTTATTGGTTACGTGTACTACTGCTTGATTATCTATGTGAAACACTAATCTCTGTCCTTTTAATCTTTCGCCAAATGTCGCTATAGTCACAACTAAGGCAAAAAGTTCCTTATAATTTATGTGGTGGTCTTTTAAATTCTCATACCGGCCTGTAAAACACCGATAAAACCAACTGGGTCCGCAAACACCAGCGATTGCCACATTAGATGCATCGGTATATAAATGTATTACATCGTTGTCTGTCCATTTGCCCGGGAATGTGCTAACTCCATTGTGAGATCTGAGACACTGGATCCACCACTGGATATCTGACCTGGCTGCCAAATTGAGATGGATTCTATGGTGAAGATATTTAACTTTTTTAAACAGGTCAATGAGCCTTCGCTAAAGGTTCTACCACATCTTATAACCTTAGAGCAAAATGTGAGCTTTCCTATAAGTGAAAGTAAGTGTCTCTTGGTGCACACCTTAGCACGTGACCACTCTTGTAATAGCTGGTTTATTTCATGAATTCTGTCATCTGATATTTTCAGAATATTCTCCCTGTTATCAATCAGGATCCCAAGAAATTCTAAGCAAGTTGTGGCCCAAACCACTTTGGTAGGCTGAACCCGGAAGCCTGCACGAGAACACATATCCATCACAATCTTAAAATTATAGTTGCAGTCAACCTCTGAAGACGCGAAAGTGGCGAAATCGTCCATGTACCTTACGATATTTGTGGCTCTATTCTGCTCCATGAAGTACTCTAGACCAGCGGCAAATGTGTCGAATAATACTGGAGACGATCTCATTCCGAAATCGAGCACGGGACTAAACCAGTATTCCTTACGCTGATCCTTCTCGTTAACCATATATTCCCACGTAGATCCTAACAGATGCCACTCACAAGGACGTACCACAATATGTTTAAAGGCATCTTTTAAATCTAATTTTGCCCCATACACCACTTCGCATCCCTTTTGTGACTTAATTTGTTGACATAAATTCACAGCATCTTCGACAGATTTAAATACAACTGAACATTGTTCGCGATCTATATGGTCATTAATCGAGATCGCGGGGAAACGACAAATCGTGTATTGTCCGAACTTTTTCCGAACGTTTCTTCTTGAATGCGCCTAGTGGGCTACATGCCATATATTCAAACGGTTTTTTATCAAAGGGGCCAACCATACGCTGGTTAACAGAGTCGGACACTAAAGTTTTTCGCACTTGCTTGGCGAACGTGTATGCAGAAGGCCAATTTGGTCTCTAGAATGAAACTTGGGACCCGTCGTGTCCAGTGGGCACTCCGCATACTATATACTCTAAAATGTACAACGCAAATTCTGAATTGGGATGATGACACAACTGATCTCTCCAATATGAATAATGTAGGGGAGAAACAATAGTAATGATCCCATTTTTAACAATGTACACATATCCCGATCTTGGTCCATGGGTCTACTGAAGATCACGTGATCATTCACTACCGGGTAATTTAATGGCGCACTTTCCGTACTTGCTGCATAAATCGTATGGGGACTCGCCCTTGCACCCTTTGCAAACATGGAGACGTCTGCAACTGGGGTATGTACACTTGAGAGAGTTGTAATTGAGGCATATTTCTTGCTCAAGCTGCGACCCTTGTTGCTCTCGTGTCTGTCTACCAACTGACCGCAGTGGACCCTGACGCTGCGCCGTGGTCGGCGCACTCGCGGGAAAGGGGCATTCGTCGAAGCGGGTATGCTCAAAGGACCTGCACCTCAGGCATCTAGGGGCCCGTACTCTAATTGCTGTTGCATCAAATATTGTGTTCATCAGATTTGAATCTAGTTGTGAAAAATTTGCAGACTTAGTGGACATGGCGTCCCGATGTCTCATGTCAAACAAAGCGACAGACGGCCATACGTATTTTCTTTCCAACTGAAGAATCAACATCTTGTATTCCGACATAGTGTGATATAAGGCCATCCCATGAAATGTTACCATTAGTCTCTCATAATGCTGCCACGCCTCAAGCCAAGTTAAAAAGTTATTAATTCTACGTCGTGGTTTCTTTTTGGTCTGTAAGCCACATTACCATCCTGGTGTAAATAAAATGAATGTCCCGTGGATTTTCAGTGGAACATGTATAACTAGGAAGAAATTCTTCCAAGTGAACAAACTCACCCAGCAGAGCAGCCTTGATAGATTTATCCGTTTGTCCAGGAACTGCACGCAAGCTGGACAGGTCCATAGCGGGATCCACAGGACGCAACCCCTGAACCGTACATATATTACTGCTGGCCCCTTGTCCTTGCATTTCAGTAAATACATATCCCGACTGCGGCGCAGCCCTGTCAGTTTCCTGGTGTCTTTTCTCTGCTAAATTCGGCTTCGTCAAAACAGACATTTGTTGACACAAAGAAGACATTTGACTAGCTAAACCATCAACCGCAGAATGCAATGTTTCCAAGCTGTATGGCAACTGGATATTCCTTTTGGTGGTATCGTGGCCAACGGCTGCTTGGGCCCCTTTGAGTTGGTTATCCGTACCCTGTGCACCGCAGTCCAGAAATGGATTGCGTAAATGTCCGTGATGTAACAATTCTGACTGTTCCCCAGAACCTGAACCTGTCAGGGCCAGGTGAGAGTCTATCAATAGAACTTGGGGCGTGGGCAAAATAAGTGAACTGTCTTTACCATGCTGTTGGCTAGCCATAGACTGTTGCTGTGGCGTGGCACCTCCAAACAAATTCGGGTTCCCAGGCTGCAACCCCGGTTGCGCTGCACTATGACATTTTCCCGGTCCATGTGGTCCCACGTGGCCACGTACCAACTCCTTACAAACTGAACATTTTTTCTGCTTTTTTCTGCCACTATGCTCTCTCTTTCCCATAGTCCGTTAGTAGGTTAATTCTGACTGCCAGCTCTGCACACACACACACACACACACACACACAAAATAGTTTCTCGGAACGAAGGGCCCAATTTGCGTGGACGGACGACACTGCTTTGGGACATCACAGGACGAACAGAACGAGACGAAAACTGAACTGAACTGTCAGAGGACAGTACAGCAGCCGAGCAATCTCGCAGGCTAATGAGGGGTATTGAACGAGGGCCAAGTTCAACACGTTCAATATTTAACTTCGGTTATGAATAACCGACATTTAGATCAGGATTCATTGCAGGTGCTTCAAAATGTACAACTAAACAACTATCAAAGGAAGTAACACTGTGTTTGACTGTTATTAGGAATCATTTTGAAGTATTGACAATTCTTCCTAGTTTGTATCTAAACTCAAACATTTAAAAGCAAAAAGATATCAAACGTTTTGATTTTTCTACTCTATACACAAATCTACGCATAGATGCAGTCAAAAGTTCTCTCTCAGAATCAATCAGCAATATATTTAAACATAATGGCAAACCAAACAATTATATAAATTCATGTTCAAAGAAAGCATACTGGTCATAAAATAAAAGATCAAAAAGTAACATTAAATGTTACACTGTTGAAACTTAGATACATGCTATAAAACTGCCTTTGGATAATAGTTTTGTTCAATTTGGACCATTGTTTTTTTGTTTTTTTTTCAACACATGAAAGGCCTTCCAATGGGTAGCAACTGCTCCCCGTTACTCCCTGATTTATATTCAACGTGGCTTGAATTTGAATACATGGATAGTTCAGCAAAATTACTAAAGAAATTTATCCAAAAGATATTCCCTTGGAAGGTAGTAATTCAGATGATTTCAGAGATATTTTTCTGGATTTGGATATTCGGGTCTCAAATGGCAGGTTTGGTATTAAAGACTATCCCAAAATTGATGGGTTTGAATTTGAAGCTGTCAATTATCCTTTTCCTGACAGTAATATTTCAGAAACTATTTGATATAATACATGTTTGTCACACATTTTGAGACTTGGTCGTATTTGTTCTAAATTTTACGATTTTGCATCCAAGACCTAATTTATTTACAACAAACTTGAGTCAAGAGGATTGAAACATGTATTTTGGATCAAATACTTCTGCAAGTTTTGCTGTAAATATCCAGAGATTGTTAGAAAATTTGGTTTAAGTGTGTTTAAAGATTTCAGACTTGTCTGTTTTGCTACGGATTTTTGAACTTTTGGCATCATTCTGTTTTAATATTTACCTTTCTGACGTTTTAAACAAACATGTTAATTTAAATCTATTCAATACAAATAATTACTCAATTCGGCTCTCCCACACAAGGGGCGGGAGTCAGTTATGGACTGTCCTGACCATGTGGCCAGAAATTGGCAGTATTTGGTTAATGTCACAAACTTGAGTCATTCTTTTGAAATATTAACTCCAGGGTTGCAAGTAAGTCATAGGCTGTCCCAAGCACTTTGCCAAAAATCGACAGTATTGACTCTATTATTACGGATTTGATTTATTCCTAATATGGTATACACAGCAAAGGAATAAAATCCGCTGTTATCTGGCACTGGGTCACTAATTTCAATGCATCTCCACTTAGTTGTCTATCAGTGATGAGTTGCACCTTATGCTGTACCTGGACATACAGCTACTTGTTCCCAGTTCTAAGGGAAAGTTTCCAGCATCGATCCATATAGACACACATTTGGGAATCCTTTTTATCAATATTGATTTATGATGTATCCAATAAGTCTAAACATGCGAGTTCTGTTGAGTGCACATCTCTAAAACCACACTGGTGATTAAAGTGTAAATATTTTCTTTGATGTATTTAGGAAGTTGTGTAAACATTACTTTCTCAACAATTTTTGAAAAGGTGGGAGAATAATATTGATATAGATCTATAATTTTCAAAAAAACACTTGCATCACATTTTTTATAAAGTAGGTTACTTTTCCAATTTTTAGACCCCCAAAAAATGTCTTTAACAAAGGACCAATTTATAATGACTGAGAAAGACTTAATGATTTTGGGTTTTATTAATTTGTGTAATCAAGTTAAGGGTCCATCATGACAGGTGGTCTTAGTTTTAAGAAAGTCAATACTTTTGCAACATAATTTTCAGTTACATGTTTAAAGAAAAAATTGTACATAATCTTTGTATTTAGGTAATCTTTCAAAATACATTTTGAAAATAGTTTATCTTTTGAGGCAGCTTAGGTCCTAATTCACTAAAATATATGTAAAAGCTATCTGTTATTTCTTTTTGCTATTCCGTAGTTATTTGTTAATTAGTTTGAAACAAGTCACGGAAATTTGACTTGTTATTTGTTTTATTTCATTCTTCCTTGATAGTTTTTCATGTATTCTTCAAATCACCTTTATATCTATTGAAACATGAGCTATAGTAGTTTTTTCGCCAGATTAATGTTTCCTGTGAGAATATTGTTTTATGTATTTAGGATTGTTTTATGTAGGTTGTATTCAGGAGAGTCTGTACAAGTAGTTTATAACTGGTTATATAGTTCATCCCTATTGGCAATAAAAATGATTAAACCTCTAGTTATCCAGTTAGATTTTTTGTGTTTGTGTCGATTGAACCTCACAGTGTGTATTGTGGGGTTTCTATCTTAAGTTTGTCCACAAACCTTTTCCAGGATGTTATAAGTTTCAGTTGGATCCTCATCAAGATTGGTGTTCAATCTATCATACATATTTGATTCAACTATATCATTTTGAAAAATGACATGAAGATTAGGGATGTATCATTTAATTTTAATATATGTTATGTTTGGTTCAAAACCCTTTACGAAATATAAGGAAAAGAAGGAAGGAAAATGGTTTGAAATATAGATTTTTAGAAAAACCGAAGTAGAGGATTTGTCAAAATTAGTAAATATCAAAAGAATGTTATCCATTCAAGAGCCTCGATTTTCAGCAAGTCTAGTTGGCAATGTTATTTAGGGAAAGAAACTAGATGATATGGCACTATCAAAATATGTACTGACACTGTTTTTTTTTTCTAATTTATATCTCAATGGGGTCTATACAGATTTCCTAGAGATATCCTGTTTTGATTTTTGTCCTAATTATTTCTATAAATTGTCCTTTTCATGTATAAAATTCTTTGTAGAGTGTTAATGTTTTACTATTATAGCATTCCCGTAAATATATTGCAAGACCACCGTGGATTAAACATTTAAAAGTAGTGAGTCTAGGAACAAGAAAAATGAACTATTAGGATGAAAAGAGATATAAAGTCAGAAAACAAAAGAGCAAGAGATCTTTGATAAAAGAACCATCAACTAAAATTGTCCAGTAAATCATTCAATATTGTCGTCAAAACTTAGAGTCTAAACTGGAACTTATCACCTTTTATCTGTCCATTCCATCAAAAGGTGGGTATACGGAATGATTAGGCGCTTCCAGCACCGTGTTGATAATGGGCGAGGTATAACACAATATTGACTAAAAATAAACATTTACAGTCACAGGACTTTCCACTGACCAGTCACTCGGTCAAGCATTCCTTCCTTCAACATTTCTTTTCATCAACTGGGGTCGATGATAAAACCTACATGGGTAGTTCACTTGTCCTTCAAAGCTGCTGTTCTTGACTGTACGATAAGCGAATCTGCGATGCAACCTCTGTGTGGCTACTGTCCACTTGCAATGAAGCGTGCCTTTGTTTCTTTATGGCTTTTGTGGCAGTTCAAATCCGAGGTGCATCATAAAAAATGTAATGAATTCAAGTATTGGCGAAAAATACATGGGCTTTTTAAAATGTTTACTCCTGTAACTGGGGACTTTGTGTATATATATATATATATATATATATATATATATATATATATATATATATATATATATATATATATATATATATATATATATATATATATTATAAAGAAGTGGTAAGATTTATATCTACTAGCATTAATGTAAAAGACCACTATGACCAGCATTTTATTGCAAAATATATGAACTTATTTTTTTTATCACGTTGTTGGAAGAAATATATTATTTTAAGAGAAAGATCAATGGTTGCATACAGAGTTAAGTCAGTAGGGAAATGGTGAACTACACAGCTGAAATATTTATGACAGAAGACAGTACTCTAATCATTTTGGCAGTCAAAATTAGTGAGACGAAATCATTTTAAAACAAACACATGTACCACTCAGAAACGGGTGTGTGTCATGAAAGGCCAGTTGGTACGGAAGATAAAAATGCAAACTTTCATTGTTGTCACACATGGTCATCTGGATGATTAAAGCACAAGATTTTGCATGAGAAATTATCAGCGCCTGGAAGTCTCAATTTCCAGGTTGAAACCCAAAATTATTTTGTGGAAGAGCTCTGTAGTAACTTTTTTTTATCAAAATCATTTGGGCTTTGTGGCAGGTTTTGCCGTGAATAAATTTGTTATATAATGTTTTTATCAAAATAAAACAAAAATAAAAAATAATAATAATAATAAATAATAAATACACAAACAAGCAAACAAAACAAACAAACAAACAAACAAACAAACAAATAAATAAATAAATAAATAAATAAATGAATTTTGTGCCAAATTAATGAACTTGGTGTTTTGCTTACTTCTATCTCGCTATGTGTATGGCGGAGAGGGCGAATATGCAGGTCATGTATCCTTTAGTCTGCATGTACATGAACAATTTCCTGCTACATTAACCTTGACTTCGTTTCAAAATATCCCAGAATTAAGCGCTTTTAACTTTGCATATTACGATACAGATTTACTCTGTTCTCCCTGCAGACCAAAAAGGGAAATTCAAATGTTGTTTTGTCCATGCAATATTTATTTGTTCATAGAAACATTCTTGAACAGTGTTGTATTGTAACCTTTTTCTAATACAGCAAATCACATAAAATTATCATCTTGTATCCATTTATGCAGCTTTCATACCTAAACCACATGGTTAG